>OX415237.1:26160083-26305083 GCA_948330725.1 Sherardia arvensis
AGGTCGGACAAGAAAGACTCATACGTCCGGCTCTTGACCACCATGTCATCCACATAGACCTCCAGGTTCCGTCCAATCTGGTTCCGAAACAGCTTGTCCGCCATCCCTCTGGTATGTTGCACCTGCGTTTTTCAGTCCAAAAGGCATTTTCCTGTAACAAAAAGTACCGAAGTCAGTGATAAAAGATGTTTTGGGGCGGTCCATCCTTGGCCATCGTAATCTGGTGGTACCCTCGGTGCGCATCAAAGAATGCCAACACTTGGTAACCAGTAATAGCCTCGACCAACTGATCGATGGAGGGGAGCGGATAGCTATCTTTCGGACAGCATTTGTTCAGGTCTGTGAAGTCAATACACATTCTCCACGAGCCATCGTGTTTCTTCACCAGAACTGGGTTTGCTATCCACTCCGGGTATGATATCTCCTCCACGATTCCGGCACTCAACAGTCTACCCACCTCCGCCCGGATCTCCTCCACGCGTTCCGGGGCGAGGGGCCTCTTCTTCTGCCTGATCGGTTTCAGCTCCGGAAAGACATTGAGCTTGTGGACTGCGATCTCCTCCGGAACGCCAGTCAAGTCCTCCGTCCCCCAGGAAAACACATCCTCATACTCCGCCAACAAGCTTTGGCAACTCCATCTTAACGTCATCCGGCATGTTCTTCCCCACACTGACTACCCCCTTCTGTCCGACCATCATATCTTCCACTTCATAAGATGGGTGCTTCTCCATGGATGGCTCCCTACCAAGTCCGCTTTGGCTTTTCCCTTGTCCGAGGGCAGACAGCTTGGATTTGGCCCTCTCCGGATCGGGCGTCTTTGATGGCGGTCAGCATGCAACTCCGGGCGGTTTGCTGGTGGCCCCAAACGGATGCGATACCGTTTTCCGTGGGGAACTTCATAATCAAGTGGAAAGGTGAACATATAGCCCGTGCCTGTGACAACCAAGGTCTTCCAATGATCATGTTGTAAGGGGAGACAGCATCAATGACGGCGAAATTACACTCCACCGTGGCCCGCTTCGTCGGATCCTGGAAATCCGTCAAGGTAACTTTCAAAGGGATGATTCCGAGCGGATGGACAGTCCGTCCGGTAAACCCTGAAAGGGGGGTATGACACGGTTTTAAGTTTTGTCGTCCGATCCCGAGCTGATCAAAGCATTCCGCGAACATGATCTCCACACTGCTGTCATCATCGACGAACACTCGTTTGATCAGCACTCCTTCGACATCTGCCATTACCACCATCGGATCCGAATGGGGAACCTGTGGGGGTACCGGATCCTCATCCGAAAAGGTGATAGTTTCACTCGGCTTGAATCTCTTTTCTTGTATCTCACCCGGAGGCACGTATCTGCTTTTGGCCTTGATCGCCGTCATGGAACAGAGTCCGTCGCCGACGATTCCGTTTATCACATTGATCATCCGGGGCTGAGCTGGGGGTTGTGCTGGTGCGGCCTGTCTTGGTGCCGGGTTAGCTTGGTTTCCCCCTCGGGGGCGATTGTTCCTATTTCTTTTCCGGCCTTGTCCGGCTGCAGCTGCCGGAGCTTGGGCCGGGCGTCCAAGTCCTTCCCCTGCCACACAATCTCTTAACTGGCCTGCTCCGATCAATCTTTCAATGTCCGAACGGAGCGCCCTACATCCCTCCGTGGTATGCCCGTGTGACTTGTGAAACTCACACCACTTGTCCGTATTTGCTGGCGCCGGTACGCCAACAATGGGTTGCGGATCCGTAAACAAACCTCGGTGAACCGCAAGGATCTCCGTACGGGTTTTTGAGAGAGGGGTGTAGGTCGGACGAGCAGCGGCCGCCGGTGCTGGTGCTGCTGTCGCCGGGGCGGGTACTCGTCTGACTTGATCCGTCCGGGCCGGTGTCCGTGCAGCAGTGGTTTGGGTCCCTGTCACTGTGAGAGACCTTTGCTCGAAAAAGCCCACGGTTGTCATCCGGACTTGGTTGGCGTCGTGCACCGTACAATGCATCTCTACTACCAACTGGAGGTGATAGTATGATGTAGGCATATTCTTCATGAGCTCGATGTAGAAGGCGTTGTCCCTCAGTCCGTTGACGAAGTTGTGGATGATGGCCTTCTCCTGCAAGTGCCGGTCCACCACCTTCATCGTCGCAGCTATGTACCGGGTGTAGAATTCCCAGGTAGTCTCCGTCTCCAGCTGCCTCATTGCCAAGACCGTGGCGAGGTTCACAAATGTATGTTTCATAGCGGAATAGCGCCGGACCAGGGCTATGGCGAAATCCCAAAAATGTCGGAGCGTACCGTTCGGAAGACCCTTGAACCATGTTAAGCAATTGCCCCGGAGGTATGAAGGCACCATCTTACACTGTAGCTCCTCCGGAATGTCCCTAGCAATCATGATACTCGCATAAGTATGAACGAACTCCTCCGGATCGCCTTCTCCGTTGTAGGTAGGTAGTCCGTCCGGAGCCTTGGTTCCGGCTGGCCACTTGAAACTCAACACCTCCGGAACCCAAGGTGACTGTGGGCCGATCCCATTCCGTCCGATTAGGCGATTGAGTCGGTCTTCAATGGAATCCGGACAGAAAGGTGTTTGAAAACCAAAACCTCCAGGGAATCCTCCTCCGGCAGGCTGCATCCCATACATCATCTGCTACTGACCCCCGGGTCCTCCGGCAGGTTGCATCCCAAACATCATCTGCTGTTGTCCTCCGGGTGCACCCATCCCATAGCCCTGCCGGGTACCGTATCCCTGCTGGGTTTGTGCTCCCCAGTAAGGCGGTGCGTTCGGATTCAAACCAGTAGTCTGCTGTTGATGTCCGCCCGGGTATGGGTTTAGGTTTGGTGCTCTCGGTTGGTCCGGAGGCGGCTTGTCCGCCTCACCTCGTTGGGCTGCCTTCCACTCTTGGAACTGCTGATACTCCGTCATGTTGGTCCTCAGGATGTTGCCTCCCAGTCCGGAATCATGACGCTTACGCTCCTCCCGTCCGGCCTTCCGCCCAACTCGGGGTCTGATCGACCGGCTCTGAGCATCGTCTTCCGTGCTATACCCCTCCGGAGATTCCTCAGGTTCATAATCCTCAGCTTCCTCAGAACCGGATCCCTCGGGACGATCCGGATCGGGCGTCTCATCCCCTTCCGACGACTCCTGGTCATCATCCTGATTCTGATTCCGTGCCTCTCGTGCCGCTCGCAGACGCTCTCTAGCCTCGCGTTGTATATCAGCCAGAGTTCGTTCAGAAGCTGGCTTCTTCCCTTTTGCCTTCTCAGCTGCTAGGCGCTGTCGCCGACGCTCCTCAGCTGCGGCCTTCCTCTCTGCTGCCGCCTGTTTGGCTTGGAGAATCCGTTCCTTCTCGGCCGCTATCTTCTGAGCTCTAACTGTAGCGGCTTTTCTGGTTTTTGGCCCTCCTCCCGCTTCCTCCTCCGCCGGGAGAGGGTTCTTTCTTGGTCGTCCGCGCGGCGGCATGAACGTAACCTGCAACTGGAATTTTTAAGCTCCCACCGGGCGTGCCAACTGATGCTACCAGCTTCCAGTCCCGGTCCGGATCAATGGTGAGTCTCCGGTCCGGATGAGACTTTGTCCGTGCTCCGCGCGCTCTCACCTAAAGCCCTGCAAAACAACGCCCCGGAGTATCCCGAGGATAACTACTCCGGCGTGATGATGAAAGAGGGGCCTTTGAATAGGAGAGAGAATAAGGATATATTGAGAGAGTTTTTATCTGATAGAACATACCTTTCTCCACAAGTCCAAAGCTGTATTTATAGGTGTGAGTGGTCAGCCTCAAGCCCAGAGGCAGTGGTCCTGTCCTTTTGTCCTTCCCCGGAGACAGGCCATATTCATGTCCCCTTGTCCCCGGATAACGCCATTCTAGCTGACGTCATATGGACCAGACTACTCTCTGGGCCGGAGCGTAGATATGGGCCAAAGCCCATATCACCACTAGCCCCCCGAGACATGGGATCCGTCCGAAGGCCTCATCCGGAGGAGGGGTCCCGTGTCTCTTCACGTCTAATCTAACCATCGGGATCCGCCCGGAGGCATGCGATCCGATCCGGATCTCTATTTCCGGATTGTGCGCGGTGCGTTAGAACACGCGCTCGGCGCTTGGGTTTCCTGCGCGCGTGTTTATGGGCACATTTATGAGGCGTGTTATACCGTCATAAATGAGCTGTCTACTGATACTACCAGCTTCCAGTCCCGGTCCGGATCGATGACGGGTCTCCGGCCCGGATGAGGCTTTGTCCGTGCTCCGCGCGCTCTCACCTAAAGTCCTGCAAAACAACGCCCCGGAGTATCCCGAGGATAGCTACTCCGGCGTGATGATGAAAGAGGGGCCTTTGAATAGGAGAGAGAATAAGGATATATTGAGAGAGTTTTTATCTGATAGAACATACCTTTCTCCACAAGTCCAAAGCTGTATTTATAGTTGTGAGCGGTCAGCCTCCAACCCAGAGGTAGTGGTCCTGTCCTTTTGTCCTTACCCGGAGACAGGTCATATTCATGTCCCCTTGTCCCCGGATGGCGCCATTCTAGCTGACGTCATATGGACCGGACTACACTCTGGGCCGTAGCCTAGATATGGGCTAGAGCCCATATCACCACTAGCCCCCCGAGACATGGGATCCGTCCGAAAGAGAGATCCGGAGGAGGAATCCCGTGTCTCATCACGAACGCTTTTCTTTTCTTTGTCGGATCCGGACGGAGGCATGCAGTCCGTCCCGGGAGCCCGATACCCGCCCCGGCGCGTCTGGGTACGCATTTGCCGTTTGTACTTCTTGTGCGCGCGTGCCTTTAAGGCGTATTAATGATGCGTGCTTGCTGCGCCATAAATGCGCTGTCAATTCAAAAAAAGTTTTGCTTTTCCTTTTCCAAATAAATTCCTTTTCTCTTTTTTCCAGAGAGCAATCATGTCGCCTCGGGACTCGCTCCCCTCCTTTATCAGTTTTATGTCTATAAATAGTGAGTTGTTTCCATCATTTTCGTTTTTCACTTTTTCCTTCTCTTGCTTTTCACTCTGCTGCGATATCTCTGCTACTCAGTGAACTGTTTTTTCAAAATACTTCTTTTTTTTTCTCATCCCTTTTCTTTCTTCAATCATAATGTCTGCTGAAGGTGTCGACGTCACGATAGGGATCAACCCTGAGCCGGAGGTCGATGATCCAAAGGCCGGCGAAGTCGTCAACATTAATCCCACTGTCAAAGAGCTAGTTCGAGCTATGGTGGTTCCCCTTTCTGTCGACTCCCGTCTGACGCCGTTCGACGGGGATCATACCGCGGTCGCGGCCATCCCCCGGAGCCATTTCTTCTATGGGATTACTTTCCCCCTCCCTCAGCTGTTTTTGGACATCTTCGACCATTACCAGATCTCCCCCGCTCAGCTTCAACCCAACTGTATCGCCGTCGTCCGGGCCTTCCTGTTGAACTGCTACCGGTGCGATATAACTCCGTCCCTCGACTTGTTCCGGACCTTTTATCATTTGGATGCCACCAAGGATGAGAAGGTCTTTACTTTCCAGAAACGGAAAGGAGTGAAGGACTGCAGCAAGGGTCGTCACGACTACTATGCAAACTGGCAGAAGAACTACTTTCCTTTGAGGGCATACGAGCCGGAGGTGTTCTTGAAGTGTCGCTTCTATGTCCCCCGGGATCCATCAAGTAAGTTGCTTTGGTATCTTCTGTTTTACCTTATGCTTTTCTCGCTTTCTTCTAATCCGTTTCGGGTGTTGCCAGTTTATCCGGAGATAGGGAATGGCGTTGATCCGTCCGGACGCCAACCCAAGATAACCAACAAGGCGGAAAATCCACCAACCGGTTCGGTAACCGGCATGAAAATACCGACAGAAAAGCAATCCGAGACGGAGAAGAAGAGGAAGCGCGCTCAAGAAGATGCGCTCATCAAAGAGGAGACCGCGAATAAGAAGGCGGGGGAGGCGTCCGTCAAGGAAAAAGAAGCCTCGGTTCGGAAGGGTAGGGAGGCCGCGGCCAACAGGGAGGATGAAACCGTGCCCAAGAAGGCGGATAAGAAGGCGGGAGGAGCGACCATTCACACCACCGCGGATTCGGCCGGGAATAGGGCCGAACTCCTTCAAATCCGTGTTCCGTCTTCTTCCGATGAGGAGGGAGGGGAGTCCTCCCGTTCCCACAAGCGCGCAAAGCTCCGGATTCCTAAATCTCCTAGAATCCCAGAGCAAAGTGAGCATTCCCGCGCTGGTGATCATCAGGGGGATGGGAGGAAGCTGGCGATCGATCCCGACAGCACACACCCGGAGCACAGTCACAGTAGCAGCCGGGGCGATACTAGCAGGGTAAGTGACATTTCCTTTTCCGTTTCGGCTTTCTCGTTTTGTTCAGAGTCTCATTGTTTTCTTTCTTTAGGACTTCGCCGCTTATTTAATCGCTCAGCCGGGGGTGTCCGAGGCCATCAACAAGGCCTTTCATGTTCAGCAAACAAGGCAAGCTCAGAAGCGGAGCGCACTTGAGAGGGCCAATGGGGTTCTCCGTCGCCAGCTCGAGGCATCGGAGATCCGAGCTGCCGAGGCGGATGCCCGGATCAAGGAGCTGGAGAGTTTGGTCTCTCCGTCCGCCCAGCGAGAGATGTGTGTTGCCTTCACCGATAAGGTACTCCGGAGCCAGGCTTTCGAGAGCAGCCTGACTGGACTTCTCCGTTCCTCCAACCAGATTTCCGCCCATCAAGTCTACCAGAGCATGAAGGGTTGGGTCCCGGAGCCTAAGAGGGAGAGGTTCTCCAAGTGCTATTACAAACCAACAGCCGCCCATCAGTACAACTTCGATGTGGATCAATTCTACCGGGGCGGAGTTGAGAAGATGAATCCCTCCGTGCTGGGGATCTTCGAGGAGAATGTTGAAGAGCCGGTGTCGGCTGGGGCCATCCGTGCCTACGGCGAGGGGCTGGTGAATCTAAGTATTGCTGTACCCCCGCCTGAAGAGAGCATCCGTCCGGAATCCCCTGCCAAGCCCAAATATCTTGAGGTCTTGAAGATGTATCCCTCCGTTGACGAAGATACTGATCAGGGCGAAGGTGGAGGAGACGGGGATGGTCGTCAGCCCGGTGGCACGGACAGCGAGGAGACTGATGTAGAATAACTTCCTAGTCTTTCTTTTTCTTTTGTAGTTACCCCCGTCCTAGTTCTAATTTTGCTTTATTTAGTGTAGGAAGGATGGTAGCGACGACTCGGATGGGGATGACAACCCTCCGAACGATGTAATTCTCTTCTATTTATAAAACGAGTTTCCTTCTACTTGTGTGTTTATTCTCTTTATATTGTGTGTCTATTCTTCTTATATCCGTGCTTGTCCGCAGCCCAAAGATTCCGGTCCGGTGCTCCGAAGCGGAGATGCGGATGTCCGTACTTCACCTGCCAGTTCTCATTCAACAAGCCCTCCGTGCTCCAGATGCGCGGAGTTGGAGTCTGAACTTTCCGGGTGGACGATGGGTGGAGAGCGGACTCGTGAACTTTTTATTCGCTCCGGAATGGAGCCTCTAATAGAAGAGTTCAAAGATATTCCGTCTCTGGCCGCTTGCCTCCGGGAAATATCGGAGGAGTTCGGCACTCTGTCCCAATGCCGGGATTTTGCTCGAGAGCGGATCAGCGCGACCAGTGACGCGGACGAGACGATCTCCATGCTGCAAGCGGAGCATGAAGACTACAAGGCCAAGCTGAAAACCGAGTTGGATCTAGTTTGGTCCTTGCTTCCATTCTATGCCGAGAAGTTGAAGTGGCTGGCCAGTCGGACGGATTTTCAACGAGATTATCTGAATCTGGAAGAAGAAAATCAAGTGCTTGCTGGCCGGGTGATGGTCCTCCGGGAGAATCTGATGACCTTGCAACTGTCATACCATCTGACCGGACTCCGCCTCGGACTCGTCACTCCGACTATTTACCGCAACTTCCCTCGTGACGTCAGTGCTTTGATCGTCCGGATGTTCAAGTTGGGGTGGAACGATCGGGAGTCTCCGTATCATCCTGCGTTCGAGGAGGCCGTTGAATGGTGGAAGCGGATGCATGCTGGCAGTACTCTCCCTCCCTCGCTGACCCTGATTCCGAGCCAGGTGGCGATAGACTTCACCTTCGAAAGGTATACTGGCATCCAGGTTTCTGTTGATCCGGAAGAGTCTGCCCGTCGCGTAGAGCGGCTCCGTCAAGATGCCTCCGTCATTCGTCCCTTCATCATTAGGGAACTAGCCGAATTGGCGAGGCGACGTCAGGCTCGTCTCCGGGGGGTCCAGAATACTCGTGTCCGGGCGAGCCAGAATGCTCGTGGCGGGAACAGTCGGGGCCTCAACTCTGTCCTTAACCGAATGGCGAAGCAGTCAGCACGGGGAAGGGGGAGGGGTGCCCAATAGGCGGCAAGGGGAAGGGGAAGAAGCATCCAACCAGCTCGCCGTCCCCAAGTCCCCGTTCGGATTCGCTCTCCTTCTCGATATCCGAGCCAGAATCCCTTTCATCCGTCTCGAGCTGGACCTCCGGTCAAGGGTAAAGGAAAGGCCAAAGCCACAAAGGAGACCATGCAGTCCTCCGATTCTGACTCTGACGAGATCTTTGGTTCTGATCCGGATGGGGCTGGTCCATCGGAACTTCCGCCCATTCCTCCCTTTCCGTATCGAGGACCAGTGGGTCAAAGCAGTGGGAATGAGGTCCACAATCTCGAAGACGACACTCCGGAGCAGACTCCCACTGTCCTGAATCAGGAAAGGGCACAAGACGCAAGGCCTCCGTCTCCAGAGAACGGAGCTATGTTACCTCCTACTCCGGAACCTCCTACTCCGGAGCCCACCTCTCCACCTGTCGATTGGGACATTCCTTGGCCCACTAGATAGGTTTTATTTCTTGTATCTGCGTCCATCCGGACGTAACAGATTGTACAATTGTATCATTTATTCAAATGTGATTTCTTTGTATGTCGGGATGGCTTATTCAAGCGTCTTTCCTTGTTGTTTGATCAAACCGTTTTATCCTTTTGTTTTGCTCGCCTCCGTTGGTTTATTCAAACACTTCGGAGGATTTTAGTTGTTCGTCTTTGCTCACTCCGTCCGTTTGTCCAAACGATCCGGAGGATTCTAATTGTGCAGGATTGAAAAATAGTACATAGTAAAATTGAACAAGTATAAAACTTAACAACTCTTCATTCAAATAATCAGACTCCGGCTAGACATACCCTTTGTCTAAATGCGGCCGGAGCCAAGTACATAGTTAACAGGACGGAACGGAATCCTAGGCTCAACCCTGGCCATAGGATCCGGAACTACATACTTGCTGAAAAGAAAATACTTGCAGAACTCTATCGGAAAGCGTACCTACTGAGGATGCTCCGTAAAACCTTCGCAAGTTGGTGATGTTCCACCTTCTGGGGATTGCTCGTCCGGACTGATCCGCCAGCTCATAACTCCCACCCGGATATGAGGCTGTGACTTGATACGGACCCTCCCAGTTTGGTGCCAGTTTGCCAGTGGCCTCCTTCAGACTCTTATCATTCCTCCGCATCACCCAATCTCCGGTGACGAATGATTCCTTCCTGACACGCTTGTCGTGGTAACGCTTCATCCGCTCCTTCACCTTGGCCTCATGCAGCGCTGCCTGTTCTCTTTTTTCCTCCAGGAGGTCCAAATCCAGCAACCTGCTTGATCCGAGCGGAGAGCTCCGCCCGGCCTGGTCTTCATCCCAAGTGAGGGTCCGGAGACTGGGGACTCCCACTTCAGCTGGTATAACTGCCTCCGCGCCGTATACCAAACTGTATGGCGACTGGCCCGTTGCGGATCCTTCCGTCGTCCTGTATGCCCAAAGAACGCTTGGCAGCTCATCGACCCAGTTACCTCGTGCCCCCTGCAAGCGAGTATTCAGCCCATTCACCACTGTCCGGTTGGTAACTTCCACTTGACCGTTGGCCTGCGGGTGGTAAACGGATGTGAGCCGCTGCGTGATTCCGTACTCCTTGCACCAAGATCGAAACGGGTCATTTTCAAACTGAGCTCCGTTATCCGTGACAATGTACTTCGGGATTCCGTAGCGGCAGATAATGTTCTTCCAACCAAACTTGACGCAAGTGCTGCCACAGATGTTTGTAAGAGGTTCAGCCTCCACCCACTTGCTGAAGTAGTCGATCGCTACTATCAGGTACTTGAATCCTCCCGGGGCGGAGGGGAAAGGTCCGACCAGATCAATGCCCCATCTATCAAAAGGCCACGAGCCGGTGATCCCGACCCTTTCTTCTTGCGGAACATGAATGAGGGGGGCAAACCTTTGGCACTGAACACAGGAGCAGACGTACTTCTGCGCTTCTTCAAACAGGGTCGGCCAGTAGTAACCCGTGCACATTATTTTTCTCGCTATGGTCCGGGCTCCTTGGTGACTGCCATTCGGTCCTTCATGCATCTCCTTCACAATCCGGGCTGCCTCATCCGAGTCTACGCATCTTAACCACGGTTGGAGATATCCTTGTCTAAGCAGGGTTCCATCAACTATGGTGTAGTGCGGTGCCTTCTGTCGGATTTTCCGTGCCAGTGCCTTGTCTTCCGGGAGCTTTCCGTGCTGCAAATAGTCGAAGAAGGGGGCCATCCATGACTCCTTTTGCACTTCCACTGCTGCCACCAGTGGGACGTCGTAACTCCGGGCGGGCAGGGTCTCCATCATTAAGTTGCTTTCTGTGTCCGGCTTGATCTCAGAAGAAGCAAGTTTGCTTAAAGCGTCCGCCTTACTATTGTCCTCGCGAGGGATCTGTGTTATGGTAATGCCACGAAACTTGGCCAGTAATGGCTTAACCGCCTCAAGGTACTTCTGCAAACTCCGCTCCTTTGCCTCATATTCTCCATTCACCTGCTGAACCACTATCTGAGAATCGCTGTACACCTCAACGTCCGCGACCCCTATCTCCAATGCCAGTCGGAGTCCGGCCAGGAGTGCCTCATACTCTGCCTCGTTGTTGGTTGCCCGGAAAGCAAACTGGATAACATACCTGTACTCCATTCCTTGTGGGCTAGTAAGCAGGACGCCAGCCCCGCCCCCATTAGCATGAGATGATCCGTCCACATGCAACTTCCATTTGTCAGAGGGTGGTTCCGATCCGGACGGCTCTCCTGAAGGTTCCGTCATTTCTACCAAAAAGTCCGCCAGGGCTTGCCCCTTAATAGCCTTCCGGGGATGATACTTGATCTCGTGCTCCCCAAGCTCAACTGCCCACTTCATCATCCGACCCGAGGCTTCCGGCTTCAGCATGATCTGTCTCAACGGATGATTCGTCAGAACCGTGATCGGATGACCTTGGAAATATGGTCGGAGGCGCCGGGAAGCATGGACCAGTGCCAGTATCAGCCTTTCCAAAGCAGTGTACCTCGTTTCCGGACCTTGGAGTGCCCTGCTCACAAAGTAAACCGGACGCTGCACCTTAACATCCTCTCGGACCAGAGCAGAGCTTATAGCGTGTTCCGTCGCAGCTATGTAGAGGAGAAGCTCTTCTCCGGGCAACGGCTTGGATAGGGTAGGGAGGCTTGCTAGATGAGCCTTGAGATCCGTGAATGCCTGGTCACATGCCTCCGTCCACTCGAACGGCTTGGCTCTGCGGAGTATGTTAAAAAACGGGAGCTGCTTCTCAGCCCCCCGGGCCAGAAACCGGCTCAACGCAGCTAGCGACCCGGTCAGTTTTTGTACGTCCTTCACCCCTCTCGGAGGGGGCATCTCCATAAGGGCCGATATCTTCTCCGGGTTGACGTTGATTCCTCGAGCCGATACCATGTAGCCAAGGAACTTCCCTGCTCCTACTCCGATGGTACTTTTTCCTGGGCTGAGCTTGAGATTCGCCGTTCGGAGCACGTCGAACATCTCCCGAAGGTCGGACAAGAAAGACTCATACGTCCGGCTCTTGACCACCATGTCATCCACATAGACCTCCAGGTTCCGTCCCATCTGGTTCCGAAACAGCTTGTCCGCCATCCTCTGGTATGTTGCACCTGCGTTTTTCAGTCCAAAAGGCATTTTCCTGTAACAAAAAGTACCGAAGTCAGTGATAAAAGATGTTTTGGGGCGGTCATCCTTGGCCATCGTAATCTGGTGGTACCCTCGGTGCGCATCAAAGAATGCCAACACTTGGTAACCAGTAATAGCCTCGACCAACTGATCGATGGAGGGGAGCGGATAGCTATCTTTCGGACAACATTTGTTCAGGTCTGTGAAGTCAATACACATTCTCCACGAGCCATCGTGTTTCTTCACCAGAACTGGGTTTGCTATCCACTCCGGGTATGATATCTCCTCCACGATTCCGGCACTCAACAGTCTACCCACCTCCGCCCGGATCTCCTCCACGCGTTCCGGGGCGAGGGGCCTCTTCTTCTGCCTGATCGGTTTCAGCTCCGGAAAGACATTGAGCTTGTGGACTGCGATCTCCTCCGGAACGCCAGTCAAGTCCTCCGTCCCCCAGGAAAACACATCCTCATACTCCGCCAACAAGCTTTGCAACTCCATCTTAACGTCATCCGGCATGTTCTTCCCCACACTGACTACCCCCTTCTGTCCGACCATCATATCTTCCACTTCATAAGATGGTGCTTCTCCATGGATGGCTCCTACCAAGTCCGCTTTGGCTTTTCCCTTGTCCGAGGCGGACAGCTTGGATTGGCCCTCTCCGGATCGGGCGTCTTTGATGGCGGTCAGCATGCAACTCCGGGCGGTTTGCTGGTGGCCCCAGACGGATGCGATACCGTTTTCCGTGGGGAACTTCATAATCAAGTGGAAAGGTGAACATATAGCCCGTGCCTGTGACAACCAAGGTCTTCCAATGATCATGTTGTAAGGGGAGACAGCATCAATGACGGCGAAATTACACTCCACCGTGGCCCACTTCGTCGGATCCTGGAAATCCGTCAAGGTAACTTTCAAAGGGATGATTCCGAGCGGATGGACAGTCCGTCCGGTAAACCCTGAAAGGGGGGTATGACACGGTTTTAAGTTTTGTCGTCCGATCCCGAGCTGATCAAAGCATTCCGCGAACATGATCTCCACACTGCTGTCATCATCGACGAACACTCGTTTGATCAGCACTCCTTCGACATCTGCCATTACCACCATCGGATCCGAATGGGGAACCTGTGGGGGTACCGGATCCTCATCCGAAAAGGTGATAGTTTCACTCGGCTTGAATCTCTTTTCTTGTATCTCACCCGGAGGCACGTATCTGCTTTTGGCCTTGATCGCCGTCATGGAACAGAGTCCGTCGCCGACGATTCCGTTTATCACATTGATCATCCGGGGCTGAGCTGGGGGTTGTGCTGGTGCGGCCTGTCTTGGTGCCGGGTTAGCTTGGTTTCCCCCTCGGGGGCGATTGTTCCTATTTCTTTTCCGGCCTTGTCCGGCTGCAGCTGCCGGAGCTTGGGCCGGGCGTCCAAGTCCTTCCCCTGCCACACAATCTCTTAACTGGCCTGCTCCGATCAATCTTTCAATGTCCGAACGGAGCGCCCTACATCCCTCCGTGGTATGCCCGTGTGACTTGTGAAACTCACACCACTTGTCCGCATTTGCTGGCGCCGGTACGCCAACAATGGGTTGCGGATCCGTAAACAAACCTCGGTGAACCGCAAGGATCTCCGTACGGGTTTTTGAGAGAGGGGTGTAGGTCGGACGAGCAGCGGCCGCCGGTGCTGGTGCTGCTGTCGCCGGGGCGGGTACTCGTCTGACTTGATCCGTCCGGGCCGGTGTCCGTGCAGCAGTGGTTTGGGTCCCTGTCACTGTGAGAGACCTTTGCTCGAAAAAGCCCACGGTTGTCATCCGGACTTGGTTGGCGTCGTGCACCGTACAATGCATCTCTACTACCAACTGGAGGTGATAGTATGATGTAGGCATATTCTTCATGAGCTCGATGTAGAAGGCGTTGTCCCTCAGTCCGTTGACGAAGTTGTGGATGATGGCCTTCTCCTGCAAGTGCCGGTCCACCACCTTCATCGTCGCAGCTATGTACCGGGTGTAGAATTCCCAGGTAGTCTCCGTCTCCAGCTGCCTCATTGCCAAGACCGTGGCGAGGTTCACAAATGTATGTTTCATAGCGGAATAGCGCCGGACCAGGGCTATGGCGAAATCCCAAAAATGTCGGAGCGTACCGTTCGGAAGACCCTTGAACCATGTTAAGCAATTGCCCCGGAGGTATGAAGGCACCATCTTACACTGTAGCTCCTCCGGAATGTCCCTAGCAATCATGATACTCGCATAAGTATGAACGAACTCCTCCGGATCGCCTTCTCCGTTGTAGGTAGGTAGTCCGTCCGGAGCCTTGGTTCCGGCTGGCCACTTGAAACTCAACACCTCCGGAACCCAAGGTGACTGTGGGCCGATCCCATTCCGTCCGATTAGGCGATTGAGTCGGTCTTCAATGGAATCCGGACAGAAAGGTGTTTGAAAACCAAAACCTCCAGGGAATCCTCCTCCGGCAGGCTGCATCCCATACATCATCTGCTACTGACCCCCGGGTCCTCCGGCAGGTTGCATCCCAAACATCATCTGCTGTTGTCCTCCGGGTGCACCCATCCCATAGCCCTGCTGGGTACCGTATCCCTGCTGGGTTTGTGCTCCCCAGTAAGGCGGTGCGTTCGGATTCAAACCAGTAGTCTGCTGTTGATGTCCGCCCGGGTATGGGTTTAGGTTTGGTGCTCTCGGTTGGTCCGGAGGCGGCTTGTCCGCCTCACCTCGTTGGGCTGCCTTCCACTCTTGGAACTGCTGATACTCCGTCATGTTGGTCCTCAGGATGTTGCCTCCCAGTCCGGAATCATGACGCTTACGCTCCTCCCGTCCGGCCTTCCGCCCAACTCGGGGTCTGATCGACCGGCTCTGAGCATCGTCTTCCGTGCTATACCCCTCCGGAGATTCCTCAGGTTCATAATCCTCAGCTTCCTCAGAACCGGATCCCTCGGGACGATCCGGATCGGGCGTCTCATCCCCTTCCGACGACTCCTGGTCATCATCCTGATTCTGATTCCGTGCCTCTCGTGCCGCTCGCAGACGCTCTCTAGCCTCGCGTTGTATATCAGCCAGAGTTCGTTCAGAAGCTGGCTTCTTCCCTTTTGCCTTCTCAGCTGCTAGGCGCTGTCGCCGACGCTCCTCAGCTGCGGCCTTCCTCTCTGCTGCCGCCTGTTTGGCTTGGAGAATCCGTTCCTTCTCGGCCGCTATCTTCTGAGCTCTAACTGTAGCGGCTTTTCTGGTTTTTGGCCCTCCTCCCGCTTCCTCCTCCGCCGGGAGAGGGTTCTTTCTTGGTCGTCCGCGCGGCGGCATGAACGTAACCTGCAACTGGAATTTTTAAGCTCCCACCGGGCGTGCCAACTGATGCTACCAGCTTCCAGTCCCGGTCCGGATCAATGGTGAGTCTCCGGTCCGGATGAGACTTTGTCCGTGCTCCGCGCGCTCTCACCTAAAGCCCTGCAAAACAACGCCCCGGAGTATCCCGAGGATAACTACTCCGGCGTGATGATGAAAGAGGGGCCTTTGAATAGGAGAGAGAATAAGGATATATTGAGAGAGTTTTTATCTGATAGAACATACCTTTCTCCACAAGTCCAAAGCTGTATTTATAGGTGTGAGTGGTCAGCCTCAAGCCCAGAGGCAGTGGTCCTGTCCTTTTGTCCTTCCCCGGAGACAGGCCATATTCATGTCCCCTTGTCCCCGGATAACGCCATTCTAGCTGACGTCATATGGACCAGACTACTCTCTGGGCCGGAGCGTAGATATGGGCCAAAGCCCATATCACCACTAGCCCCCCGAGACATGGGATCCGTCCGAAGGCCTCATCCGGAGGAGGGGTCCCGTGTCTCTTCACGTCTAATCTAACCATCGGGATCCGCCCGGAGGCATGCGATCCGATCCGGATCTCTATTTCCGGATTGTGCGCGGTGCGTTAGAACACGCGCTCGGCGCTTGGGTTTCCTGCGCGCGTGTTTATGGGCACATTTATGAGGCGTGTTATACCGTCATAAATGAGCTGTCTACTGATGCTACCAGCTTCCAGTCCCGGTCCGGATCGATGACGGGTCTCCGGCCCGGATGAGGCTTTGTCCGTGCTCCGCGCGCTCTCACCTAAAGTCCTGCAAAACAACGCCCCGGAGTATCCCGAGGATAGCTACTCCGGCGTGATGATGAAAGAGGGGCCTTTGAATAGGAGAGAGAATAAGGATATATTGAGAGAGTTTTTATCTGATAGAACATACCTTTCTCCACAAGTCCAAAGCTGTATTTATAGTTGTGAGCGGTCAGCCTCCAACCCAGAGGTAGTGGTCCTGTCCTTTTGTCCTTACCCGGAGACAGGTCATATTCATGTCCCCTTGTCCCCGGATGGCGCCATTCTAGCTGACGTCATATGGACCGGACTACACTCTGGGCCGTAGCCTAGATATGGGCTAGAGCCCATATCACCACTAGCCCCCCGAGACATGGGATCCGTCCGAAAGAGAGATCCGGAGGAGGAATCCCGTGTCTCATCACGAACGCTTTTCTTTTCTTTGTCGGATCCGGACGGAGGCATGCAGTCCGTCCCGGGAGCCCGATACCCGCCCCGGCGCGTCTGGGTACGCATTTGCCGTTTGTACTTCTTGTGCGCGCGTGCCTTTAAGGCGTATTAATGATGCGTGCTTGCTGCGCCATAAATGCGCTGTCAATTCAAAAAAAGTTTTGCTTTTCCTTTTCCAAATAAATTCCTTTTCTCTTTTTTCCAGAGAGCAATCATGTCGCCTCGGGACTCGCTCCCCTCCTTTATCAGTTTTATGTCTATAAATAGTGAGTTGTTTCCATCATTTTCGTTTTTCACTTTTTCCTTCTCTTGCTTTTCACTCTGCTGCGATATCTCTGCTACTCAGTGAACTGTTTTTTCAAAATACTTCTTTTTTTTTCTCATCCCTTTTCTTTCTTCAATCATAATGTCTGCTGAGGGTGTCGACGTCACGATAGGGATCAACCCTGAGCCGGAGGTCGATGATCCAAAGGCCGGCGAAGTCGTCAACATTAATCCCACTGTCAAAGAGCTAGTTCGAGCTATGGTGGTTCCCCTTTCTGTCGACTCCCGTCTGACGCCGTTCGACGGGGATCATACCGCGGTCGCGGCCATCCCCCGGAGCCATTTCTTCTATGGGATTACTTTCCCCCTCCCTCAGCTGTTTTTGGACATCTTCGACCATTACCAGATCTCCCCCGCTCAGCTTCAACCCAACTGTATCGCCGTCGTCCGGGCCTTCCTGTTGAACTGCTACCGGTGCGATATAACTCCGTCCCTCGACTTGTTCCGGACCTTTTATCATTTGGATGCCACCAAGGATGAGAAGGTCTTTACTTTCCAGAAACGGAAAGGAGTGAAGGACTGCAGCAAGGGTCGTCACGACTACTATGCAAACTGGCAGAAGAACTACTTTATCTTCAATCTGGACAAGTATCCGTGCCCCGTGTGGAATGGTAAGAGGGAGAAGGAGGATAAGGAGGTGTTCCGTCCGGACGGTGTTGACGTAGCGGACATCAACAAACTGAGCCTCAATCAAATTGATCTGAACAAGTTTTGGATCAACGGGAAGTACATCTTCCCATTGATGGCGTATGAGGAGGCCGTCTATACCCGGTGCCGCTACTACTTCCCCCGGGACGCTGACTGTAAGTCTCTCCTTCTTTTTTTTTTATTTTTTATTCCTTGCTTTATGTTTCCTGTCACTCATCTCCCTCTGTTTGCTTGCAGTGTATCCTGAGATTGAGGCGGGTGTAGACCCTCAATCCGGACCAATCAAGATCAGGGGCACGGGCGGGAACCCTCCGCCCGGGACTAGCAAGACTGCAGACAAGGAGAAGCCAACAACCGGTTCGGGGACCGGCATGAAAACCCCAGGTACTGAAGAAGGTGAGAAGGACCAGGAGAAGAAGCGGAAGCGCCAATTAGCGCTGCTCGCGGGAGAGAAAGCCAAGGCGGAGGCCTTGAAGAAAATCGCAGCTGTGTCCGCGAAACAAACAGACAAACCGACAACAAACAAGCAGTCCTCCGTTTCGGGCGGCGGGGCTGGCAATCGAGCCGCTGCCATCATCCTTGAGGATCCTCCGTCTACCGATGAGGATGACGACCTCCCGTTGTCAAAGAAACCGAGGAAGAGGATTCCGCTCCGTCGCCGCGAGATCGAAACAACTGGGCAGACCGAAACGAGCCAGCATTCGTCCGCGAGGCAGATCGTCCAGCAGTTGGAGATTCCGGGCTTCTCCGCGAACAAGGATACTCCGGACAGTAGCTATGCTTCTGGCCGGACCAGCCAGGTAGAACCTCGTTTGTTGCTTTTCTTTTGTCCATTTAGTGGATGGTTAGTCTAATTTAACTCTTTGTAGGACTTTGCTGCTTATCTCATCGCCGCTCCGGGTGTTTCTGCGGCCATCAACAAGGCCTATCACGCCATGCATACCCAGCTATCCCAGAAGATAAGTGGGCTGGAGCGGACAAGGGGGAACCTGACCCGTGAGCTGGCTGCTGCAGAGGCTCGGACGGCCGAGGCTGAGGCCCGGGCGGCCAGAGCTGAGGCCCGGGTGCAGGAGCTGGAAAACCTTTCTTCTCCGGGTGCCCAGCGCGATCTTTGTGTTGCTTTCACGGATAAGGTGCTCCGGAGCGAAGCATTCGAGAAGAACCTGCAGGGTCTATGTCTCGAATCCAACAAACTCGCAGCCCATTAAGTCTATAGGAAGATGCGAGGCTGGGTTCCGGAGGTCCGGAGGGAGGCGTTTACCAAGTACTACTATCATCCGGACGCCCAGGCCCAGTACAACCGTGATCTGGACCAGTTTTACCGCGGGGGGGGGGGGTTGAGAAGATGCAGCCCTCCGTGCTATCGGTGTTTGAAGCCCGCCCGGAAGAAAGCCCAGCCTCGGTGTCGGCTGAGTCAGTCCGTGCCTTCAATGATGGGTTGGTGAACTTGCAAGGTGAAGTGCCCCCTGTCCCGGAGAGGACCAAACCGGAGTCTCCTGTCAAGGCCAAGTACCTTGAGGTGTTTCAGCTGTACGGCTCTCCGGATGTCAACGAGGGCGAAGGCGACGATGGCCAGCTCAAGAATGATGAGGAAGAAGATGGCCTTCAGGATGACAATAACCACAGCGAGGACTCCGATGTAGAGCGCACTCCTTAGTCTTTTATTTGTTCTTTGTAATAGCTTTCATCCGGATAGGTCTGATCTTCTATGGTTTAGTGTAGGAAGGACGATAGCGAGGACTCGGATGGGGATGACAACCCTCCGGATGATGTAATCTTTCTACCCTTTTATGAAACGAATCTTTTCTTCTTCCTATACTTGTGTTTTATTTCTCTTATTCATTGCATTTTTGCTTGTCCGCAGCCCCGAGGTCCGAATCCGGCTCTCCGGACCGGTGACTCATATGACCATCGTTCATCCGCTAGCTCCCATTCTACGAGCCCTCCGTGTCCTAGGTGCGCGGAGTTGGAGGCGGAACTTTCCGGATGGACGATGGGTGGGGAGCGAACTCGCGAACTCTTCATCCGATCCGGAATGGAGTCTTTGATGGAAGAGTTTCAGGATATCCCAACCTTGGCCGCTTGCCTCCGAGAGATATCAGAGGAGTTCGGCACTCTGTCTCAGTGTCGGGATTTTGCTCGCGAGCGGATCAGCGCGACCAGTGATGCGGACGAGACGATCTCCATGCTGCAAGCGGAGCATGAAGACTACAAGGCCAAGCTGAAAACCGAGTTGGATTTAGTCTGGTCCTTGCTTCCGTTCTATGCCGAGAAGTTGAAGTGGCTGGCCAGCCGGACGGATTTTCAACGAGATTATCTGAAGCTTGAAGAAGAAAATCAAGTGCTTGCCGGCCGGGTGATGGTTCTCCGGGAGAATCTAATGACCTTGCAACTGTCATATCATCTGACCGGACTCCGCCTCGGACTCGTCACTCCGACCATATACCGCAACTTCCCTCGTGACGTCAGTGCTTTGATCGTCCGGATGTTTAAGTTGGGATGGAACGATCGGGAGTCTCCGTATCGTCCTGCGTTCGAGGAGGCCGTTGAATGGTGGAAGCGGATGCATGCTGGCAGTACTCTCCCTCCCTCGCTGACCCTGATTCCGAGCCAGGTGGCGATAGACTTCACCTTCGAAAGGTATACTGGCATCCAGGTTTCCGTCGATCCGGAAGAGTCTGCCCGTCGCGTAGAGCGGCTCCGACAAGATGCCTCCATCATCCGTCCCTTTATCATTAGGGAACTAGCCGAATTGGCGAGGCGACGTCAAGCTCGTCTCCGGGGAGTCCAGAATACTCGTGTCCGGGCGAGTCAGAATGCTCGTGGCGGGAATAGTCGAGGTCTCAACTGCGTCCTTAACCGAATGGTGAAGCAGGCAGCACGGGGAAGGGGGAGGGGTGCCCAACAGGCGGCAAGGGGAAGGGGAAGGAGTATCCAACCAGCTCGTCGTCCCCAAGTCCCTGTTCGGATTCGCTCTCCTTCGCGATATCCGAGCCAGAATCCCTTCCGTCCGTCTCGAGCTGGGCCTCCGGTCAAGGGCAAAGGGAAGGCCAAAGCCACAAACGAGACCATGCAGTCCTCCGATTCTGACTCGGACGGGATCTTTGGCTCTGATCCGGATGGAGCTGGTCCATCGGAACTTTCGCCCATTCCTCCCTTTCCGTATCGAGGACCAATGGGTCAAAGCAGTGGGAATGAGGTCCACGATCTTGAGGACAACACTCCGGAGCAGACTCCTACTGCCCTGAATCAGGAAAGGGTTCAAGACGCAAGGCCTCCGTCTCCAGAGAACGGAGCTATGTTACCTCCTACTCCGGAACCTCCTACTCCGGAGCCCACCTCTCCTCCTATCGATTGGGATATACCGTGGCCGAATAGATAGGTTTTATTTTTCTTTTGTTTCTGCGTCCGTCCGGACATAGCAGATTGTACCAATGTATCATTTATTCAAATGTAATTTCTTTGTATGTCGAGATAGCTTATTCAAGCGCTTTTCCTTGTTGTCTGATCAAACCGTTTTATCCTTTTGTTTTGCTCACCTCCGTTGGTTTATTCAAACACTTCGGAGGACTTTATTTGTTCGACTTTGCTCACTCCGTCCGTTTGTCCAAACGATCCGGAGGATTCTAATTGTGCGGAATTGAAAAATAGTACATAGTAAAATTGAACAAGTATAAAATTTAACAACTCTTCATTCAAATAATCGTACTCCGGCTAGACATACCCTTTGTCTAAATGCGGCCGGAGCCAAGTACATAGTAAATAGGTCGGAACGGAATCCTAGGCTCAACCCTAGTCAGAGGACCCGGAACTACATACTTGTTGAAAAGAAAAGACAGTTTAAAGAACTCTATCGGAAAGCATACCTACTCAGGATGCTCCGTAAAACCTTCGCAAGTTGGTGATGTTCCACCTTCTGGGGATTGCACGTCCGGACTGATCCGCCAGCTCATAACTCCCACCCGGATATGAGGCTGTGACTTGGTACGGACCTTCCCAGTTTGGTGCCAGTTTGCCAGTGGCCTCCTTCAGACTTTTATCATTCCTCCTCATCACCCAATCTCCGGGGACGAATGATTCCTTCCTGACACGCTTGTCGTGGTAACGCTTCATCCGCTCCTTCACCTTGGCCTCATGCAGCGCTGCCTGCTCTCGTTTTTCCTCCAGGAGGTCCAAATCCAGCAGCCTGCTTGATCCGAGCGGAGAGCTCCGCCCGGCTTGGTCTTCATCCCAAGTTAGGGTCCGGAGACTGGGGACTCCCACTTCAGCTGGTATGACTGCCTCCGCCCCGTATACCAAACTGTACGGCGACTGGCCCGTGGCGGATCCTTCGGTCGTCCTGTATGCCCAAAGAACGCTTGGCAGCTCATCGACCCAGTTTCCTCGTGCCCCCTGCAAACGAGTCTTCAATCCGTTCACCACTGTCCGGTTGGTAACTTCCACTTGACCGTTGGCCTGCGGGTGGTAAACCGATGTGAGTCGCTGCGTAATTCCGTACTCCTTACACCAAGATCGAAACGGGTCATTCTCAAACTGAGCTCCGTTATCCGTGACGATGTACTTGGGGATTCCGTAGCGGCAGATGATGTTCTTCCAACAAAACTTAACGCAAGTGCTGCCACGGATGTTTGTGAGAGGTTCGGCCTCAACCCATTTGCTGAAGTAGTCGATTGCTACTATCAGGTACTTGAATCCTCCCGGAACGGAGGGGAAGGGTCCGACCAGATCGATGCCCCATCTATCAAAAGGCCACGAGCCGGTGATCCCGACCCTTTCTTCTTGCGGAACATGAATGAGCGGAGCAAACCTTTGGCACTGCACACAGGAGCGGACGTACTTCTGTGCCTCTTCGAACAGGGTCGGCCAGTAGTAGCCTGTGCACATTATCTTTCTCGCTATGGTCCGGGCTCCCTGGTGGCTACCGTTCGGTCCTTCGTGCATCTCCTTCACAATCCGAGCTGCCTCATCCGAGTCTACGCACCTTAACCATGGTTGGAGATATCCTTGTCTGAGCAGGGTTCCATCAACTATGGTGTAGTGCGGTGCCTTCTGTCGGATTTTCCGTGCCAGTGCCTTGTCTTCCGGGAGCTTTCCGTGCTGCAAATAGTCGAAGAAGGGGGCCATCCATGACTCCTTTTGCACCTCCACTGCTGCCACTAGTGGGACGTCGTAACTCCGGGCGGATAGGGTCTCCATCATTAGGTTGCTCTCCGCGTCTGGCTTGATCTCAGAAGAAGCAAGTTTGCTCAAAGCGTCCGCCTTACCGTTGTCCTCGCGAGGGATCTGTGTTATGGTAACGCCACGGAACTTGGCCAGTAATGGCTTAACCGCCTCAAGGTACTTCTGCAAACTCCGCTCCTTTGCCTCATATTCTCCATTCACCTGCTGAACCACAATCTGAGAATCGCTGTACACCTCAACGTCCGTGACCCCTATCTCCAACGCCAGTCGGAGTCCGGCCAGAAGTGCCTCATACTCTGCCTCATTGTTAGTTGCCCGGAAAGCGAACTGGATAGCATACCTGTACTCCATTCCTTGTGGGCTAGTAAGCAGGACACCAGCCCCGCCCCCGTTAGCATGCGACGATCCGTCCACATGCAACTTCCATTTGTCAGAGGGTGGTTCCGATCCGGACGGCTCTCCTGAAGGTTCAGTCATTTCTACCAAAAAGTCCGCCAGGGCTTGCCCCTTAATAGCCTTCCGGGGATGGTACTTGATCTCGTGCTCTCCAAGCTCAACTGCCCACTTCATCATCCGTCCCGAGGCTTCCGGCTTCAGCATGATCTATCTCAACGGATGATTCGTCAGTACCGTGATCGGGTGGCCTTGGAAATATGGTCGGAGGCGCCGAGAAGCATGGACCAATGCCAATATCAGCCTTTCCAAAGCGGTATACCTTGTTTCCGGACCTTGGAGTGCCCTGCTCACAAAGTAAACCGGACGCTGTACCTTTCCATCTTCTCGGACCAGAGCAGAACTTATAGCGTGTTCCGTTGCTGCTATGTAGAGGAAAAGCTCTTCTCCGGGCAACGGCTTGGAAAGGGTAGGGAGGCTTGCTAGATGAGCCTTGAGATCCGTGAACGCTTGGTCACATGCCTCCGTCCACTCGAACGGCTTGGCTCTTCGGAGTATGTTAAAGAACGGGAGCTGCTTCTCAGCCCCCCGAGCGAGAAATCGGCTCAAAGCGGCTAGCGACCCGGTCAGTTTTTGTACGTCCTTCACCCCTCTCGGAGGAGGCATCTCCATAAGGGCCGATATCTTCTCCGGGTTGACGTCGATTCCTCGAGCCGACACCATGTAGCCAAGAAACTTCCCTGCTCCTACTCCGATGGTACTTTTTCCTGGGCTGAGCTTGAGATTCGCCATCCGGAGCACGTCGAACATCTCCCGGAGGTCGAACAAAAAAGATTCGTACGTCCGGCTCTTGACCACCATGTCATCCACATAGACCTCCAGGTTCCGTCCCATCTGGTTCCGAAACAGCTTGTCCGCCATCCTTTGGTATGTTGCACCTGCGTTTTTTAGTCCGAAAGGCATTTTCCTGTAACAAAAAGTACCAAAGTCAGTGATAAAAGATGTTTTGGGACGGTCATCCTTGGCCATCGTAATCTGGTGGTACCCTCGGTGCGCATCAAAGAATGCCAACACTTGGTAACCAGTAATAGCCTCGACCAGCTGATCGATGGAGGGGAGCGGATAGCTATCTTTCGGACAACATTTGTTTAGATCTGTGAAGTCAATACACATTCTCCACGAGCCATCGTGCTTCTTCACCAGAACTGGGTTTGCTATCATCTCCGGGTATGATATCTCCTCCACGATTCCGGCATTCAACAGTCTACCCACCTCCGCCCGGATCTCCTCCACGCGTTCCGGGGCGAGGGGCCTCTTCTTCTGCCTGATTGGTTTCAGCTCCGGAAAGACATTGAGCTTGTGGACTGCGATCTCCTCCGGAACGCCAGTCAAGTCCTCCGTCCCCCAGGAAAACACATCCTCGTACTCCGCCAACAGGCTTCGCAACTCCATCTTAACGTCATCCGGCATGTTCTTCCCCACACTGACTACCCCCTTCTGTCCGACCATCATATCCTCCACTTCATAAGATGGTGCTTCTCCATGGATAGCTCCTACCAAGTCCGCTTTGGCTTTTCCCTTGTCCGAGGCGGACAGCTTGGGTTGGCCCTCCCCGGATCGGGCATCCTTGATGGCGGTCAGCATGCAACTCCGAGCGGTTTGCTGGTGGCCCCGGACGGATGCGATACTGTTTTCCGTGGGGAACTTCATGATCAAGTGGAAAGGTGAACATATAGCCCGTGCCTGTGACAGCCAAGGTCTTCCGATGATCATGTTGTAAGGGGAAACAGCATCAATGACGGCGAAGTTACACTCCACCGTAGCCCGCTTCGTCGGGTCCTCGAAATCCGTCAGGGTGACTTTCAAAGGGATGACTCCGAGCGGATGGACAGTCCGTCCGGTGAACCCTGAAAGGGGGGTCTGACACGGTTTTAGGTTTTGTCGTCCGATCCCGAGCTGATCAAAGCATGCCGCGAACATGATCTCCACACTGCTACCGTCATCTACGAACACTCGTTTGATCAGTACTCCTTCGACATCCGCCATTACCACCATCGGATCCGAATGGGGAACCTGTGGGGGTACCGGATCCTCATCCGAGAAGGTGATAGTCTCGCTTGGCTTGAACCTCTTTTCTTGTATCTCACCCGGAGGCACGTATCTGCTTTTGGCCTTGATCGCCGTCATGGAACAAAGTCCGTCGCCGACGATTCCGTTTATCACATTGATCATCCGAGGCTGAGCTGGGGGCGGAGCTGGTGCAGCCTGTCTTGGTGCCGGGTTTGCCGGATTAGCTTGGTTCCCCCCTCGGGGGCGATTGTTCCTATTCCTTTTTCGACCCTGTCCGGCTGTAGCTGCCGGGGCTTGGGCCGGGCGTCCGAGTCCTTCTCCCGCCACGCAATCTCTTAGCTGGCCTGCTCCGATTAACCTTTCAATATCCGAACGAAGCGCCCTGCATCCCTCCGTGGTATGTCCATGTGACTTATGAAACTCACACCACTTATCCGCATTTGCTGGTGCCGGCACGCCAACAATGGGCTGCGGATCCGTAAACAAACCTCGGTGAACCGCAAGGATCTCCGTACGGGTCTTTGAGAGAGGGGTGTAGGTCGGACGAACAGCGGCTGCCGGTGCTGGTGCTGTTGTCGCCGGGGCGGGTACTCGTCTGACTTGATCCGTCCGGGCCGGAGCCCTTGCAGCAGTGGTTTGGGTCCCTGTCACCGTGAGAGACCTTTGCTCGAAAAAGCCCACTGTTGTCATCCGGACTTGGTTGGCGTCATGCACCGTACAATGCATCTCTACTACCAACTGGAGGTGGTAATATGACGTAGGCATATTCTTCATGAGCTCGATGTAGAAAGCGTTGTCCCTCAGTCCGTTGACGAAGTTGTGGATAATGGCCTTCTCCTGCAAATGCCGGTCCACCACCTTCATCGTCGCAGCTATGTACCGGGTGTAGAATTCCCAGGTAGTCTCCGTCTCCAGCTGCCTCATTGCCAGGACCGTGGCGAGGTTTACAAATGTGTGCTTCATAGCGGAATAGCGCCGGACCAGGGCTATGGCGAAATCCCAAAAATGTCGGAGTGTACCGTTCGGCAGACCCTTGAACCATGTTAAGCAGTTGCCCCGTAAGTATGAAGGTACCATCTTACACTGTAGCTCTTCCGGAATATCCCTAGCAATCATGATACTTGCATAAGTATGAACGAACTCCTCCGGATCGCCTTCTCCGTTGTAGGTAGGTAGTCCGTCCGGAGCCTTGGTTCCGGCTGGCCACTTAAAACTTAACACCTCCGGAACCCAAGGTGACTGTGGCCCGATCCCGTTCCGTCCGATTAAGCGATTGAGATGGTCTTCAATGGAATCCGGACAGAAAGGTGTTTGAAAACCAAAACCTCCGGGGAATCCTCCTCCGGCAGGCTGCATCCCATACATCATCTGCTGCTGACCCCCGGGTCCTCCGGCGGGTTGCATCCCGAACATCATCTGTTGTTGTCCTCCGGGTGCACCCATCCCATAGCCCTGCTGGGTACCGTATCCCTGCTGGGTTTGTGCTCCCCAGTAAGGTGGTGCGTTCGGATTCAAACCAGCAGTCTGCCGTTGATGTCCGCCCGGGTATGGGTTTAGGTTTGGTGCTCTCGGTTGATCCGGAGGCGGCTTGTCCGCCTCACCTCGTTGAGCTGCCTTCCACTCCTGGAACTGTTGATACTCCGTCATGTTTTTCCTCAGGATGTTGCCTCCGAGTCCGGAATCATGACGCTTACGCTCCTCCCGTCCGGCCTTCCGCCCAACTCGAGGTCGAATCGACCGGCTCTGAGCATCGCCTTCCGTGCTATACCCTTCCGGAGATTCCTCAGGTTCATAATCCTCGGCTTCCTCAGAACCGGATCCCTCAGGACGATCCGGATCAGGCGTCTCATCCCCTTCCGACGACGCCTGATCATCAGACTGATTCTGATTCCGTGCCTCACGTGCCGCTCGCAGTCGCTCCCTAGCCTCGCGCTGTATATCAGCCAGAGTCCGTTCGGAAGCTGGCTTCTTCCCTTTCGCCTTCTCCGCTGCTAGGCGCTGTCGCCGACGCTCCTCAGCCGCGGCCTTCTTCTCTGCTGCCGCCTGTTTGGCTTGGAGAATCTGTTCCTTTTCCGCTGCTATCTTCTGAGCTCTAACTGTAGCGGCTTTTCTGGTTTTTGGCCCTCCTCCCGCTTCCTCCTCAGCTGGGAGAGGGTTCTTTCTTGGTCGTCCGCGCGGCGGCATGAACGTAACTTGTGACTGGAATTTTTAAGGTCCCACCGGGCGTGCCAACTGATGCTACCAGCTTCCAGTCCCGGTCCGGATCGATGACGGGTCTCCGGCCCGGATGAGGCTTTGTCCGTGCTCCGCGCGCTCTCACCTAAAGTCCTGCAAAACAACGCCCCGGAGTATCCCGAGGATAGCTACTCCGGCGTGATGATGAAAGAGGGGCCTTTGAATAGGAGAGAGAATAAGGATATATTGAGAGAGTTTTTATCTGATAGAACATACCTTTCTCCACAAGTCCAAAGCTGTATTTATAGTTGTGAGCGGTCAGCCTCCAACCCAGAGGTAGTGGTCCTGTCCTTTTGTCCTTACCCGGAGACAGGTCATATTCATGTCCCCTTGTCCCCGGATGGCGCCATTCTAGCTGACGTCATATGGACCGGACTACACTCTGGGCCGTAGCCTAGATATGGGCTAGAGCCCATATCACCACACTGATGCTACCAGCTTCCAGTCCAGGTCCGGATCAATGGTGAGTCTCCGGTCCGGATGAGACTTTGTCCGTGCTCCGCGCGCTCTCACCTAAAGCCCTGCAAAACAACGCCCCGGAGTATCCCGAGGATAACTACTCCGGCGTGATGATGAAAGAGGGGCCTTTGAATAGGAGAGAGAATAAGGATATATTGAGAGAGTTTTTATCTGATAGAACATACCTTTCTCCACAAGTCCAAAGCTGTATTTATAGGTGTGAGTGGTCAGCCTCAAGCCCAGAGGCAGTGGTCCTGTCCTTTTATCCTTCCCCGGAGACAGGCCATATTCATGTCCCCTTGTCCCCGGATAACGCCATTCTAGCTGACGTCATATGGACCGGACTACTCTCTGGGCCGGAGCCTAGATATGGGCCAAAGCCCATATCACCATACGCCACAATAGATTTAGGTTAGTTTGGTCCTGCATTACTTCATTGTGCTTATTTTTGTTTTCATTATCAGTATTAATGATACAAAAAGAGTATAATATTAGTATGAGATTATTTATGTTCGATTTTCTTTAACCAACACTGAAAATTTATGTTGGATTTTTGTTTTGTAGGATTATATGAAAAATAATTCTAATAGAGCATGCAGTTAGAAAAACACTTAATAGATCATGGTTGAAGAGTTATAGGGGTTTAGGGTTTAGAACTAAATGTATTCTTATTCTATAATTTTAATTTTCTTCATAAATAAATATTAAATAAAACGGCGCTCCGAAATGTTAACAATAACACATAGAATCGTCTAAAGTTTTGGTAACTCGCCCCTACGGTCTCACCTAAGGGTTACGATTGAAAAATTACCCGAGATTTTATATTAGATTTTGTTTGTATTACAAGGGAAGGAGTTAGGAAAATGAAAAGATAGGACTAATTTTTATAAGTTTTAAGATCAATTATGTATAAAAAGTTATACTTACAATATATGTAAACAAAAATCCACAAAGTATAATATCAAATACAAATTTCAAAAACACTGCAATGAATAATAAAAGAAAAATACTACATTTGAATAATGTGTGGCTGTTTTTTAGATGATTTTGTGTGTGAGTGTGTGTATAGATATGTTTTTCATACATGATTTTTAAAATTATTTGTCTTTCATTCATAATGATTTCCAAGATATTCAGGTCTATACTCAACACAAATTTAACAGACGACAATGGAACAATACGAACTAAAAATTTACGATGGACTAAATACCAACTTACATTTAAATCTCCTTACTTTATTTTCATATAGCCTTATACTATATTCTTTTGTAAGGACATGATTTCCTAAAAGAAAGAAAAAATGAGGTTGAATGTAAAAAGTACATTGTGTCCTCCAAACTCCAAAACCAAAACATGGAGAAATCCATACTAGATATTTAGTGGTTTATTTGCAACAGATTAATATAATGGCAAACTTACCTTAGCATGATGAAGACGACATTTCAATAATGCAACTACGAACGAACAAAAACACAAAGACCGCAGATAGTCAAATACAATAATATACTGAAATCGACTCTGATGTAAACAAGAAGTCAAACATAGGGAACTGAACCTTAATTATTGTAATTTAGTTCTTTCAATTATTTTATTTTTCAGGATTTTTATAATACAAAATCTATTCAATTGACATAATTTATTATTTACAATACTATTTGCATCAAATGTTTACTTTGTATTGTTTACAATACAACCAAACATACTCATTATATTATTTTAAAATCTCCTCAAAAAATATTACATCATAAAAACCACGCAACGCGCAGTCCGGTTAGCCTAGTTATGGATAATGATAGGCTGGCATGAACATTTTCCATTAATTTCATGTATTTTCAGTTGTTACATTAATTTTTGGTATGGGTGGAGCGATATATACCAACTCTGATCTGAATGTACATCCGCCACTGGTCAAATGGATCCAGGCAATCTTCAGAATCGATTAATGACCTCCCCAGACGAAAAAATTCAGAAAAATATGTAAGCAAAAATATATAAGAAAATTTCATAATAATCAGAGTAATTAAAGCAACTAATTTCGGTATATTGTCAAATTACTACGCACTGCAATACCTATATAACAACATGATGATGAATAAACTTAAAAGTTTGGCACCAGACTACACACAAATCCACAAATCGATGTTGCATCATGTTTACCATGCCTTTTCTAAAAATAACAATGTAGAGCAATTTTTGTAAAACAAAGCATCGCCCTTTAATTAGCACGGAGAAATTAGGGCTTGTGATGTTTGCATTGCATGAGAAACGAAGCGAGTAACAATTCAACCTCAGATAAAATTGAAGCTGTGAACTTGAATGTAGTTTATGTAGTAGATGAAAGAACATCATATATACTTGAAAAATAAGGTTTACCTCCATTACGTTTACTTGATAAAAATAAAACCGCCAAATAAAGTAATTTTCGTACGCTAGTGGTTTAATCAAAATTCAGTTTCAAAGTGTTATCAAACAGAGTGCAAACACACGCATCATTCAAATTCTGTGGATAACAATAGCAATATGAAATCCACTATGATGAAATAATGTACAGGAGCTAGATTCAACCGCAGGCTAGTCCAACCGGGGTGGGATCCTGACCCATGCATCTACACAAATTTTATAAAGAAACATGGATTATACAACCTTTATTTTTTATAAATTATGTATAAGTTTAAATTATTAAATTCAGATATAATGTCCACACATTACCTGAACTCTACAAGTAACAATGCCCAGACTTCAACGTTTTGTCCAGCGGTAGTTTGGTTGATGGTTCATATGTTGTTTCTAAAAAAAATATAAAATACTAAATTGAATTGAATTGAAATGTTTTTAATTTTAGTATAGTAAAAAATTCATAATTAATAAATAAAATGAACTGAATTGCACTGAATTGACTAGAAATAGATAGGAATAAATTTTAGTGTATTAAAATAATAACTAAATACAACTATATTTCATCAAATCACATTTATTTATAACTAAATTGAATCAAATTGAAGTAAAGTTTAATGTATTGAAAACAATAACAGTATGACTAAATTAAATTAAATTGACCATTTTACATTTATACATGATTGGAATAGACTTTATTATGTTCAGATTTATGATTAAACCACTAGTGTACGAAGATTACTCCATTTCGTCGTATTCAAAAATGATAAACTTGCATTAATCTAGTAAAAATTGAATCGAATTATAACTAAAGAACACTGTAATTATACGATTGAAAGAAACTTAAATTCATGATCAAAATTTAATTGATCTGATTTAACAGAACCAGATTACTTTGATCGAACAAGGTTTGTTGATTTGGAAATACTAAAATACTGATAGTACACCTACATTAGGTCGCATAGCATAAACGAACTTAAAAACGGATATGAACTACTAAGATTGAACAAAAAGTATTTATATTGAAGATAGTATGACTAAATTATTTTGGATCGCATCAAATCATATTTTGAAATTAAATGACTATTTGATCTGAATTGAACTGAATATATTTGGATTGAACTTAACTGAAAAAACTATAGAGAGCTATAATTAAAAATATAGATCAAATGTCCTAAACTGAAAAATATTTGGAAATATTTATTTGAACTGAACTGAACTAAAAAATATAAACTATTTATTTGAATTGAACTGAAATGAAAAAAATATAAATGTTTGAAAGTGAGGTATAAGTTTCATAATTTGAAAGTGAGGTGTAGTTTTTACAAAATTTCTTAAAAGGGCGGTAATTAATAGCATATATTCATGTAATTTAATTTTTGAATGAAAAACATGTATACCCCTGTTTTGTAGTCTAAATTTTTTTAGAATTTAGTTCATCTTTGTAGACTCTAAACTTGATTAAACATTTGTGGACCCTATGTTTTGTGGATTCCATGAAGTTCGTTTAATTAAAATGCTGGTTAACTTAAATCTAATTTAGTGTTTCATCCCAATTTTAATAATTTAATTCAGTTTTACTAAGTTTTTAAAATTTTGATTTAAATTCAATTAAATAATATTTAATTTTTAAAATTGAATTTGTGCAGGTGGCGGTCCACCGTATTATTTTATTTCCTTTATTAGTTTAGTCCACTACACATTTACCACGTGTCCAGCGGTTGGACTAACCACCGGTTGAACGTACACTTTCCGGTGTGGTGCGAGTTCTTTTTGCAATACTCGAACTAATCCATAGGACAAGAATGAGACTGATGTGTTAAGACTATTCAATGCGGCGGGGACTGAAGATTACTGGAGTAGTTGCAGTCATGCCATGTTTTTGTACGAACTATATTTTCTAAATAGTATGAGAATTAAATAAGAATCATTAAAAGTACTAACATGCAAAATCAAATTATACTTGTATCAAAATATTAGAATAAATTAATACAAGTAGCATGCTCCAAAAATGAAATAAATAGCAAAGTTTCAATCAGATGGAGTCGCGGCGGACACTTCCCTTGAAACGATTTAGGCCAACCGGACTGGTCCTCATTCTTAGGGTAAAACCATTAAAGATTATGCTAACATGTAGCAAAACCCCGTATCGGCGCACAATCCGAAGCAATCTATCACGCAAAACTGACCTGAAGACAAGAGACTCAAGTGCACGAAAAGACATAGCCAGACTGATGAATATGAGAGAGAATGTGAATGGTCTTTTAGGCATAAGACTGACTCGAATTGGATACATCTAAATGGCTCTCTAAGGTTGTTTATCTAATGGTGCTCTAGGCTGAATTAAATTGTCTGAATTCATTCTCATAAATATGAGAATTTGATTATTGGAAATGAATTGCATTCATGGTGATGAATATAACACATTCATGGTCATGAAGGTTACTTTAAAAAGTGTGCTCTTCAGAAAGTCTTATAGAAAGTCCAAACGTAATTGGAAGCCTTTCAAACTTTAAAATAGACGAATTTAGATTCATCTATTTTTCCAAGTTTAACTGACCAATTTTGAGTATCGATATCTCATTCACCGTTGGTCCGATTTGAGTGTTTAAATAATCCATTTTGTAGTACTCTTGGAGGAGAATCCAAAGATACTATTCACCCGACCCAATCCATTTTGGGTCACACTCAAATTTGAGCCCAAAAATTAAAAATGAAATTGCAATTTCATCCCTCAATTTTTCTCATTTTCCAATAGTTGCCAAATATGATAGCAACAAATCATGCAAAATCAACAGATCATGCTTTCTTCAACGTGTAATACTAAAATGGCCGGAAAAAAAGAGCACGGGTCTTACAAAATGTAATGCATCATATTATGTGCAAATCATGAAGAGTAATAGACAAAAAACTAACAGTGGCACCTGAAGTGGAAACTTAAATACAAATTGTGACTACTAACTACTGTGATGCTTTTTGTTTTGTAGGTGAAGTTGTGAGACCAAATCCAAATGGAAACAAAGGATCATAATGAGGATCACCAAGATTCATAGGCAACTGATCAACTCTCCTGAACCAAGTCCGTGCAAGTTTTCCGGTGAAACCATGGTCCCCAAAAAGAACATCAGCAACACCTTGGCCTTCAGTCCCAGGCAGCCAAGCAGCCACCAGTGCATCCATTTTATCAACATAAGGCTCGATCACCACCGGCCGCCCTGATATGATCACCACCACACATTTCGCTGCTTCACACACATTCTTGATGGTTTTGATGCTGCTTTCTGGCAGTGTCAGCTTCATGTCATCTCCGTATGATTCACAGTATGGCGCTTCTCCAACTACTACAATCGCGTACGAGAATCCATTTTCTCTGACAAATTCAGCTTCAGGGTTCTCATTGTACACAACTTGTGTTTGTGGATCAACTGTGTTCTTCACACCTTCTAAGATGGTGGTACCAACTGTAATATTTCCAGGCTGGCCTTTCCATTCGATGGTCCAACCGCCACACTGATTCCCAATGTTGTGGCTATGGCTTCCTGCTACGAGTATCTTCGATGCTCTCTTTGGAAGAGGAAGTAGTGGTTTATCAGTGTTTTTACCATTCTTCAGCAGTACCAGTGATTTTCTTACTGCTTCCCGTGCTAGATCTCTATGTTCCTGGCTTCCCAATTCATGGACCAAGCTGTAGTCAGCCATTGGGTACTCAAAAAGGCCTAATGCAAACTTGACCCTCAATATTCTCCTTACTGCATCATCAATTCTGCTCATGGGGATCACATCATTTTTCACAAGCGAGGTAAGATCATCTATGAACTCAGTAATTTTCTCCGGGAGCATGATCTGCAGCGAAGCAAAAAGAGGAAGACATGAAATTCATCTCTACCAAAGATTAGATGATCAAGTCATGTGTAGTGCAATTACCATATCTATTCCTGCTAGAATTCCAGCTTGAACCGAGTAAGTGTAATTAGCCCGAGGCGGGGAGGTAATCCTGTCAATTCCCTGCCAATCTGATATGACGAATCCCTGAAACGGTAATTTGTTAATCAATATGGCATGTTAATTGAAAAGGCAAGATTAGTTATCAGAGATATTTACTTTGAACTTGAGCTTTTTCTTGAGGTAGCCCGTGATAAGGTCGCGGTTGGCATGCATTTTGTCGCCGTTCCAGCTAGAATAAGAGACCATCACAGTTGCCACTCCCTTTCTGATAGAGTCAAGATACGCAGGCATGTGAATGCTGAGCATCTCATTCCAGTCAATCACTGTGTTATTCTCATTTATTCCATTGGTAGTCCCTCCATCTCCCACAAAATGCTTAGCACAAGCAGCAACCTTGGTCCTTCCCCCAACATAAGGAATGCCATTTGGGAAGTTAGGAGGGAGATCCCCTTGCAGACCTGGAATGAGCTCCGTCATGGATTGAACTATCTCATGATCCTCACTGTAGCTTTCGTAGCAGCGACCCCATCTCGGGTCCCTGCAAACCTACAAACGAAGCGTGATGAGACCATGTAATGTAATAATATGAGAGACATGAGTAGATTACCGCAATACAGGGTGCAAAAGTATATGGGATTCCAGTAGCTCTAAGTTCCAGTGCGGTTGCTGCTCCGATTCTCTTTACAAGATTGGGATCCCTTGTGGCTCCAAGGCCGACGTTGTGGGGGAAGATGGTGGCATTGTACACATTGTTGTGTCCGTGAATGGCGTCGATTCCATAAATCATAGGGATGGCAAGGCGAGTGGAGAGGGCTCCTTCCTGGAACTCATTAATCACATCCATCCACCTCTCTGCTGATGCCTCCCGAGATGGATAACTCCCTCCCCCGCTCAGCACGCTCCCTGCAAACCACAATATCGATCATGGAAACGACAAGGCTACTGGAATATAGTTGTTACCTTACCTATGTAGTATTTGCTCATAATCTCCTTGCTGGAAATCTTTCTTTCAATCTGGGTCATCTGCCCAATCTTTTCTTGCAGCGTCATGCGGTTCAGCAAGTCTCTCACCCTCAGATTCAAGGGCTGTTCTGGATCTTTGTATTTCACATACTCTGCAGAATTGCACCAAAACAGTAGAGACAGCACCGCCATCCACCCGACTCGGCTCGCATATCTATCCATGATCAAAACCTGAAACTCGAATCAACAATAAATATATGTATTATTCATGCATGTCTGTGTATATATATACAGTACTGAAAGAATACATGCAAATGCAAATGAAGAACATAAATCAATCGCTTACGCTTTGAAGAATATCAATGTAATTCCAAGTTGGGAGAACGAATGGCCTTTTATATCCAGAGAAATCCATCCTATTTTTGATGAAATAATCCAAAATTGGAGTCAATTTTTGATGATATCAAACATAGTCACTGCGGACATGTCAATCCTATCTGTGATTCTTAACAAATTCTGAGCCCCTTCGAGATGGTTCAAAATGGAATTTAATTAGGGGCTGATTGACGGGAGTACACACGCAAGCTTATCCATGCACGCATCATATATATATTTTTATCTTCTAACTGTATTTTAGGCATTAATTTAACCCCTTAACAAATTAACCACATTATGTAGTGCGTGGATGATAAAGTATGATTTTACTGATTGAGAATTACTCCAAAACTTGCTCTCTTTTTTTTGGTATATCAATCAAAAGTGCATATTTTCCTTTTATAATAATATTTTACTTCTTTTTTCTCCACTCATTTCAGCCACTTTTTTATTCAAACTCAATCTACACTATATACACTTCACAACTTAAATTTCTAACTTCCATTTTCTCTATGGACAGGTTTAACTAGAATGGAGTGAGTGGTTTTAATCCGTCCAGGGATCCCAAAGGATTTAATATTTCAAAACTTTAAATTAAAAAAAATTAGAACATATTAGTCAGTCATTCAAATTTGTATCGATTTATGACTTTTGACCAGTAGACGGATAATATTCTGCGATGTTAATTCTATCTTTTCACTTTTATTACGAGTTTCTTTTATCGGATGGAGGAGGAACTCTAATGCGATTAAAACTAAATAAACCTTATAGAAGCTAAAATAGGAGTTCATAAGGCTTAGTTTGTACAGAAATGCCTGGCAAACAAAAGTACAGTTAAACCTCGATAAATGAATATTATTGAGACTATTATAAAATTATTCATTTAGCGAGATTATTCATTTATCGATAAATGAATATATTATTCATTTAAACAGTATTGAAGAAATTACATTAGTATTACATGAATTATGCATATGTGTACTAAGTACAAAAATGTACATATGGGCATTATATTTAAAACTACTAAAAAGATACATGGTATGCAATGTGTGAAATATCTAGAGTATTAGAAATGTATCTAACCTACATTACAAACTAAAGTATGTATATGGATTAAGTACATATCAAGCAATGATTACCTTACAAAACTATATTCTACAACACAAGCAGAATACTTCCGATGTTTTGTTTGTGTTAGGAAAAATCAAGGATGAGATGAATTGTGGTGGGAAAAAAGATAAAAAAACTATAGACACTTTTTTTTTTGTAAGAGAATGATTATTGTATAAACATTATTGATTTGAAATTTTTTTTTTAATATATATACATATCTTATGAAATGTGGTGATTATTCATTTATATCTACATAGGGTCTTTAAGGATTCTAAAAAAATTATTCATTAATGCATTTAGCGAGATTATTCATTTAGCCCCTTAGCCCAAGTCGGGACCGAAAAAAATAATTCATTTAGCAAGGTTATTCATTTATCGAATATTCATTTATCGAGGTTTAACTGCAGAGAACTAGGGCAAAACAATTCCTATTCTGTGGTGATAACTTGGTGAAATTTCCCATCTAATTAAAAAAACACAACCTAGTTCCATCATTAAATGCTACAAATGTACAAAAGAATAAATTTATAGGACATAATTACATAGTCTCCCAGTTTAGAAAGATTTCAGAGAAAACAAAATGTTGTATCATCAGACTTGAAAAAACTCTATCCAATTTAGTTCAGAAACTCCAAACACCAGTTGTGAAACCAGCAGCTGGCAGCTCATGCTCCTGCATTGAAGAACATTGTATTGAAAACATGAATAAGAGCGAGCCACATTCATTATTTATTTTCAGGAAATATCTAATCCTAATTGGGTTCTGCTTACTGGAACTCAGAAAGAGGATGGCCTCATCAGCTAGGAGATGTGTGAAACCCTCGACCTCAGGAATGCAAATGGTAGTGATGGTTATTGTAACTTAATCCATCGAAACATCCAGCTACAAAATTTATACATTCCTGACTCAACTATGCAAACCCTCGAGCTATTCCAATTCAAGGCATCTAAGAATTATTACCATCTCTGTCTAAATCAGTGGTCAAATTTTCCAGGTACATCTCTACACTAGCTAAGCCACACAGGTTCTTCACCACTGGCATAACAGCAGGGACATCCAACTGGAAATGTGATTCCGTAGCATCAAGCTTCCTCCAGGATTTTACTTGTTTTCTGGCATCCTTGATTGCTGCTCTCGTTGCACAATGTACTGATGCTGCCAGAAGCAATGGTGGTTCACCTGAAGCTGCAAAAGTGAATAATATTTGATTCAACTATCAATAAATTCAAGTAAACCATGCTTGTGAAGTTGTGATTTGTGACTAGCTGAACCTAGTTGATCCTCAAACCACCACCAACTTTCTCTCATATATAACTGCTTAGTATACATAACTGGGAACAAGTTTAATAGTCAGTAGATTTCTGAGGTATCATGTCTTGATATAGATTAAGGCTTACGCAGATGCAAGAAAGTGTCCATGATTTATCAAAGAAACTTGGGATACCTTTAGACGATAAGACACGCTTTTTGTGATGTCCACTATTCAGCACCTCGACATTGAACTGCTTTGGTATGGTGTCAACTGTTGGGATTTTGTATGACCATGTGCTGTCTGTAATCATCAGTCCCTCTTTGTTGACAATGTACTCTTCAAGCATGAAGAACCCAATTCCTTGCACAAAAGCTCCTTCAATCTGCATCAACAACATTCTATCAGGTAAGGTAATACATTTCATGGTCAAATCCTACTTAAGTTTGCCACTTACTAACCTGTCCCAAATCAACTGCAGGGTTCAAGCTCTGTCCACAATCATAGATTATATCTGTTCTCAGAATTATGGTTTCTCCTGTCAGTATATTTATCTCTACCTGCATCATCCATAGCAAACCATTACATTTATCTCTCCAGTGCAAGATTATAAATGCTTAATCAAATGCTAATATTCCTCTTAATGCTGTTCGTTAGCATAATTATTGTTTTAGAGGTGAAACTGATATGGGAAAGTTTACCTCACTGACAGCTGCTCCATAATTTAGATAACGCATGGAATCTAATTCAGGCACAAAATAAGAATGGGCTGCCAGGTTCACAGCTTTTATCTGAGCCTACAATTGAGAGAAACCCCAAACTTAGAAGACTAAATCATGTCAAAGATGGAGCACCACTGAGTTCCAATAGATCATACACGGGTTCAACAAAGTAGCAATGTGCCAATACACCATGAATGCAATTATAAGTTATAAATGTATAAATCACTAATGGCTGAGCATTTTCAAGTACAATTAGTTTACAGGAAAGCTCTGTTAAATAATTTTCAAATAAGCTATTTTGTCCTTGTAGTTATTTTGCATGTATGCATGGCAACTATACGTTCATAAAAGAAAACAAAATGATAGATGGGTGTAGGGTGAAGACATGAATATTTCAACAATGAGTGATAACAAGAAGATTCATGAATGAGAAAAGATACCTGGCATATTAGAGCATCCCAGGAAACTGTACCCATTTTCTCCTGCAACTCACATTTAAGTAGATCTAGTCTTTCAACTAAAGTATTACAACACATTCTAACAGCTTGGCAGGTAGATTCTGATGTCGTGCTCCCAGCAGTAAAACCCCCTTGGATTAAGCTTATGGTGTCTGCTTGTACCACTCGTATTTTTTCGACAAGCTTTTCTGTTCCATCACATCCAATTGAACTGAGAGCATATGCTGCCATCTGTTTTACCTTGGTCCATAAGCCTTGCCCCAACTCTATTCCTCCAACTTCGATTACCACAGAACCATCGGGGAGAATGCTAACTTTGCCAGGGGTTGATCTTACCATCACTTCATGCACAATTGGAACCCTTGAGATGCCTCTCTTCAGCCAAATGCTCCTTTGATTGAACTGCTTAATCACTTCCAATCTGTGTAATAAGCACGAAGATATACTCAGTTTTCCCCATATATCAGGCAAAGTATACTCCTGTGCATCACCTGAAGCACCTTCGTAGAAAATTTGCAGGCTTTCATACGTGTGAAGATTTATATTTCTTACAGAATCAACCTCTATCGAAAGCACTGACGCTATGTGCTCTATAATAGCTTCCGCAATAAATGACCCTTGCACCTCCCCAGGAGCTCTCATCGCAGATTTGCTAGAAACATTTGTCTTACAAACTTTGATATCAAAAGAGAAAGCACCCCAGTTGTACTTTTTAATGGGATTCGTAACGTTTAATGGCATTACTGGACTAATATCCGCAAAAATCCCAGCATCAATTAACATATCAAGGTGCAAAGCTGTGACTTTTCCATTTGATTTGAACCCAACACTGTATGTTATTTTCATGGGATGTCTTCCTCCACACATTATCATGTCAGTCTTGCGATTCAGATAGGTTCTAACAGGACGGCGCAATTTGTGTGCTGCAAGTGCGCATGCTGTAGCAACCTAAAAAAAATTTGCATAAACACTCTTACAAAATTAGAAACTGTGTTTATTGACAATTCTATCACAAATCACTATGCTAATGTTAGCACCAAGCAACAGATATTTGCAGAATGCTTATAATAAATCCGGCAGACAAACTACTTTCTACATAAGCAGGTTCAATAACAGTTCAATACTTACAGGCCCTGCTTTGATTGCCTTTCCCCCAAAGCCTCCACCAACTCTCCTTGTAATTACACGAATGTTATGCTCTGGAACACCAAGGCATTTTGCTATCACACTGTGAGTAGACTCTGGGCTCTGACATGAACTATAGACCACCATGCAATTGTCTTCATCTGGGACTGCCAGAGCAGTTTGTGTCTCCATATAGAAATAGTATTGTGACCCAAGTTTAATCTGTAAATCATGGGGATTGGATGTTAGTCTAGCGGTTGAAGTCTAGTATTACTACCATGAGGTCATGGATCAAATCCCCGCCAAGGGCAAAGGGAGGGGGTGGGATTTTATTGGGGGCTCATTTGAGTTATTACCCAATTTTTCTTTTTTAAATCTAAAATCATATCAGCAGATTAAGATGATGATATTATGAGGAAAGAAAGCTGACAGAGGAAAATATTTTAGCATACCTCAGCTAAAAGAATCTTATGATCAGCATCAGCCATTCCTTTTGAAAAATCTCCAACTTGTTTTGGATACAAAAAGGAAGGAACGTCAAAAAAACTTGATCTTTTAACAGCATCTTCAACACTTAAAATTGGTGAATCCAGATTCGCAGTGTCATAGGTGACCAGAGCAGAGCTTGCTGCAATATCAGCAGACTTTTGTGTATCCGCAACCTGAATACGCCACATCAGCATTAAATGCAAATAGCATAAATCATTGGCTTGATGGACCAATGTGCATTTAACAAACAGGTTTCTGGAAGAGTGAAAAGGAAGTACCACAAAAGCAATTGCTTGGCCAGCACTCCTGGTAACATCGTCGGCAAATAGAGGATCAAAACCAAATACTGTCTTGGAACCCACATTGTTCCCAACATCTGGAATGTCTTTATAAGTAATAACAGCAGCAACACCCAGGTGAGCTTCTGATTTAAGATCAACACCTTTTATCCTTGCTAAAGGCTTCGTACTATATACAAATGCTCCATGCAGGCAGTTTGGAGGTGATGGGATGTCATCAACATAAACAGCTTCCCCTGCAAGTATGGCCAACATAAACATGGAGAGATGAGAAACCATGTTCTATCAGCAGGCTTGTGGACAGAACGTGAGGGGTGGTTGATTGACTAAAAAACAATAGGGTAGAAAGGAGAGCAGCAAGTTAAATAAAATATTGAAGACAGGCAACAGAATTAAGTAGTTAGGCAAACCATGCGAGCAACGAAACAAGGAACTAGATAAGATATGTTGCAATTCATATATGATCCTGAAGAATGATGGTTTCAAGAGATGTGAAGACGGGCAATGGAATTAAGTAGCTAGACAAACATAGATAAAGATATGTCACAATTGCAATTGGACTGGATCTAAATTTAACAGAACGAACAGAACCAAAGAAGACCCGAGAAACCTAAAATGCTGCTGAATTACTACAGTTTCATGTTTAAGAAAATCTATCCATGAAGAGTGAGAAGATAGGCAAACCTGAAGCTTGGATGGAAGCAGAAGTCTTCTCCATTGGTTTTCCAACTGGGTAGTAATCTCTACTTACTTTCACCTCTTGATTTGCAGATGACAACAATTTAGAATTTTCAGCAACACCAATTGAACTATCACTCAGATTTTCAGAACTGGGCTTTAGTAGACAGCTGGAATATACATCAGGTAAACAACTCACAGCAGGAGAGCCAGTAGTGACAAATGGGAAAAGAAACTGAAAAAGAAAACCTACAGCTAAACTTGTCCTGTAAGCGGTATGTGAAGTACCAGTATCAGGTATTATCTCTAGTTTAACCAACTCTAGGGCTTCATATATAACTTGAACAGTTAATAATCTTCCTGAAAGATACTCCTCAGCCTTCTTTGCTCGAATTGCATGCTTTGTACCATAAGCACCAAAAGCTAAGTTTACGTAATTTACAAGTACTCCATTTACATGAGGAGATACAACAGCCAGGAAAGCAGCATTCAGATAAGGCAAAGCAGCACCCAGGGGTCGAGGCGCAGCACGATAAGTCTCAAAGTATAATTTGGAGTTAGTTGCTGTGAGGTTACAGATTCGTTTGGGCTCCAGAAATGGAATCTGTACACTTAGAAGCACACTTGTTGAGTCCAGATGTGGACGTTCTAAAAAATCTTCCAGTGCGAGAACCTCATGCTTGTCACTAGTAGCTATACTAACAGTAGCAGATACAGCAAGGAGTATGGTAGATATATCTGAAGGAAAACTTTTCCTTTGTGACATCACTAAATTTCCACCAATACTAGCTGTGTTTCTAATGAAACCTGAAGCAATTTTCTCCATATGATCCGCCATCTTTTGGAACACCAACCTACTAGAAGAAGAATAATTGACAATTTTATCATCCTTCAGGCATGTAATAACTCTAGCAATTGGCACAGCAGCTCCAATTTCGATTCCTTCAAAATTTCTTCTCACCATTGAAAGTTCAGGTATAAATCTTAAATCAATGAATCTGCCATGGTGCTCCAGTTCCTTGTAGTATCCAATACCCGTGTTACCAACAAGCAGCTTAACTGATGGTCTGCCATCCTCAATGGCATTAGGGTTCAACAAGCTTCTAAGCTCTTCTAGAGTGGCAGGACTGCACCAAGAATAATTTTTGGAGTCCAACTTCATTGCTAATTTAGAATGGCCTTTCAAATATTCTGGATGTGCATTGACAATATAATTTGGATTATACGAAGGCAATTTACTTGGTTTTAGTTCCACTGGCTCGCCTTTCCGCCAGAAAGAATTCAACCCTAAGTCCTCCAAATCAACATTTGCAGCGAAACTTTTGCAGGCATCAGCTATTGGTCGGTATCCAGTACAGCGACAAAGATTACCTGCGATAGCCTTTTCAGCCTCGGAAACAGTGAGCTTGGAAAAGCCTGGTGGAGGTTCTGGCCTTTGAAACTTGTTGGCATTTGTTAGTGCAGAATATAATGAAATGCACATTCCAGGCGTGCAGAAGCCACATTGAGAAGCATGAAATCCCGAAAACCTTTGATGAATTGGATGGAAACCATCTTTGCTATTTCCAATGCCTTCGCTCGTCGTAACAGAGCAACCATGTATACTGCAGAGAAGAGTAAGACAAGAACTGACAGTAAAATCTTCAACTTGGTCAATAACTGGGTTATACTTGGACAGCATAACCACACACGCCCCGCAACCACCTGCGCCATTTAAACAAAAACCTGGTTACTAGATTGACAAGTACTTGATTCATCTCAGGTCGAATTCAACACGTTGACCTTAAATTGCAAACCAGCCAATATTATTATAGATAGACATGATTGACAGTGAAACATGCAGGTTTAGGATGGGTTTAACAAAAAGCAAGGAATGGAATAGGATATACCTTCACCACAGCTTAGCTTGGGGCTCTTGAAAGGAGTGTGAGAACGCAAGAAGTGAAGCAAGGTGGTCGAAGCGTCTACTGTTGCGAGCTCAAACTTGACGTTATTCACTGCAAAAACAAGAACCCCACCATCGCCCTCTTTTCCCTCCATTTCTGATCCCCGCCCTCACTGCATCATCATCTTATTCTTTTCTGTCATGCTGGATTCTTCAGGAAAATGACGGTGGAATTTAAATAGAAAAGTCGAGGACACTCAGAACCAGAACCGACACAAGATTCGGAAGCCCACGCTAGGGAATACTAGTAATGAATTCATTCGACTTTATTCGACCTCGCCATATTCCGCAACTTTGAGATTTGCTAATTATGATAGGGGCATGTCGATGTCAAATGCCGACCGTATTTGACTAGTTTGCTGCGTCTTTAGCACATGTACTTTTAAGGAAACTAGATGATACCCGTGCCGATGCACAGCTTATGAAAAAATTTTAAACTATAAAAATTGACTAATTTTTATGATTGAACTGTAATATTCATTCAATGATACTCAGACATATGCCCAAATTCATATAAATTAATGTAATATCATAATTCTCTATTTTTATTGAAGTTTTTCTAAACAATTTTATTTATATGAAATGAAAAACATTTTAAACCAATTTATCTTAATGTTAGTACATTTCTATTCTTGTTATAAGAAACGTACATTTCTATTCTCAATTTTTGTGAACAATATTTTATATTTGTTATTTTGATTGTTTCCTTCTGCAAGCCTCTACTTTTCCATTTTTAAAAGTATCCTTCTCTAAAATTTGATGTAGTGAGAATTGTACCAGAATCCTTCTCTCTTGTGCACTTAATCTGATGTATCAAAGTTCAATTTTAAAGCAATCAGAATGTGTATTTCTGACCACACAAAGTAGCCATTCACATTGCATCCATCCTCTCTGCAATGTTCATAACATACAACATTTACTTTGCTTTTCCACCTAATTAACATAATTTTGTACCAAAAGCACACTTTATTGCAGATAATAACTGTGTGAGATAGTCATTGTGATACTTGATCCTTTTCTCATCCTTCTGCACATTCTTTATCGAATGAAACCAAGGATTTCCCTCATCCATCCCTGCAAAGGTTGAAAAATTATCATGTTAGAATAATCTCAGTTTAAAGAGGTTCTTAAATCTTCATGGCTACCAGGATTTGAGAAATTAATGTACCATTTTCAGTGATTATAACAACAGGATTTCAAAGTTAACCCTGATGTAGTTCCAAATGCGGCTCCTGCAGTTCTAACCCCAAACTTTGGTTCTTGAATTCCACCTCCAATTCGGAAGCTGATCATCATGGAAGCCATTTAAAAGCAAAGTTAACAAAAATCACTTTAATTCACAAAATCAAAGTTCAAGATGTCAATAGGAACGTTAGAGATCCTTTTACGCATTGCATAATAGCACTGGCGAAAACTTTCAGCTTTCCTCTTCCCTGGACTGCCATTGACATCAGTCTTCTATGTCTGTAAAAAAGAATTCATCTATAATTTGTTCAAAAGTTAGTCTTAAAGTAGTGAAGAACTAAATGGTTTGTTATACACAAGCAAATTATCTGATAAACATCACAACAAACTATCTGCAACCAAATTTCCTGCACATCTTGGATGTATCCAGAGTTGAATTAAAGACGTGCATCCATATTGAACTGCTGTAAATCAACTTTCTTATGCTTCAAAAGTACATCTTTGTGAAGTTTGTGAGTTCTAATGCACACAAAATCAGTCTTGTTGATGCAAAAATAAAAATTACCTGATAACTACTGAGATAAAACCATCATAACTCGCATCCAATCCATTCTGCTCATCTTTGAATGAGACTACCAGTGCAACAGAACTGGAAAACATACATACTGAATATCCAATATCCCAAAATCCCTCCAAAACACAATAATCATGACTGTAATGTGATAATTATTGTTCAATCCATCCATCTATCAGACTCAGTCAATTGCAGAAATAAAACCTCAGTCAAGAAACACATGTCAGTCAAGTGTATTTTTTTTTTCAAGAAATCAATCAAAACCTAAAGCAAAGCCAAAAGATCATACCTTTTATTGCGCTTTGAATCATAGGATTCTGCTAGAATGATATTATTAAACCTAATCATCAAAACAACATGTGTATTTAAAGTACTCCACACACTCAACATGACCAACAATGGCAAGCCAAAACATATCACAAATAATCGACTACTAAAATTTAACTGAACCTGATTGGCGTTGTGAATTCATAAAATCTAGCCAAACGAAGTATAAATTAGCAATAGAAATTTCTGGAAAAAATAAATAAACTCATAATCAAGACTAAAGAAAGGTTTAATTGATAAACCTGGATTGAGTCACTAATCATCGAAATTGAACCTCCAAGCTGACCAGAGAACCCGGATGGAGCACCAATTGATCCTACCAAACAAAAAAAATCCCAAATCCGCTAACGCAGATGAATCTTAAAGAATGGAGAGTACTTAATAGCTAAAACCAAGGCTGAGCCACCTGCAAATGGAATCAACGCAGATGAATTTTAAAGAATAGAGAGTATTTAATAGCTAAAACTAAGGCTGAGCCACCTGCAAATGGAATCAACGGGGCAAGAACACCACTCTTGGATCCATCTTCACTCCACTCAGAAATATGAAGAAAATGTAGTCAATTTTGGATATTATATCAATGAAAATGTCACCTTCTGGTGGGAACAACTTCTCCGAAAAATTCCCTATCTTCCCGAGAACAATTGGTCCCAATATCACACCAGCCTAATCAAACAATAAACATTAATCCCTCTATAGCAGATTAATGGCAACAGCAAAAAGAGAACAACCATTACAAAATTACCTAGTAATTTAAGGTATCCACATATCAAAATAAAACCTCAAAGGCATAAGATTCTAAAAACTCTTACATTTTGTCCTTGAAAGCAAGATTGATCCAAACCTGCAACCCCTTCTGAGTACCTCCAGCAGCAGGCATCTCAGAATGAACTATTCCTCTACCAGCAGTCATCCACTAAATTTGAAAAACCAACAAAAAAATGTGAAAAATGTTCTCACATTAATATTATTGACACAGCATTAAAAAGGTACATACTTGTACATCACCGGCATGGATTGTACCCTTGTGACCAGCAAAATCTTGATGAGTAAAAGATCCCTGAATCAAAAAATAACAATGTTTTTATTAATCACTTTCTGTCATCAATCCATGAAATTTCCATCCAAGAAAGGCATGTAAAAAATATTCACCTGTATCATGTAAGTAACAGTCTCAAAACCTGCAGAACACCATACAAAAAAAACAGAAGATTTATCAAAAAAAGTTGCTAAAAAATTCAAACCTCCAGCTGCCCATGAGGCCATAGAAAACCTGCAAAATCACTCCTGAAAGCATCCCCATTTGAGAGAAAGAGCACGGCAACGTCAGAAGAACCTGCGCCACCTACAACAACACCAAAAAGAAGACTTATTTTCTCCGAAAAATAAATACAATCAACTTTTTTCAAAGTTCAAAACAAAAGATCATATAAAGATCATCTTTTCTTCATTTCTATAGTGATCGGACCTTCACTATAGCAACTTCTTACAGCCTTATCAAAGTTTCTTCTTTATGCTAGTCGGCCTCAAATAGTCTCTTCTGCCCAGTTTGTTCAAAATTTAAAACTTTATCTACAGTATTTCTGTTAGTTATCCGATACAAATTAAGGCAGTAAAGTGATTCAAAAATAGAAAACATGGAGAAAATCAAACAACAAAAGTAGCGAAGTAATAAACAGCAAAGTAACGAAGAGAGAAAGCTCCATGTACCAGAATAAATTCGATGAAACTGAAATTAGTTTTATGCCTTAACATTACATCATATTACATCATAAAAGATAAAAAAGATTGATCATTTACCTTGAGAAATAGACTGCAAGCCATCCAGAGATACAGAAGCAAGCTGATAACCTCATTGCCTAACCAAAAAAAAAAGAAAAAAAGATTAAGCATCTTCAAAACTGCATCAAAAAGGGATCACAAGTCCAAACTTTTCTGATCAACTAAGGATCTAATCAAGAAAAATACCCCTTAACCGCAGATGAAATCCGCGATTCTTCCACTCGTTATAGCTCCAATCATAGCACGAATTGTTACTATTGAACCAAACATGGAGAACTGCAAATACAAAAGTAAACAATATGAATAGTTGAAACCAAGCCCCATTCTTCATGAACCAAAAAGAGATGTCTTTTCGGATCAAGAATTCCATCCCTGAGCCTTCCATGCATAGCCTCAAATCGTAAAACCCAAGCAGGAGAAACTAATAAGTCTTATAAACATAAATTAAGTGCTAACGTAAACACAAATTGAGCTCAATTTCTGATATTGGCCCTAAAACACAAAATCTGGATAACAACTTACTCTGAAGATTTGGTTTCGACGAATTGGCAAACCGTGAGCGCAATCATGGAGTTCTTCCCGCCAGACTGGGCTGAGCAATGACGTCGCGGCCTTTGATGATCGGGGAACGGCGCGCTGCTGATAGGTGAGGCTTTCTCGAAGCCGTAGTTTTAAATCCCTCTGAGCAAGTCGTCTTTGATGCCCATCTCACCACGGCATTGGAGGTCTCTTTACCAGACCTTCGTCTGCATCTACCTTCAACCTTAATTTGATAATCATAATCACCATTCAATGTATAGATTATCCTTCTGAAGGCAAAAAATTAGAAGAAAGTGTATGAGAGAAGCTGGAGAATTTTTGAATTTTCTCGAATACAAAATTAGCTTTGGTAACGATGAGCTGAGGAGGCATCGGAAAGGTAAATCTTCTCGTTTCGAGGGAGAATATTCAGATATTACGGTAAAGATGTAAAAAATAACTTGGAAAGGGAATGATAAAGACAGGTAAAAAGCCGTGTAAGGAAATAAATAAAAAAGGGAAATATGTGTCTTTTTTAGGAGGGCTTTGAAAGCTGACGTGGCATAAAGAGAGGAGGGCTTTAAAAGCTGACGTGGCGCAAGGAGGAAGTATTTGACTTTTCAAGGAGTTGCTGTTTTAATAGTATAGATAGATAAGGAGCTGTTTTTGGGCATGCTATACGCAGTCCGTATTTTACTTATTTTGCAGTCCAAAATAAAAATACATATTCGATATATATAATATGGTCAATAATTTTGTATATCAGACATATGCATCATATATACAACATCTATTGCATACACTTGCAAATCAGTTATATATCATTATCATTGTAAATATGATTATTTAATAAAAATACGGACCGCAAATAAGCAAAATACGGACTGCGTATAGAAGGTCTGTTTTTAAATTTCACACTATACCAATGCAAATCTCATTTTTGAGTGGTAAGTGCTCCACGTGACACATTTTAAATGGAGTTTCAATATAATGTAATCAATATCAATTTTATAAAGTGTCATTTTAAGTTTTGCATCTCCAATACTAAAGTTAAAAGTAGAACTTTAATGTGACATGAAATTTCAATTGTCGTTTTCTTTCACCCAACCCTTCTATTTACCGAAATTTTATTACATGACAAACACAAACATTAAACCTTGCTGGAAAACAACGTTCTTCTTTTCTTCTTACAAAAAGGATTCAAGATATAATTAAGAAAACTAAGCTAATATACCATGCTTTTTCTATGAAATTCTTTAGCGATTCACTTATATCACAACTTGTAATAGAACCATCCCCACCCAAAGTTGATTCCACTACCGAGGGTGCCTGTCATCCCCCTCAGTAGGCCCAAACTGTTCTCATCCTTGACATCATCTGATCATTGTCGCTTTTGTGCGAGCCATTATCCTCCTCTTCAGCTGGTCAATCGCCACCCGAAAATTCACTGAATCGCTCCCGTAGTTCACCACCTTCACCCGTAGGTACAGCGTGCCACCTCTCATGCTGTTGCACCACAGAATGACGCTTGCTGTGAGATTCTTAGAGACTCCAACTTTAGAGTTCAGGTAGGTGGCTCCATTAGAGGCTTTGAAGAAGGTTTGCATCCAGTAGCTAGACGTGCCGTAAACCATCGACGAGTCGTATACTATTGCATCTGACATCCACCTGTATACAGTATGAAAATTCTTTTTCATTTATTATCTTAATTTATAAAGGTGCTTACTCCAGTATGTAACAATGAAAACATGGTATGATCCAACCAATTGAATAACTTCTTCTAAATTGCATGGAGTAAATCTTGGTAACTTAACAAACATCCATATACCTGAATATAATTGTATACAGCACAACAAGAAAAGATGCAGTCACAAAGGGTTCCTCCCAGCGTCTAAACCGTTAAAAACTTTCGGCACAAAAGTTAATTAGTGGGAGTATGAATTCCTGACAGGAACCAAAAGCAGCAATGTAGCAAAATATATCAGTAGAGTTAATAGTATACTATTGGTGAAGGACCCACCACTCTGGGATCTTCCGGCCCCGCTACGACAAGGATATTTACCTCAAACCCTGGTCCCTCCCGAACGGGCCCACCCGTTAGTGGTCCTGAACCACAGATCCAACTTCAGACCGATTTCGGATATGACGGAGACGCTGACCCCCAAGATGGAGCCTTCACCGACTGGGAAGAAGAAGAAGAAACAGATGACTTGTTCCCCACCTACGAGGAGTACAGGATGAGGGCCGATGAAGCCCACGCCCGACGACTTTCTAGATACCTGGAGAGGAGGCAACAAAACCCCGCACCGAGAGGAGCGAGGGCACAAGCTATTGCATTTCAACCCCTCTCGACGGGTCCGGGCTCTATCCCACCAGAGGTAGGAATTGCCTCGGGCCCACCAATGGCCGCCATCGCTCAGACCGTGTTGAGCCTAATGCAGGCCCTCCAATCTCACTATCCTGAGATGATGGTGAACTTACAGGCTGATCCCTTGCTTAGATCTCGTGTTTCGACACATGAGACGCCAGCTCGAATGAGTATCCCCGACATACTCTCGTACAACCCTCGATCCTCGAACGGCTGCGAGACCTCTACACTATTCCGGGAATAATTTCGGGGATAAATCTCGGTGGCTCTAACCTGAGGACGCACCAACCACGTACCTCCCACTTAGGGTTAGGAAGTGTGCCACTTCAAGAGCCACCCTGTACCTTCCAAGAGAACCCAGCATAGGGTCAACAGTTCCTAGATGGGCTGCCCCACTCAGAACAACAGCCGCCATACCAGCATCCCCAAGGAGCTCGAGGCGACAACCTGGGACACCTGAGCGCGGGAGATCGTCACAGGTTGCTTATTCAACGCAACCAAGATTTGCTGCTTTAACAGCAAAGGAAACGCGAGCAAGCCAATTGGCATCAGAATCCCGAAGCATACCAGCCTATGAACCCCCAGATGGCGTATCAGACCCGGGACCATGACGAGATCAATATGGAGCTAGAACGTCTTCTAGGACCCCAAGGACATGCGACTCGATCTCCCTTCTCGAAGCATATCATGAATCTCTTGCATGATAGTTCAAAAAAGGTGCCGAATCACCTTCCCACATATGATGGAACTAGCGACCCCCAGGAGTTTCTCTATGTGTTTCTCAAGACTATACTATCTCGAGAATTTCACGAGCTCGAGATTTGTAAGATAGTCCCGAGTAATCTGCGGGGGAAGGTGCAAGACTGGTTTAGCAAAACCCCTTCCGGAAGCCTGTTTTCATACAGATGTTTCGGCAAGTTCCTCGTATCCATATTCTTCCAAAAGAAGAAGTTCAATCGGTCGATGAGTGATATGTGCAATGTCTTGCAAAAGGGAGGCGAAACTCGGGGGGAGTTTTATCACAGATTCATGGATCTTGCCATGGAATGTTATGATCGAACATATTATCTCATCATACACCAATTTCGAATGGATATTCATGATGATGTTCTAGTAAGAAAATTGGCCTTAAAGAACCCCACAACTCTCCAACAACTTCAAACTATCGGAGAAGTACAATAAATGTGAAAATGGGGTAAAGAGGAAGCATGATCTTGATTTATATCGGGAGAGAAAGAGTAAGGAACCCAAGCTAAAGGTGCCCAAAACAGAGAAATCTGAAAGCGCTTCTAAGCCTAGCCTTGAATCCTACACACCTCTTACTAGATCAAGAACAGAGATTCTGTCAATTCATCAACATCTCTTCATGGATCCGCCCTAGATGAGGGAATCGGCGGACAGACAAAAGGTCCTCAAAATTCTGTGTATACCACAGAGACCGAGGACACGACACGGAGGACTGCAACCAGTTCAAGAACGAGATCAAAAACCTGATCCGCCAAAGGGTTGTTAAAGATTGAGCCCCAACAGCCTCCCCAATAGTCGTATCGAGCCAGGCAGCCCGATAACCCTGCCAAAGAAGAAGGATGGCCAGAGAGCGAACCAAGATAATCAGAATCAAAGGAATGGGGGAAATAACTCCCGGGATCCTCCTCGGCCACCGCCTGATGGAGCAAATAGAGTTATCAATGGCGTGCATGGCATCACAGGCGAGGAATTATCCCTCACCAAATTAAAGGCTAGTGTTCGGGCCATTCTTCACACTGAACCATTCAACAAGAGGCTTCACCCGGATGAGACTATCACCTTCTCTGATGAAGATGCAGTTCCTAACCAGGTACCCTATTCCGACCTTCTTGTGATCTCGGCGGTCATCCATAACACTTTGATTAGAAGAATCTTTATGGACGATGGAAGCGGAGTCGTAGTCATATTTTACGACTGCTTCAAGAAATTGGGATTTAGCAAAGATGATCTCAAACCGACGGGTCCGATCTCGGGATTCACATGAAATCTAGTGGTCTCGCTAGGCGAGATCACGTTGCCAGTCCAAGTGGCTGATGGACCTCGAAACCTCACCCTCTATTGCGCCTTTGTGGTGATTGACTCGGTCACTCCCTTTAACATCATACTCGGAAGACCTTGGTTGTGCCAGTTAAGGCCGTTTGGTCTCTTTACCATCTTGTTCTAAAGTTTCCCACAAGCAAAGGAGTGGCGACTATACGGGGAGATCAGGGAATGACACGTTCATGTATGATCACATCAATTAGAGATGTCAGGCGAGGCCATAACGTTTCCGTCATAAATGAGGACACAATAATTCCTCATCTCGAGCCTTAACCCGCGAAAGCTCACGTTTTCCCCTTTGATGCTGAAGAAATGGCTTGGATAACACAGCTCTCAAGAAAGCGCCATCACACCTTTAAAGAAGGGGACCTAGTAATGCCAGTATGCCCGAGAAGTCAGGTGAAATTGGAAGGGATCTTGGAGACGAAGCCCAAAGGACCTTATCAGATCTCAAGATCCCTTCCAGGGGGATGCTACCTCCTAAAGACTCGTAGAGGCGAAAACCTACCTACAAATGTAATGGCGATCTACCTTCGCAGTATCTTGGAGCTTAAAATAACCAAGTCTGCTCTTTCCACGTAAGGAAAGACTACTTCAATAAAGCCCAACGGCTAAGTTTAGTTTTACCCAAGTTTTTAGCTTGAAGACATTTGATGTTTTTTTTTACCAAACCACGAGCTCGGAGAATCATTTTCTTATTCTACAACAATCTTCAATCTTCAATGTCATCATCATCTTCTATGAAATCATCTTCATATCGATCCAAATCCCCATACTCCTGCATTCACAAAACTCCAGATTCATACACATGGCCATTCTAAACATCACATATAAGGCGAACATAGAACACAATTGTACATTATTTGCCTATATTTCACCATCAGAAACTCCTCCAATTTATGATTCACAAACACTGTATGAATATAATCATGTGAATTGGTGAATATATTTCTCATAAAGATCAACGTTTTGAGCAGATTTAGTTATAATCATTCACATTCAACCTCTTTTTACATTGATTAAATCAACTTTGGTTTATAACCAAATCAACTCCACCATAACTATCACACTCATTCTAGTTCAGCTCAATTACACATTCTATTGGATTCAAATCAATTCGAATCAGTCAAAAAGTGATAATTAGGGGAAAGAAAAACTTACGCCGGAGTTATTCAGCTCGATTCCGCAGAGCAAGGTGGAGATGCGGCGGTGGAGTTAGGTCAGTAAGTCAACATCGTTGGCGATGCCTCTGCCGAGCTGTTAGGAAGTGTGGACGTGTGTGTTTATGAACCCAGGTCGCGTAAATTGTGATCGGAAATCAATGATCTCCGGTGAACGGTGGGAGAATCGATCAACGATTTCGTCTTTGGCCGCCAGCCCAAAAACTCCGGCCAACTCCATAACCGCGTAGCTATAATAAAAGAATGAACTTTGTCTCAACAGACAATCCTAGTAAATCAGTAAAGTTGTACAAACTCTAAAAACACACTCTTTATTCTCCACAGCCATCTCGCTAACGTTATTCACCAGCTCCCTAACCCGAACCCCGAGCGCCGCCGCGGCGGCGCTACCAACCGCCACCGTGCTGGTACAGTTCACGGTGTCCCTCACCGGATCAACGCTCTCGTTGAAGAAATTATAAACCTCGTACCGAATAAAGCAGCCATCGAGGAAAATCCTGGCTCCCAACGAGGGAACACACAGAGGAAGACGAGTGCAGCTGGTGTCGTAACAGTTCAAGCAATCCCAGTGAGGAAGATCGCCGTAACAGTGAGCCATGGCGTAAATTGGCAGTCCGAGGTTCGTTTGCTTCGAACTGAATCCCCACCACTCTCTGGTCTCCGAGCTCTGAACCACCACCAGAGATGCGATGAGTTCACAAAGAAAGTATTTTGGGACAAGCCCTAGGCTTCAGACGATTTATTATATAGCCAAAACATAAATGAACGAGATTTATGCCGTAGAAAAGATTAACGGATGAGATTTTCATCAACTCCTTTTCCAAATCAATCTGCGATTCTTTTCGGATTTGTGAATGAGAAATACAAGTTTCCTATTTTCATAGGAATCAATGGGAGAATGGTAAATTGCTCAAGGGGGCTGCCCACTATCCCCGCTAGATAACTACATTGTACGGCGGTTTCTTAATCCCCGCCGTGTTATTCAATCGACAACAGGGACCCTTCTCCCTCCGAAGTATTTCCGATTTCGTAAATCCATTACACGGCGGGTTTCGGAAAAAATCATTTCCCCGCCGTGCTTCCCCGCCTTATATCCCCCATTCTCCACTAGTGTTGGCTCCTATTCGACAAGAGTTAATCTATAGGTGGTTCGGTATCCCTGATCTCTGAGCTGACTTATCTTCACACCACTTTCATGGTTTTGAACGTTAGCCTCTTTGTAATCAGCAACCGCCCTATTCAGATCCCGAGAAAGAGCCTCATTAGCCTCTCTCAGTTTTCTATTCTCAGTTCTGAGATCTCTACAGTTCAAGGCCTCTAGCAAGCAATCTTGGATGGTAGAAAAATGCTTATATGTTTCATTGCATTGAGAGAATTCATTTTCAGGGTGACTCCTAGCATAATCAACTGCCAAGGTATCATACCTATGCTGAAGATCCTCAAGTTGGGTCAGAAGCTCGTTTTTTTCTCTCTTTATACATCTGAACGTGTTGGCGATGCAAGATCCTGTCCCTCCGGAGTTCTTGAAGAGCCTTGCCTAGGGTAATATTCTCATCCGTAAGGCGAGCTCGTTCTTGAGAATGATGATCTCGATCCTCTCTCAGGGCATCACACTCCATAGTAAGGGCCTTATGTCTATATTGCCAACATACGGAATCCTCCTTCCACCAATCGGCTTTATTAGCCAGTACCTTGAAGCTGCAGCTAAACCTTTTTGCAACAGAGTTGCATCTTGAGGAAGAAGGGATTGAGGGCAGAAGGATAAATACAAGCCAAAGTGGTACATTGAAAATAAAAGAAAATCGTCAATGCATAGAAGAAAAGAAGATGGTTCAAATTACAAGACAATGCCTGAAAAGGGCGGAAAAAATATTGTAATTTTCCTACGAGTTAAGGCTCTAGGAAATTACATTGACATGCGGCAGATTCTGATCCACTGGTCCTGTTGGCCCCCTCTCCATCACATGCCTATCCTCCTCGGACGGCTCCCCGAGAAAAGATAACCCAAGGTACAGGGTGGTGATCACCCTCTTAAGGTAATCTAGGCTCACCTGCCTACCTGCTGACTCTATGTTCTTCAGCAGATCCACCTTGAAACCCCCTCTCTAATGAAGCCTGGCCTTCAGCTCCTCCAGCTCTCGGGCAGCATTCGGCCAATGATATGCCTGGGCCAGGAGATCCTTGAGAGAGTACAATTTCCAAGTACCTCTGAACACTATCCAAGCCACACAGGTTCTTCACAACAGGCATAATAGCAGGGACATCCAACTGGAATGGTGCATCGGGTCTGTCGATTTTGTTCCAGCTATTAAACTGCTTTCTAGCTTCTTTAATGGCTGCTTTAGTTGCACAGTGTACTGATGCAGCCAAAAGCAATGGCGGTTCTCCAGATGCTACAACATTAATTTATATTTTGGTCATCACAACATAACATTAGAGAATATCGTGTTAGTTAACCATGCATTAGAAACTCAATTATTGTGCATTTCCAGATGAGAAAAGCTTGAAACTATTACCTTTGGATGATAGAACTCGTTGCTTATGGTTTCCACTGTCTAGCACTTTGACATTGAACTGCTTTGGTATGGTGTCAATCGTTGGAATCTTGTAAGTCCAAGTACTATCCGTTATGGTTAATCCATCTTCGTTTGTGAGGTATTCTTCGAGCATAAAGAATCCAATTCCTTGAACAAAAGCTCCCTCTATCTGTACAAGAAATACAAGGATATTTTGGAACTGTGCTATATGATCACAGCTTCGTAGACTGAAAACCCACAGATATACTTGATTTGAATTGATTCTCAGAAAAATACTGTACAACAAATAGAACATATGAAAAGTAGATTTTGCAGTGTTACCTGACCCAAATCCACAGCAGGGTTTAAGCTCTGCCCGCAGTCGTAAATGATATCTGCTCGTAAAATCGTAGTTTCTCCAGTTAGTAAGTTTATCTCCACCTGCAAGGCCCATGAGATAATCAAGATCCACATTTAAGCAGTTTTGGAGATAACGTATTTTGTTGCAAGTCAAGAGAAATAAATACACCTCACTAACAGCAGCACCATAGTTCAGGTATCGCATTGAACTGGTATCAGGTACAAAGTAAGAATGTGCAGCCATATTAACAGATTTCATATGTGCCTACAGTCAGAGGAAACACGATGAGAGTATATTTACCAAAATATGAATAGCATGAAAGTCAGAACAGTTTATGAGGCCATTTCTTTGATCAACAAATGAGAATATATCTACAAAATTCTCTGCTTATCAAACAATGCTTTTAAGACATACAACAATTTGAACCCCATATCGAACTTGGTATGCCTATTTACAAGATATTGACTATTAACAAAAATACTAAGCGGAAACAGAATGACTTTAATAGCTGTGCAAACAAAGCAGCCATCAAAAGAAGATAATAAGATTGCTTGGCTAGTTAGAGCATTCACAATGGACAGCTACATGAGCGTGTAGTTTAACTTGCCATGTCATATTTTAAGCAAATGATGTGGCAAACTACAATCGCCCACAATGATAAGCTACAATCATTAATTTTTCAAATGTCCCACAATATCTTTTATATTTTACTAAAATATTGGTAATATTTCATTACTAAAATAAAAATTTATAACGAAAATGTGTTATATATTAATTACTCAAACTAAATACTAATTACTTATATGATTTTATTCAAACTAAATATTAAGTACTTATGTTATTTTACTCAAACTAAATAATAATTGCTTATTTTATTTTACTCATATGAAACCCATATAATACTGATGAGACTAAAAACATATAACAAATTAAATGAAATTATGAAATATTTATTGAAAGAAAATTTAAATTGTTACGTTTAGGAAGAAAATAATTTTTTGTAAAACATAATATATAAATGGTATATAAATTCCAATTTTGTTAATTTAAAATTTGAAAAATAAACGAAATAGTTAAAAGCCAAAAATGATTTTTAAATTGGATGGGATATAAATAAAGCATAAATAACATATATAAACGTCAAACATACGTAAATGATTTCAACCTGGATTGATTTTTAAATTGGATGGGATATAAATAAAGTATAAATAACATATATAAACGTCAAATGTGTACGTAAATGATTTCAATATGGATTGGAAAAGTGGTGCATTTATTACAGTATGTCTGCTTGGAAGCAGGGCTGCTAGGTGAGAGCAGTATACGTGGCGACCTGCAATGGTAAGCAACACTGCTCCAAATTTTAAAAATTTGCAAGCAAGTACAGAATGAGAACCATTGCAGATGCCCTTAGGGTGCTCAGAGTGAGTTTCATCTTCTCTATATTAATACTAAAAAGTTGTTCTCACTTTTTTTTTTGGTACCAGATTTTTGGTTTGCTATTTTTTAGGCAAAATTTTAGCATTTTTTTTACTAACTTAATTTCTAATCAATTTCAAATATATTCATTCATTCCTTTATAAACGTATTTCGTCCACCTCATTTTTTGGGTAAAATTTTAACATATTTTATACAAACTTAAATCCTAATCAATTTTTAACTTCTAATATATAAACAATTCATTCCCTTTTATATTTCTATTATGATTTGGTTGATTAGTTCTCCTTATATTCGATTATAATTGAACTGAACTCAAATATGAGTATAAATTAATAATTGTTGAGAAATCGGGGAGATTATTATTTAGTTTCTTTGATATTTTGCGGATAAATTGAATATTTTGTTACTTTGATCTCGATTTTCATCAGCACAAATATGGAGAAATATGGTCAAAATTTGAACTCCACCAAGAGCATCAGTATAAGTGGTTTATAATCCTCTCATGCTAATAATTTAGCATTCAGGACGTACAACGACATAAGTATTAATACAAAAAACCGCGCAACGCGCGGTTAAACCATGCTAGTATAAAGTAGAAAAGATAAGTACCTGAAGTATCAAGTGATCCCAACTAACGACAGTTGTTTGCTCCAGCAGCTTATGTTTGAGCTGTGATAGTCTTTCAACTAAGACATTGCAGCACAATCGGACCGCTTCACAGTTTGATTCAGACGTCGTGCTACCAGCAGTGATTCCCCCTTGAATTAAGCTTATGGTGTCCGACTGTACCACACGAACTTTATCTACAAGTTTCTCAGTTCCCCTACAATCAACCAAACTGAGAGCATATGCTGTCATTTGTCTTACCTTAGTCCACAGCCCTTGCCCCAACTCTATCCCTCCAACTTCTACAACAATAGAACCATCTGATAGAATGCTCACTTTCGCTGGACTAGGCCTTACCCTCACTTCATACACAACTGGAACCCGTGAAATACCTCTCTTTCGCCATATGTTGCTCCTATTAAACTCCTCGATCATCTCTAATCTTTCGTTTAAGCATGAAACCTGACCCAAATTCTTCCATATATCAGGTAAAGTGTATTCCATTGCTTCACCAGCAGCATCTCCATAGAATAATTTAAGGCTTTCAATAGTGTGAAGGTTTACATTCCTAACAGAATCCACCCCCATGGAAAGCATAGATGCAACATGTTCTATAATGGCTTCAGCAATAAAAGATCCCTGTACTTCTCCAGGACCTCGCATAGAAGATTTGCTGGAAAGGTTCGTCTTACAAACTTTGATATCAAAAGACAAAGCACCCCAATCATACTTCTTAAGGGAATTGATCATGAATAAAGGGATGAGGGGGCTCATATCAGCCGAGATCCCCGCGTTGATTAGTATATCAAGATGCAAGGCTGTGATCTTCCCATTTGCTTTGAATCCAATACTGTAAGTTATTTTCATGGGATGCCTTCCTCCAGTCATTATCATATCAGTCTTGCGATTCAGATATATTCTGACAGGACGGTGTAATTTGTGTGCTGCAAGTGCACATGCTGTGGCAATCTAAAAGAGAAATGCAGTATTTCAGGTGAACCATTGAAATTATATTTACAAAGTGTAAAAATCATCATATCATAAACAATGAATCCAACAAAAAGATATTTTGAGAATGCATATTCATGTGGATATGTTAGGGAAAGGTTTGGAGAAGCTCCACCTCAATGCATAAATTCAGCTTCTCTGTTCCCAAATCATGCATTTCTTGCATATCATATAAGTATAGTAATTGTTTAAGGTTACTTACGGGTATTGCTCTTCTTGCTTTGCCACCAAATCCTCCACCGAGCCTCCTTGTGATTACACGAACATTGTGCTCGGGTATACCAAGGCATTTCGCAATAACACTATGAGCAGACTCTGGGCACTGAATTGAGCTATAAACCACCACACAATCATCTTCATCGGGAACAGCAAGGGCAGTTTGTGTCTCCATGTAAAAATAGTACTGTGACCCAAGCTTAAGCTGGAAATCAGAAAGAGCGGATTAGATAACAGCTGATTAGAAGAGGTACAGAAGATCTTGTGAAATAATTAGTAGTACATACCTCAGAAGAAAGAATCTTCTGATCAGCTTCAGCCATACCTTTGGAGGAGTCCCCAACTTGTTCTGGATAAAAGCCTGTAGGAATCTTGAAGAAGCTCGACTTCTTCACAGCCTCTTCAACAGTTAATATAGGTGGATCCAAATCCTTAAAGTCATACTTAACCAGGGATGAGTCGGCTGCATAATCTGCCAACTTCTGCGACTCTGCAACCTAAATTAGTATCATTTACACAAGAATATTGCTTAGACTTTATGAACAGTACAAATTCAAACTATCCACAATAAGCAGGGATTTTTTTCGCAAGGATTACCACAAATGCAATGGGCTCTCCAGCAAACCTGGTGAGGTCATCCGCGAGTAAAGGCTCAAAACCAAGAAAACCTTTAGATCCGACATTTTCCCCTCCCTTTGGAATATTTTTATAAGAGATCACAGCAGCAACTCTACTTGAATCCAAATCAACACTTTTCACCTTTGCTAATGGCTTTGTGCTGTAGATAAATGCTCCATGCAGACAGTTTGGAGGTGAAGGAATGTCATCTACATAGACAGCTTCTCCTGCAAAAGTAATCAACATAACTACAAAAAATGGGAAATTGCATTGTCATTCAGTTTAACAAATCCTTTTGCTACCTTTTCTATTATGCCTGAGCCAATGAGAGTGCTTTCATTCAATGAGTGTAACTATTTCATACATGTGTATGTGAGTGTAATATGTTTACATATCTTCATGTGTGTATGAATCGTGAGAAGAAACAAACCAAGAGAGTAGGTATTAAAAAATCCCAAATATGAATGATATACAGAAGGATAGACAGCCGCATAAGGGATATATCTACTTCAATCTGTAATCATAAATAGAGCAACAGATCAAAGTATGGCTTTAAAAAAAATTAAAAATAAATAAAGGCATGTCGATGATTTATATGGTAGCTGACCTGAAGCTTGCATGGCAGCACCAGACTTGGTAATTGCCTCTCCAACCGGGTGATACTGTGTACTTGAGTTCACTTGCTGATATCCTGATGATAGCAATTCAGATTGAGCTAATTCGCCAATGGAATCATTTCTATAATTTGTGGGAGATTCACTGCATAATCTGCTTGAAATGGCAGAAACTAGATTGGCATAAGGGGAAAGAAACTCAAACAGGAAACTGGCGGCCAAGCTCCTCCTGTAAGCCAAGTGTGAAATGTCTTCATCAGCCAATATAGCTTCTTGAACTAATTTGACTGCCTCATATAGAATGCCAGCAGTTAGTACATTTCCTGAGAGGTATTCCTCGAGAGCCCTTGCTCGTGTTGCATGTCTTCTCCCATAAGCACCAAAAGCAACTTGGAAATTGTTCACTAAGGCTCCATTTACATGAGAAGAGATGTCAGCAAGGAAAGCAGCATTCAGATATGGTAAAGCATTCCCCAACGGGCGTGGTGCAGCACGATAAGTCTCAAAAGCCAACTTGGAACCTGAACCATTAACATTGCAATTTTCTTTCCGCTCCAAGAATTGTAATGTCACACTGATTAGAACACTATATGGGTGCATGGGTGGACTATCCATAAACTCTTCTAGCGAAAGTACGTGATGCTTGTGACCATTCATAACCTTAACAGTAGAGCCTATGGCTAGAAGAATGGTAACTATATCTGAAGGAAAACCTTTTCTTTGTGCCATTACAAGATTCCCACCAATACTTGCTGAGTTTCTAATGAATCCAGAAGCAATTTTTTCCAAATGATTCGCAATCTTTTGAAGCAACAACTCGCCATCAGTGGAACACTTTATCAAGCCATCTTCTTTCAGATATGAAATGACCCTAGAGATTGTCACAGAAGCACCAATTTCTATCTCGATTTCATCTTTTCTTATCACTGAAAGCTCAGGTACACACCTGAGATCAATGTATTTCTCACAGCCCTCTTTTTCCTTGTAATAACCCATCCCTGTATTACCAACAACTAGCTTAATATTAGTACCATCTGCATAGGCATTGGCATTCAGCAAGGCTCTGAGCTCCTCCAGGCTAGTAGGAGTAAACCAAGCATAATTTTCACTGTTCAATTTTAATGTTGACTTGGACTTGCTGAGTTGCAAAAACTCTGAATATTTACTGATATGAATGTCTGAGTTGTAGAAGGGGAGGCCTTTTACTTTAAGTTCCTTTGGCTCACCTTTCTTCCAAAAAGAATTGAATCCCAAGTCCTCCAAATCAACATTTGATGCAAAACTTTTACAGGCATCAGCAATAGGTCGATATCCAGTACAGCGACAGAGATTTCCAGCTACAGCTGTTTCAGCCTCAAAAGTGGTAAGCTTGGAAAAGCCCTGTGGCGGTTTAGGTCTTTGTTGTTTTTCGGCATTTGTAAGGGCTGAATATAATGACATGCACATTCCAGGTGTGCAAAAGCCACATTGAGAAGCATGGAATCCCTCAAACCTTTGATGAATAGGATGAAAACCATGTTTACTACTACCAAGGCCTTCGGTTGTGGTAATTGAACAACCATTTACGCTGCAAAGAAGAGTGAGGCATGAACTGACAGACAAATCTTCAACTTGGTCAAGAACTGAGTTATACTTTGACAGCATAACCACACATGCACCACAGCCACCTGCACCAGTCATACTGTAACAGATAAAGGAGCAGGAAGAGGCCAAATTTAGAATCAGAATTAGTAGGTTATTAGATTTGATGAAAGACAACAGCTGATATGACGAAAATATGTTTTAAGTTGATATCTGAAATTCTCTATTCATGTTGAAACTGCACACTGTGATATTTCTGAAAACTGTTGGATTGTTTATATACACGTTACTGGAACAGATAACAAAAGGCGAAGAAATAATGGATAGTATCATCTGTCCTCATAATCATATGACATGAAAAAGAAAAGCATATACCTTCACCACAGCCAAGCTTAACGCTCTTGAAAGGAGTGTAAGAGCGCAAGAAATGGAGCAAGGTGGTAGAAGGCTCAGTGCTTGCCACCTCATACTTGACTCCGTTCACTGCAAACGCAAGATTCCCGTTCCCACTTTCTCCCGGTGCCTCCATTTATCGCACTCAAACTCTCTTCTCATACAATAACAGAAACCGTCTGCCAGATTCAGGTGGAATGTTTCGTCGCCTTTAAAGTGGATAACAAACTACTACTCAGCCTCATCTATAATTTTGGTCGGACCCCTCCCAAACTATTCCAATTTTAACAAAACACCCTCTTCACTCTCACAATCCCCCGAAATCCACCTTTCTTCACAATTCCTCTAATCTTGAATATACTCAATTCTTGAATTATATAGGGAAAATATTGATTAAGGGCGGTATAAGTTTCATAATTTGAAAGTGGGGTGTAACTTTTACATAATTTTTAAAAAGGGCGATAATTTATTAGCCTATATTCATGTAATTTAATTTTTGTATTAAAGACAGTTTTGCCCCTGTTTTGAAGTTACAATTCATTTCATTTTTATTTAATTCTATTCGATTCAGTTTGGTTTTATCTCACTAACTTACTCTAATTCAATTAAGATTATTTTCAGCAGCATCTAAATATTTTAGATTAAATTCAGTTCAGTTCAATTTCATTGAATTTTGTAAAGTTAAATAAAATTAAATTTATTTTGTATAATTTTAGTTTCATTAAGTTTTTTCAAATTCAATTTTAAAAATTCAAATATTATTTAAGTGAATTTATATCAGAATTTTGCAAACTTAATAAAACTGAACAAAATTATTAAAATTGTGATGAAACACTCAATTTGATTTAAGTTAACCAACATTTTAATAAAATGAACTTCATGGAATTTAGAAAAATTAAACTGAATTGAATTCTTTCAATGTGAACTAAATTGAAATTCAACTAAATTGGAATTCAACAAATATTATAAGTTATAGCCAGGGTTGAATTACTTTTTAATCAAGTTTAAAATCTACAAAAATGAGTTAAATTTATAATAAAATTTAGACTACAAAATAGGGGTATAAATGTCTTTCATACAAGAATTGAATTAAAAGAATATATGCTAATAAATCACCACCATTTTTAGAAATTATGCAAAAGTTACACCCCACTTTCAAATTATGAAACTTATACCGCCCTTAATCAATATTTTCCCAATTAAATAACCATTTCTCCAAACCCTCTGATTCACACAAGTCCATATTCATTTAATTAAAATTAAGTATTTTTTCGACGTTCCAATTGAAACAACATTATTAATCAACTGCACGGTGTACTTAATTAAATAATTTAAAATAGCCCTTTGGTTTTCAAACGAAGATTTCATCACTAGTAGTGTAACTATAAATTAAAATATTATTTCATCACATTGTATTTTGTGAGTTTGTGAATGTCTTGAAATTGATAAGAATAATCGTCTAGAAACCGATGTCTTGAATTTGATAAGAATAATCATCTAGAGACCAGATAGCAAATTACTATGAGGGCCTCTCCTCCTAAAAAATAGAGTTAATATTGTGTTACTATATGAGTCATATATTAGATATTAAACTGATAAAAACATTTACCACGCTTGATCTTAACCAAAAGGTCGAGAAAGGTATGAGTTTTAACGAGGCACATGATGTGCTTTTATATCTCTCATTCATTCCTACTTTACACACAGATTTCGATGTGGGACTAAAAATCTTATTCCCAATTCCCTATTTTCTAGAGAAAATTGTTTCCTGGTTTTCCTTGAATCCACATAACTAGTTTTCTTATCTCTCATGATATTTTTCATGAAAAGGTTCATGTTCAACAAAAGAAATAAGGTAATAAAACTCGAAAGAAAAATAAAAAGGTAAAAAAGGTAGACTATAAAATAATTAAATTTAACCAATTAATAAAATTTTAAGACTAGGGAAAATATGTGTCATTTTCTGGTAAAGTGAGAAAAAAATTCTAAAAATCTAAGAAAAAACTATATAAGCAAGCATCATTCTGTTTTAAATATATCTATATCTGTCTATAAATTATTATATTTCGTGCTCAATTATTATCATATATTTTAGCTAAAATTTGGCTATTGCTCAACTCAAATGAATTTTTTTTAGGGAAAGCCACTCGAACATATATTTAAAGTTCAAACATTTATTGAACTACCACTCAGTAGATATAAATTTAGATCACTTAATTTTTTATTGAAAAATAATCATGTTACGTAAACACATGTATTAACAATGCAAATGCAATAAATTTTATAGTAAAATTCATACTTTTATAATTACAAAAAAATAATACACACTATAATACACTCTATAATGATAATAAAAATTTATTATACAATAAATTAGTATTATCATACATATTGCAAAATTAAGATTTTAGAGTGAATTGCAAAAAAAGTACCCAAACTATGCAAAAAGTCTCATCTAAGATAGCTAAACTATTTTTGACTCATTTTACATACTCAAACTATCCAAAATTCTCATCTAAGGTACCTAAACTATTTTTGCTTCATTTTACATACTCAAACTTTAATTTTGTTCTAAATTTGGTACCTCCATGAATCCCTCTATCATTCTTCTCCCAAACAACAATATTTTTGGAAGGGTATTATACTCTTTCTAAAGGGTGGATTGCAACTATAATTTCTTACAAAAATAAAATTCAATCCCCTTCAATATTAAAAGATTATTATTTTTTCTCAAATAAATGGCTGAATAACTATCAAAACATTAATAGAATACATATATTCAGAGAAATCTCTCTATCTCGATAGAAATATCCTCTCCCTTCTCTCTTAATTTGTAACCCACACGCCGCACAAAATCCCACACCCAACCACTAATTCTAAACGTTATCAGTCTACTGACACAAAAAACGGTCTGATAACGTCTCTCCCATGGCGGGTATTCCGCCTGGGAAAGGCGGAGATCTCACCGGAAAATCTTTCCGGGACGCTCTTGCACCAAAAAGGCAACCCCTATCACCAACACTCCCCTTCAATCCAGAAATAAAACCAATTTCACACAGAGTCAATGGTAAGATAGCGTGCATATACGCTGCAGAAGCCATAGATACCTTCGCTGCTTACTACATAATGTTCTAATTGGAAAATTTACCAGTGGAAAGCCGTCAATGGAGCTCGTCCACAAAGCCTTTCAGGCCATGGGTATCTCCGGAAAATATCAGATTGGATCGCTCAGGCATATCCTGATCCGAATGGAGGAGAAAGAGGACTACCACAAATTCTGGATGCGTGCTGTGTGCAGTATTAATGGTAAGCCGATGAATATCTTTAAATGGTCGCCAGATTTCTCCACTGACAGAGAATCATCAGTGGTCCCGGTCTGGGTCACGATCCATAAGCCCCCAACCCTATACTATAATTGCTCTGCAATTGAGGATTTCGGCAACCAAATAGGAGTATTTGTAAAGATGGACGCCGCCACAACATCCCTATCCCGGCCGTCGGCAATAAAAATCTGCATGGAAGTTAATCTGCTCCAGCCACTACAGCCTTCCATCATCATCGGAGCGCCAAACAAGTACGTTGAATGCGATATTGAATATGAAAATGTCACATATTGTTGCACTTACTGTAAGCGCATCGGACATGAAGACCAGAGATGTGGCTTTCTACATCCTGAACTGAAGAAATCACACGGTAGAAAAGTGATAGGCACGGATGCTCATATGGGCCAAGAATGGAGACAAGCTCCCCATGCTAATGGTTCTGGCCTTACCAGATCTCAAAAGAACAAAGTATTACGGGCTCAGATTAGCAATGAGGTCCCCCCACAATACCAACAATCTCAGCAACAACCAACATGCCAACAGATGGTGGTTGTCCCAAACATTGAGCTTAGTAAAGGAAGTACACAAAAAAAGCCTACACCCTCTCAATCCCCCAAACCTGACACACCAGAAATACTCAGCAAGGCACATCCATCTGACCTTCTCACCTTAGTGAAAACAACATCCAAACTCCCGTTTTACTCCTTTGATGATATGCACATTCACAAAACCAGGCCAAAACACCTAGAGGGTGGACTAGATAACAACCTAGCCCTGGTCCCATACCAAACTCCTAAAGAGGTTGTTACCTCTAACCCTTTTCAAATTTTACAGGACTATGAAGATGATAGCAGCTCTGGGAACTATGAAGAAGCTGCAATTGAGCTGGAATACAATGTGACTCCTGAGCTCAATCCTCCTGATAAAGAAGATGTTAGCCTCATAGGTACTCCCACCTCCCTTAATGCACACCATCTAGTAGAGCCAAAAAAGAAATCTATAAGAGGTATGCCAGAAGGTGGCAAAACTGTAGAATAATGGCTAAGGTCATCTCAAAAGTCCTAAAAAACAAGTCTATGATTAGTTACAATATCTATAATAATGTACTAGTCTGGAATGTTAGAGGATATGCAAACTCAGTTATTAGATTACAGTCACTGATAAGTCCATGGTTCGTATTCGGGTCTCATTCATACTCGGACCAGGGCCCGAGAAGGGTTGTGGGCTCGAGATACGTGGAGGGTGGATCCACAGGTCCATCAATCCTAAATCCTTATAAGGAATGCGTATATTATGAATGTTCTACAAGGAATATACATCTTCTCAAAGATGGTAATACAGCTATCCTAAACATGGTAACACAACCATGTCCGAAATATACTTCTATTATACATGGTAATACAACTACTATTCCCATAAGAGTTGTATTCATACAATAAATACATATCTTTGTGATCTATGGATTGTAGCCATATAAATACCCTAAAGGTTTGGTAGACCTCTCCATCTAATCTCATACTTTACGCCTTAAGCAAATATACTGACTTGAGCGTCGGAGTGTCTATCCCCGGGACATCCGGGGCCTTTGTTTTGCAGATCAGTTCGAGAGCCTGGTTCGTCGTCGAAGTGTTGGTGTCCGGCATACATCAATTTGGCACGCCCGATGGGACCTCTCACACTCATTGACGACGTCGCCGAATCTTGTTTCCGATCTGGTCTAGCGCACTTGAAGAAGCAACTTCCCCGACAACATGTCTGACGCTGAGCAACCCAGACGAAGCGCCCGTGTGCTAGGGCAAAATCCAGAAGACAGTCCAGAAGCGGAGCAGCCCCCTCAGGGACTGGGACGCGGTCGAGGGCGTGGACCATCCAGAAGATCTCGGGCACACGTTGCCTCAGAGCCATCATCAAACTCTACCATGGGTACCGGAAACTCCAATGTTCCGATATCCATCAACCCAAATTCTGTTGGGATAACACCACCAATCTCTGGTCCAAATCCTGGTATATTCAGAGCACCTCCTGGATCAAATCCCATCGTATCCATGATACCAGCATCCAGCTCCAATCCTGCTGCATCCAGAACCCCACCTCTTGAAACAAACCCTGTTGGATCTGAAGTACCAAACTCAGGTCAAAGGGTTTTCACCCAAAACGACGTGAATTACAGCGCGAACGTCAACAATTCAGATGGCCTGGATCAGGAAAATAGGTTGGGGTATAGTGGTCCCGATTTGATCTTTTCTCCAGAAGAACGAACACAAAGGGATAGCCAAATCTTTGCAGAAAGACAGCAGGAGGACGTTAGACAGAGACGTCTCAGGGAAAACCTGAACCAAACCATACAACACAGCCCGCGGGACTCTGATCCACTCCAAATCGACCTTTTCTCGGATACTCCCCCAAGGGAAAATAGGTTGGGGTATAGTAGACCCAACTCGATCTTTTCTCCAGAAGGAAGAGCGCAAAGAGATCGACAAATTCTTGAAGATAGACAACAAGAAGGAGAATCTGTGATAGAACATTATCATAGATACATGAATCTCGCCACGAGACATTATGATCAAGATGAAATCCTCTTAGTAAACCTTTACCGGATGATGGTAGGTAATAACACTCCGAAGAAGAAGAAGAAGAAGAAGGATGGCTCCCACAACAATAACAACCAGGGCGGCGGAAACAACAATCCTCAAGATCCTCCCCCACCACCGTCAAATGGAGCCAACCGAATCATTAACAACATCAATGGCTATACCGGAGAAGCAATTCCCCTAACTAAGCTGAAGGATAGTGTGTGGAACCTACCACATACCAAGCTGGTCAACAAGAATCTCCACTCCGAAGAAGTCATGACTTTCTCGGACATGGATGTTGTACCAAATCAGGTGCCTCACGCTGATCCTCTCATCATCTCAGCAACCATACAAGATTCTTTGGTAACAAGAGTTTTCATAGACAACGGGAGTGGGGTAGAAGTAATGTTTCAGGATTGCTTCCAGAAGTTAGGATTTACCAAGGAAGACCTCAAACCTACGGGTCCAATCTCGGGGTTCACCGGAAATCCCGTAACACCTCTTGGAAAAATCATCCTCCCGGTCACAGTAGCAGATGGGACGAAGAGTCTGACCCTCTACTGCACATTTGTGGTAGTCAACACCTTCACACCCTTCAACATTATCCTTGGCAGACCTTGGATGTACCAAGCTAAAGCCGTATGGTCTCCCTATCATCTGATGATGAAATTTCCGACACTGCAAGGAGTAGATTCGATCAAAGGAGATCAAGAAGTGGCGCGTTCCTATATGATCACAACTATACATGACGCCAGAAAAGTGAGTAATATCTCGGCCAACAACACTATCTTAGGAGATTTGGTTTCCAACCTGATCTCGAACAATCTATGGTGTTTTACTCCGAGGAAGATGATGGTTATATGTCAAGAGATCCTCCAACTCAGGGGGAAGTGGTGCTAAAAATTTTAATAACCAGCCCTGAAGAAAAGGACCATCCTTACGTTTCTCATTCCGATCTCCAAGCCACCAAAAATGAAGCAGAATATGAAGCCATCATCACCGGATTAAAATTGGCTAAATACTAGGAAGTTAAAAACCTTGAGATCTTCAATGACTCACAGATCACAATTCAGCAGGTCAAAGGCGAATTCAAAACTCGAGAGTACAATCTCCAAAAATACCTTGAGATAGTTAAGCCTCTCCTAAATCAATTCCGACATTATGAGCTGAATCATATCCCCCGAGAAGAATTGCTAATGGAAACCCTGGCGAAGAGAAGTTGCAAAGAGGATATCATTATGGCTACTGGCATCTCGGACACATGGATGAAATCCTACATTGAATACCTCCAAACAGGTACCCTACCCGAGGACAAGCACCTGGCACGGAAGGTCCGAGTTAAAACTCCGAAATATGTCATCCACGACAACATCTTATACAAGAAAAGATACCTCCAGCCTTTGCTTAAGTGTGTTGGGCCTTCCGACACTGAACACTTAGTACATGGAACACATGAAGGAGTCTACGGTAGCTATCAAGGTCCACGTACCGTTACCCGAAAGCTCCTACAGAAGGGTTATTTTTGGCCTACGATGCTACAAAGATATATCAATTTTTGTCATCAGTGTCAAGGATTTGCTAATATGGTCCACGTGCCATAGGAGAATATGATTACCATACAAGGATCCTGGCCATTTTTACGATGGGGCATAAACCTCGTCAGACCTTTCCATACGGCCCCTGGTAACTTCAAGTACCTCATTGTGGCCATTGATTATTTCTCAAAAAGGGTAGAGGCTGAAGCCTTAACCAACATAACTGGCAAGACAGTTATCAACTTCTGTTGGAAAAATATCGCGTGTCGCTATGGCATCCCGAGATACATAGTGACCGACAATGGAGCACAATTTGCTAATGATCCCTTTAAGACATAGTGTACAGAGTATGGCATACACCAGAAACTCACCTTGGTATACCATCCAGAAGCTAATGGCCAAGTAGAGGTTATGAACCGTACCTTGGTAAGCGGTATCAAGAAGCGTCTCGAAGGAGCTAAAGGAAACTGGATCAAAGAACTACCAAGCGTGATCTGGACCCATAGAACAACACCAGCCACAACAACAGGAGAGACTCCTTATAGCTTAGTCTATGGGTCCGAAGCGGTCATCCCCATGGAGATTGGGGTCCCTTCTGCCCGTACTTCTCAACCAGATGATGAAGACGGCACGGCCAACGAAGAAAACCTTCGTCTAGACCTTGACCTCCTAGAGGAGAAGAGAGAAAATGCTAAAATCCACGAGGCCAAGGTAAAGGAAAGATTCAAGCGCTACCATGACAAAAGAGTCCGCTTAGCCAGTTTCGTTAAAGAAGACCTTGTCATGAGGGTAAACGAGAAAAGCAAGAAGGAAGTGGAAGGGAAGCTAGTCCCGAACTGGGAAGGTCCATATCGAGTCCTAGAATCCCATCCAGGGGGAAGCTACCTCTAGGAAACCATGAAGGGGGAACCTATACCACGAAGATGGAATGTGATTAACTTACGAAAGTATCACGGGAGATAAAAACACAAACGGGGAGAGCCTCACAAAGGCTCGAGACTATCAAGAATGTCCGAGAAGTCTCATCAAGGTCCGAGACAAGTATGCTCTAACACAAACGGGTACTCAAACTTAAACCCACCATTTACTTCATTTCTTTAAAATTATAAAACTTAGATTGAAGTCATGATATTTTTATACCTATATTTATAACAAGCAATCTTAAATTCCTTTTCTAAAAAGAGGATTGTTGTCTTAAGCATAACATTGATTGCTATTCAAAACAATATACTTTATAAAGTATATGATTGGTCAACTTATAAGTTGTTTGGATCGAATATTCAAATACCAATCGTTTTGAATAAAAGAGATAGGTTCGAGATAAAGTACTTAAAAAAAGTGCTTGATTGAGGTCTATAGACCAAAATGGCAGACGTGCTCGAGAATCAATCATCTCAACATAAAGAGGAGAAACCTCAAAAACAAAGTTGAAGTTCATGTCAAAGGTGTTATTACATCAGAATATGATACTTCTAAACAAGACCCTCAAAAGGGCACATAAGAGGAAAAACCTCGAACACAAATAGTTCATATCAAAGATGTTATTACATCAGAATATGATACTTCTAAAAAAGTCCCTCAAAAGGACATACATAGAGGAAAAACCTCGAACATAAATAGTTCATATCAAAGGTGTTATTACATCAGAATATGATACTTCTAAACAAGACCCTCAAAAAGGGCACATAAGAGGTTAAACCTCGAACCTAAAAAGGACATATCAAAGGTGTTATTACATCAGAATATGGTACTTTTAAATATACCCAATAGGGTTTCCTAGGACTTCACCAGAAGTGACACTGGAGAGATGGGCTATTGTCAAGTTTTCTGCACGCTCTGACATTAAAGGCCTTGTCAAAGGACATCCAAGGAAGAAGCCAAACAATATTAAGCTCGCAGAGTGTTCATCATGGATAACTGCGAGAACTTAACAACCGAGGCTAGTGCTCCTTTCCAGTAAATCATGAGACCAAGGCTAACGAGAAGATGCCAGCAAGTAAGGTAGCAAACCTGCTGGGATTACTCAACCTTGTCTGTAGAAGGATCAAGTGCTTCTTCAAGAGAAGGTAATTCAGGATACTTGGCCCTAATAAGCCTCAATAAATCTCCTGATGTTACTATCTTCTCGGAGGGATCCAGTGCATCCAAAAACTCAGCCCCAGGGATCCGGCGTTTTGCAGTCAGAGCAGAGAGCTTATCAACAGCATCAGGATGAGAGAAGATTTCCTTCATCATCTCCACCTCCTTCTCGGATTGGCATAGATGCAAGACGCCACCCAAGATCCCATGGAGTTCAGAGAAATGGAATAAATCCCCATACTCCTCCCTGTGGTTCTGAAACTCGGGGCTACAAGTAATGAAGGCACTCCAAAGCTTTAGAAGCCGTTTAGGCTTCTCTGAATCCTTCTCCTCGGCTTGGTTTTGCACCAACTCCTCAGTAATATCTCGATAAGCCTCCAACTCTTTCTCTTGAGACTTCTTCGCCAACACCAGGTCCTCATTCTCGGCCTCTAGCTTCTTCACCCTGGCTTCTAGTTGAGTCACATCCAATGGAGCCTGAACAGGTGGAGTAGAAGCAAAAGACTTAGTTGTCATAGTCAAGAGGGAAGCTTCCATCTCCTCCTTCTTTGCTCTGAACGACCGACACTTAACATGTAATTCCATCACAGAATCAGACAAGTGCCGGATCAAGTCATTAGCTCGACACCCCACCGTGGATAGATCCGCCATTAGCTGTGAGATCAAAGACATATTAAAACTTGGCATCTGAAGAGTCTATATAGTATCACATGAAAGATAGTTACCTCAGCAACGAAGGGATACTTCTTAGAAGACCTCCGAGAAGCCTGACCATCCTCTTCCTCTGGACAGCTCAGATAGTACTTCAGTTTCTTCAAAGAAGCATCTACGGAGATCACCAGCTCAAGGTCAGATTCATCACCATCATCTGAGGACCTTTCAACCTCGGTTTCCCTCTCCTCGGACTCCTCCGCTTCCTCATCTATGACGTGGAGAGAGGCCTTCCCCTTCTTGACCTTTTTCTTCGGAGGAGACGCTGTACATATATAAAGATAAACCTCAGCACATGACACAAGAAAAACATATTATATGAAAACAGTATATGACTTGAAGAGCTACCTGAAGAAGACTGACTAGAAGAGGATTCACCCTGATTCCGAGGAGACTTTCTCGGACCCCCTTTCCTGGCCTTCTTCTTTCTTCCCAGGATTTTATCAGGGAGGGCCCAATTCCGATCAGGTTTCAAAAAGCTGGAGGTAGATTTCGACCGAGGAACATCCAACAGGTACGAGTAAGTGATGCTGGGCCACTGCCATACAGAGCCATGTGCGTCCAGAACAAAATATTTTCTTTGAAGAGTAATGTCCTCCTTTAGGAGCTCCTCGATGATGCCCTTTAAGTGATTAGGAATGATAAAACACCTGCCACGAGCTATAGCGTCTTTTGGATGGGGATGCAAATCAGGGACCTCGTACTTGTTTCGGTCGAAAGTGAAACGGTCTGCCTCCCACACACCACTGTTATCAGGAAACGTGATGGGTTTCCTCTTCCTCGGAGTGAGGGTAATGTACTCGTAAGTCTCAAAAGAGAATAACATATACAGACTCCTGAATAAATCCAGGCTTGGATCGTAGTTCTTCCGAGCACACTAGGAAATCACCGCCATAATCAACACTACCACATTGGAATGTATTTGACTCGAATGCAGTTGATGATGCTGCAGGAATTCATGAAATAAAGGGGGAAAGGGAAAACTTATCCCTTGCTGTAAAAACCTCCCATAAAATACCCCTCGAGTGGGGCTCACTAGATCTCCAATGGGAACTTCTCCATCCTCGAGCTTCAAGCCAACCTCAAGAGGATATGACAGCCTGCAGGACTGCAGATACCTTAGCGTCCTTTCATCACTACATTGGTGACATCATTCACATTCACACCATCGGTGGCCGGAACCCGTTTATCAACTTAGGGCTCCGCGTTAGGGTCTTTCTCTGACCCAAAGGCACCATCATCTACCACTACAGCTACCACCTGCAGTGGTGTAGCAGTGGTAACCTCCATCAACTCCCCAGACCCAACCTCTAAGAACAAGCTACTCAAGTCACGAGTAACTAGGGCTCCTCCTTCAACAACATTATCTACAAGGCCAGAGGGAACACTGGAATTCGTAGAAGACATGTCAATATAGATAATGGGGGGGGGGAAGTGAATATATGTGAAGAAAAGAAGACAAATTTGAAGAAAAGACTTCGGAAATTTGAAACGCAGAGATGAAGATTGATGATAAACACAAGGAAAAATTACTTGGTTATATAGCCAGTAATTAACACGCATTTAAGTGGAGTAATTACCTCGACTCATGAAACGATGGCAATTGGAAGGTTGGTCCTCCTCACCGCTAGAAGATACAATAAATCAAGACCACGTGTCAATCCCCTCAGAATTCAAGAAGGCAGATTCAGATCCAACCGTCCACGTGTCCTGATAGAATACGAAAGAACTTGAAGCTAGATAGTCAGAAGGGTAAGTTTGAGAGGATAGTCCTAGATGGACACCCCGAGCTTAACACCCCGAGTTAGTCTCCCTCGAGTTATTGGTCTTCCCTCGAGAAGAAAGCCTCTCCTTCAACCTTCGAGATGGAGTACTCTATATTCTGAAGATCTACCTTGGGGCTACTGATAAGTCCATGGTTCGTATTCAGGCCTCATTCATACTCGGACCAGGGCCCGAGAAGGGTTGTGGGCTCGAGATACGCGGAGGATGGATCCACAGGTCCATCAATCCTAAATCCTTATAAGGAATTCATATTTTATGAATGTTCTACAAGGAATATACATCTTCTCAAAGATGGTAATACAGTTATCCTAAACATGGTAACACGACCATGTCCGAAATATACTTCTATTATACATGGTAATACAACTAATATTCCCAAAAGAGTTGTACTCATACCATAAATACATATCTTGGTGATCTACGGATTGTAGCCATATAAATACCCTAAAGGTTTGGTAGACCTCTCCATCTAATCTCATACTTTACGCTTTAAGAAAATATACTGACTTGAGCGTCGGAGTGTCTATCCCCGGGGCCTTTGTTTTGCAGATCAGTTCGAGAGCCTGGTTCATCGTCGAAGTGTTGGTGTCCGGCATACATCAGTCACTAATTAGATCTCATAATATTGACTTAGCATGTATAATAGATACAATGCATCTTAGATCAAATATTACTCAACTGCAGTTTGACTTACAATTTCAAAATGCCATGCCAGCAGAACATGCAAAAATCTGGTTGTTTTGGAATAATGACTTGCAATTACATGTTTTACAACAATCTGACCAATTCTTACTAGTTTCTATACAGAAATCTATGTGTGATATTGTGTGGAACTGTTGTTTTGTGTATGCTAAAGTAACCAGAAAACTGAGGGAGAAATTATGGGAAGACTTGAAATTATTACCTAATTCTCCCACTATCTTTATTGGTGACTTGAATGCAATTGCAGCATGTAGTGAAAGAAAAGGCAGGAACCCCCTCAGCTAGAAGGATCAGGGAGTTTAGTGGATTCATTTCAGTTATGGATTTATTTGAGATCAAAACAGTTGGAAACAAATATACTTGGACCAATAACTGAACAAGAGGGGATCTGCTGCAACAAAGATTGGATAGAGGCCTAAGTAATGGTGAATGGAGTGATATCTTCCCTCACAGCTCAATCCATGTTAGGAATAGAGCCACCTCAGACCATAACCCACTCATTTTATCTATCCAAACAGCAGAAATCCATGCCCCAAAACCTTTTAGATTTCAGGAAATGTGGACCTATAGAAGTGACTTTCTGGACTTGGTAGAAGGTAATTGGAATCTTGAAAATGCAGACACAGGAATGAGAAGGATGGTAAGCAAGCTTAAGAGGTTAAAGCATGATCAAGACATGAACTGGGAAAAGTTTGAGAATGTGAACAACAACATAGAGAAAGCAGAGCAGGAGGTCTCAGACTATGAAAACATATTTCAAGAATCAGGAGATGAGCTTGATAAAATTGAGCTCAATAGAAGGATGGCAATTCTGACAAGGACTCAAAAGGAGCTGGCTTTCTATTGGAAGCAGAAAGAAAATGTAAAGTGGCTGAGAGAGGGTGATTATAATACAAAGTACTACTACAAAGTGGTTAGGGAAAAGAAAATAAGGGCAAAAATACAAAGATTAAAGATGGTACTGGGGCTTGGACTACTAATCTATTGCAAATAAACGGCGAGTGAGTAATTTTTTTCCAGAAATGGCTAAATGATGAAAATACAGATAAGTTTGGGAGTTATATGCATTACTTCATGGACCTCATACCTAAACTCATAACAGAAGAAGACAACACAAAGCGTCTGAGGCCAGTTGATCATGAAGAGTTGAAGGAGGCAGTCTTTGGTTTAAACAAGAATGGTGCACCAGGTTCATATGGCTATACAGGACACTTTTATACTCGCTGCTGGGAATTGATAAAGGAGGATATGCTCTCAGCAACAAATGAATTTATGGAAGGTGAATGCATGCTAAGAGCCATGGCCAGCACTTGGTTAACTTTGATACCAAAAATTCATAATCCTAGTTCTATTTTTGAATTTAGACCCATTGGCTTATCCAACTTTGCCAGTAAAGTTTTCTCAAAGATAATAATGGAAATATTCAAGCCATTGATGGGGAAATTGATCTCACAGGAACAATCTTCTTTTATGAAGGGAAGAGATATTGTAGACAATATTTTACAGATGCAAGAAATGATAAGGATCCTAAATAAGAGTCCAGCAAGCAAGAATATCATTTTTAAGCTGGATATGCAGAAAGCCTTTGATAGAATATCTTGGAGTTTCCTTAACTCAATTTTTTTGGCTTTTGGATTTCATGGACATACAGTAAAGATTGTATTGCAGAATATGAAGGCTTCATGGTCTTCAGTTCTAATAAATGGAGTAGCCACTGGTTTTTTCCCATCTACAAGGGGCATCAAACAAGAAGATCCCCTCTCTCCATTTCTTTACAACATAGCAACTAAGGCATTTTCAAGTGGACTGAAAAAACTTGTACATATACAGTACCTTGAAGCTTTTATAATGCCAAGAGGTACTCAGATCACCTCTCATTTAATGTATGCTGATGATATAGTTATATTTTCAAGGGCATCAAAGAAGAATCTCAGAAGAATCAAGAAATTCCTTAAAGCCTATGAGATGAGTTCAAGTGAAAAGGTCAATTTTGATAAGTTAGAGTTCTATGTTCACAGGGATGACTCAGTCACAATTCACAAGGAGAAGAATAATCAAGAGGAAGACATGCATGATACAAGGAAAGCTTCCATTCAAGTATTTGGGGGTCCCAATATTCAGTGGGAGAAATAAAGTGTGTCACTACCAACCTCTGATAGAGAGAATGGATTGACTGCTGTCAGGATGCAAAAACAGATGGTTATCCTATGCAGGAAGAATCATACCGCTCAACTATGTTTTCCTATCAGTTCCAACTCACTACTTTGTAGTACTTAATCCACCTGAGACTATGATAAGAAGAATGGAGGTGATGGCTGACAGATTCTTTTGGGGGGAAATTGAAATGGGACAGAGTAAAATATGGAGGAAGTGGAGCAAAATGGCTACATGTAGGCAGGTGGCCTTGGTTTCAGAGACATTAGGGCCACCATAACAACATTTTCATGCAAGTTATGGTGGAAAATGCAATAAAACTGTGCAATCTGGTTAGCATATCTATGGGCAGCCCCTGCCATCTACAAAAATTCACACACCTGGAGAAGGATCTGTTCAGTCACAAGATGGTCCAATCAACACAGCCAAGTATTAATAGGAAAGGGAACTGCATCTTTTTGGGATGCAAACTGGCCGGGGAATGGTGCACTATTCTATAAGTGGCTAGATGGGGTTCCTTTGCCATTTCCTAAACTCAATGTTGCTAATTTCTGTGCTAACAAAATGTAGGTCATAACTGCATTGGAGCCTTACATGGCTACCACATTAATATCTCAAATGCAGGTGGCAGAAATAAAGCACTCCCATGATGACACACTGGTTGGGAAAATTGAGCAATCTGGCAACTTCACAATCAGATCCACCTACAAGCAACTGAGGGCTCATTCAACAGCTGCCGTTCTATTGAAAAGGTATTGTGCAAATTTATACCAGTTCAGATGTCTATTTTAATATGGAGACTGGTTAATGGCATATTACCTTTTGATGACATACTCATTAAATTTGGGATCAATATTCTTGCATCAAAATGTCCACTTTGTGGAAATCCTGATCACTTCTTTAATAGTTGTACCAAAAACTTGGCCATTTACTTTATTTTATTCACACTGTATTCCAAGTTCCTGTGCCCAACTTTCTTTCATATAGGCATATGATTGCTTTTTATCTTGCATGTAAAGGAGTCTCAAAAGCACACTCAACTTTTTTTGTTCTACTATAATCACAAGTTTCTGATTCTTGTGGTGTAGAAGAAATAAAATCTTATTTGAGGACAAATGTGAAACTGAACATGCTGTACTACCACTAGTGCAAACGCTGGCATTGAAGGCACAAAACAAAGGCGTTTGTGCCTGATCGTTTTTTTCCGCCTTCATGTAGACTTACGATATCGCAAGTCCTAACACATGTATTTGAAAATAAATAAGAAAGGCGGAAACGTCACAAATTAGGGCGGAAACGTTTGTGTCTTAGAAATTTAACGTATAAGGCGTTTAAATATATTCCGCCTTGGAAAATAATAGATGTTACGATATCGCCAGCAACAACGACAGAAAAACATTGTTTGTTACGATATCGCAAAAAATATGTTTTCATTAACATATTTAACGAGCGTTGTTACGAAATCGCAACAAGTTGTTTTCCATATTTTGTTTGTTTGTTGATGTTGTTACGATATCGCAATGTAGCGCGACTAATTTGTTAAAGATGAATTTTGTTATGCTATTGTCTGTCGACTAAGCTAGCGAAATCGTTAGTTACTTTAACATGAAATTGGATTGGGTAGCGAGATCGTAAGCAGTGATGTAAAAACTTATGCAAATTTTTAAATGAATACATGATAAACAAATGAGTAGACTAGATAGAGAGATTGAAGTTTTGGGTTAGTTGAATTAGGTGATTTTGGAGTAGGACATTGTCGTGGGCATTTCATCCAACGCTTACAAAGGTAAGTTTCGACTTCTATTGTTTGTTGTTGATAAGTAAATGTGATTATATGTTGATATTTTTAGAAGAAGTAGAGATTGAATATGTTTGTTTGATATTTTGTTTGTAGGTTGTTGTGAAGTGTGGGTTAGAATTATTGGTGCTATGGATCGTGAAAGAATTATTAGAGGGAATGCACGTTTGTCAAAAGAGTATTTGGATTTAGTTGAAAACTTTATTGATGTTGGTTTGAGGTATTCTAGGAAGAAAGACATAGGTGGGGTTAGATGTCCATGTAGGGATTGTAGGAACAATGCAATATTCAAAGATGTGGATGTCTTGCGTGAGCATTTAATTTGTAGATGTTTTGATCAATCATATATCGAATGGGTATGGCATGGAGAAGGTTATTATGGAGATGAGAGTATGGAAGATGAGGTTAGAACCGAAGAGGAAATTCTACAGTATAAGGAACAACTAAATGACATGTGTGATGATGTTGTTATGGAGTTTAGTGGGAAGCAGAGCATGTTGGAGGCAATGTACGCGGATAAGGAGACGAAATTATATGTTGGTGCTCGGCATTCTATATTGGGTGCAACTTTGTTGTTAATGAATTTAAAGGTACGCCATGGCATCTCCGATAAAGGAATGACTGAATTGTTGGAATTAGTTAAAGAGTTGCTTCCACAAGATAACCTGTGTCGTGATCGTGTTTATGCTGGAAAGAAGATATTATGCCCAATGGTGATGGAATTTACTAAGATTCATGCTTGCCCTAATGATTGTATGCTTAACAGAGGAGGTGATGCGCTGAGGGATGATTGTAAGGTATGTGGTGAGTCGAGATGGAAGAAGAAGGAAAGTAAAGTTGATGTTTGTGCGGAAAACGAGATATGCTCGACAAAACCTAGTCCAGCTAAAGTGATGTGGTACATGCCCCTAAAACCGAGATTGACACGGTTATTTGCTAATCCTCGCGATGCTAAATTGTTAACATGGCATGCTGATAGGGTTCGAGAGGGTGTGGATATAATATCTCACGCTTCTGATGGAGACCAGTGGAAGAAGATGGATGCCATTTATCCTGAATTTGCAAATGAACCTAGGTATGTGAGATTAGGATTGTCGACTGATGGAAATGAATCCATTTGCTAACATGTCAAGTACCCATAGTTCATGGCCGGTTATGCTTGTGATTTATAATTTCCCGTCGTGGTTGATGATGAAACGTAAATATGTGTTGTTGAACACTATGATTTCAGGGCCTAAGCAACCGGGTAACGACATTGATATTTACCTAGGACCTCTTATAGAGGAGTTGCAGTCGTTGTTTGATGTCGGGATACGGATTCCAGATGGTAGTCGCGAAGATGAGAAGTTCAAACTTAAATACATGTTAATGTGGAGCATCAATGACTTTCATGCTCTAGGAAATCTGGGAGGGTGCTCAGTGAAAGGGCTCTATGGAGGCGTGACAAGAAATGGTTTAATGGTAAAGAAGAGCACGGTGTTGCCCCTATACCCCTATCTGGTTCAGAGATTTATGAAAAAGTATCTGGCATGGAGCACGTGTTAGGTAAGGGGAATAAGAAAAGCGCCCGACTGGTATTTGGAAAAAGTGCTCAATTTTTTTCAAATTTGATTATTGGGAACAGTTGGAGGTACGCCACATTTTCAATTTACAGAGACAGGCTATAACAATAACCCACTTTATGATTATGAGAATTCTTATCTGACTATGAATGGGAATCAAGAAAATTCGAAATTAAAAGAGAAAAAAACTGCTGAAACAAGGGAACTCTTCCATTTTGAAAAACCTCTTATAACTATTCTTTTCGATTATAAACGATGAAATCGCCCATTTCGTTACATAAAAAATAATCGATTTAACAAAGCTGTACGAAAAGAAATCTCTCAATATTTCTTTGAGGCATGCAAAAATGATGGAAAACAAAGAATCTCTTTTACATACTTACCCAGTTTGTCAACTTTTTGGGAAAGGATACAAAGAAAACTATCTCTGTCCACACTAGATAAAACTTCCTCTAATGAGTTTGACAAGCATTGGGTTTATACGAACAACAAAAAATGAAATAATTTAAACAAGGAGTTTCGAAATCGAATTGAAGCTCTAGACAAGGAATTTCTTTTTCTGAATATACTCAACATAAAAACGAGATTTTGTAATGACGATACTAAAAGTAAATATTTGCCAAAAATGTATGATCCCCTCTTGAAGGGGGCCTATCGCGGAAGAATCAAACAAATGTTTTTACCCTCTAAAAATTCGACAGAAAATTTAATAAAGACAGTTGGTATAAATCGGATTCATAGTATTCTTACTAATTACCAAGAGTTTGAACAGAAAGGGAGTCTGTTTGATAAAAAAAACTTATCAACAAAACTTTACAAATTTTTACCTTTAGCTCGTGAATTTGATATAGAACAAAAATCAAACTTTTATTTGAAAAGTCTTTCTTTATTTATAGATTTTGAAAAAGAAAAAAAAATTAAAATTGTTATTTAATGTTACCCAAAGACACTCAAATGGTCAAAAAGAATCAGATGGACTAAAAAAAATCACCAAAAGCTAATACAAAAATTAAAAAAAGAGATACGTATGATAGATAGAAGAAAAGATAAGACGAAATGCGTCCGCCACCCAAATATTTGACAGCTTCTCCTATAAAAAAAAGCAATAACACCAAACCCATTGATAATTCCATCAACGATCCGTCGATCAAAAAAATGAATAAATTCAGCAGATTTTCTTATTCCTCGAATTAAAGACGTTGTATAGAAAGAATCTATATAAGCACGATCATATGACCAATTATATAAGGCATTTAATATTTTGTCCCAAAAGAGTCTCTTAGAACCACCCTTTATCTTAAGAATTAAATTAATTAAACTAAAATTTAATAAAGAAGAATAAGAAGACTTATAAAATAAGCACGTTATAAATATTCCTAAAAAGGCTATACTAACTGAAAAAGACGAATCTTTCACAAATTCGTACCAATCCATCGAATTTTTAAATTTCTGAGGCCACAGATTTATTGAGGGCATTAACCACTTAGATAATATATCTAAATCCACTTTTTCTTGACTAAAAGGAATTCCTACAGCCCCAACGAATAAAGTAAAGAGACACAACACAAGTATAGGAAATAACATAGTATTATCAGATTCAGAAGGATAGGAATAAAATTGTTTATTCTGAAAATGAAGAATAGTAATAAAAGGGCGTATGCCATTTGTAGTACGATTATCGATTGAATATATCTTTTTTGAAAAAAAACAGGAATGTTGTTTATTAGTTATTGTTAACAAACTCATATTTTTATTTTTGTTAATTCTTTTAGAAACTTCCTTACCCCACAGAGATATTGAATAGAAAGGGATTCGTTGTTTACCGATATAATTTTGAATCTGAACACATAAATGCCCTTCAAAAGTAAGTAAATAGATACAAAACATATAAAATGCGGTTAATCCCGCGGTAAGCCAGGCTATTATTGCGAAACTAGTTGAATATAACCAACTATCACTGAGAATTTCATCTTTGGACCAAAAACAAGCTAATGGTGGAATACCACAAATAGAAAGAGTACCTATTAAAATGTGCTTTTGGTAATTGGTACATGTTTTGTTAAACCTCCCATAAGGGCCATATTTTGACTTTTCTGGGGAGAATACCCAACAACCGCTTCCATTGAGTGAATAATGGATCCCGATTCTAAAAATAATAAGGCTTTGTGATGCTACCAGTAAACTCCGGGATACCAGCTCCGGTACAAGTAATCCGGGAAGAGCTGGAATCCTAACCCGCGGCCAATCTCTCACCTAGATCCTGCAAAACAAAGCCCCCGGGGTCACCCGAGGGTAGACGCTCCGGCGTGATGATGAAGATAGGGTTTTTTGCAGAGGAGAGAGAATATGAAGAAATACAGAGAGTATTTAAGTCTGATAGAACATACCTATTACTGTTGGTCACTCCTCTATTTATAATGGCAAGGATCAGAGAGGGTTTAGGCTAAGTGGTCCTCTTCTTGTCGCACATCCGGGGTTGCGGGGTCCTTATCATGTCCTTCTTGTACCCGGGTGTGTCCAAGATAGCTGATGTCATAGGAGGACCACTGGTGGGCTTGACCCTCTCTTCTCTTTGCCAATATGTCCGCCGGGCCAGTGTATGGGCTGAGGCCCATATCACCGCTAGCCCCCCGAGACCCTGGCTTCCGGGGCTTGGCCCGGTAGGCTGGGTCTCTAAAGGGAACCCAGCGGGTCACAGCTTATATAAGCCCGTATCACCACGCGCTAAGCGTGTGTTTTCAACATGCGCGCCCCCTTGGCGTCCGCACCCTAATCAATGCTCATTATTGCTTTTTCTCGAATGTTGAGTTTACTTTTCCTAACTTCGAGAAATTCCTTGTATCTTTCCCTATAATTACCTCGTCAAAAATTTCACTTTCATTTTTCATCAACCAAGCGCTGTCACTTTCTCCCTCTTCATCCTTTTCTGCTTTCGTTTACCACCCTCTACCTTTCTAATATGAGTAGCAAAGTTCCTACCCCGGTAGACGATCACTCTTTGGACATTGACGACCTTCCCCTCCCTCATCCATCAGGCGGAAAAGGACTGATGACGTCCAAAGCGAAGGTGGCTTATGGTGCCCCGGAACCTGCAGATCCGGAAGATCCCGGGATGACCCCGGTGAACGAGGCAGTTGAGGAGCTAGTCAAGAAGATGTACGTACCGTTGTCCTATGATGCGGGACTTGAGCCATTCACCGACGACATGCAAACCGGGGCTTGCATCCCCCGGTATCATTTTCTGCACGGGCTCACCTTTCCTCTTCCTCCGCTATACACCGCCTTTTTGAAGTACTACAACATATCCCCGGCCCAGGTGCATCCGAACGCCGTTAGTGTTATGATTGCTTTCCTCTTATCTTGCAACCGGGCCGGGATAAACGGGACTGTGTTGATATTCCGCAGCTTCTATTACTTGGCCGCAACCTCTGTCCCGGGTGTGTTTATTGCCCTGCTCCGGAATAAAACAGCGGCCATCTGCTCCGGGAGGCTTGAATCTGTAAAGACGAGCGACTGGATGAACAACTACTTCACCTTTAATGAAGAGAAGTATCCAGTCCCGGCGTGGAATCAGCAGAGGGTTGCTGAAACGAAGACGGCACTTCCCCCGGCCCAGTTTCGGCAAGTATCTGAGAGTTATGATCGGATTGCTAAATTCTTTGTTAACTTGAAGGATTACCAGAGGGCGGGGGGCTACGACTTCCCCCGGGAGGCGTATCCCGCGGAGGTGTTCACCTGCCGCCGCCTGTATGCCAAATGGAGCCTCGGTAATCTTTGTTAATTTTATTAATTGTATTGTTTCTTCTTAATGCTTTTGGCTAATTTCGTTTGTTTTCCTGTATTAGCCATATCTCCCCGGCCAGCGATAGCCCCAGTAGGGTCGAAGTCCGACGAGGGAGAGGATAAGGGCGCTTCCGAGAGGCCAAAGAAAAACAAGGCTGGGACCGAGAAAGCGGTCAAAGAAATAAAGAAGAGGAAGTCCGGGGAGGGGAGATCCGAGAAGAAAGGCCCCGGGGCATCCAGTGGGTCCACGGGGTCCCTCCGGTCGGGAATCGTCGGTTGGCGTTTGCTATTCCTCCTTCCGGGGGTCACCCCCACAAGAAGAAGAAAACTGAGCCTCACTCCGAAGGTTCATCCCGGATTCCCCGGAGGGAAGAGAAGTCTACGGCTGATAGCAGCCTCCAAACTATCAAAGAGAACCGGGATGGCTTCTCTTCCCGGCCCATTTTGCTGGATGGCTCACAGGTATGTGTCTCCCTATCCTTGATATTCTAATTCTTTGTATGGTATTCTCATTCTAAGTGTTTATACTTGTGTAGGACCATGCCTCCAAACAGCTAGAGTTCCCCGGGTTGCGGGAACTGGTTAACCAGGCTTGCGATTCCCTGTCTGAAAATCTGTCCCAGGAAGTCGACCAGTTGAGGTTGCAAAATGCCTCTCTCCACAAGGAGCTATCCGAAGCTCACAAGGAGTTACCCCGGGTGAAGAAAGACAGCAAGCGCGGCATGGCCCCTGCACAAGAGGCTCTTTGCCGGGCTTTCGCCAACCGGGTTTTCAGAAGTCGTTCCTTCGAGGAGACGATGATGTCTCTTTGTGATGTCTCCAACGTAGCCGCCCTTCATGCCGCCTATTCAGCCATCAGGGAGTACATCCCCCGGGAAAACCGGGCGGCATTCAGGGAGGCCTGGTATCGCCCGAAAGTGGACGATCGTTTTAATTATGCAGCGGACAGGCTGATGAAAGAGGGCATCGACGGAATAGTTCCCGGGGTACTCGAATTTTTTGAGGGGGCTCGAAGTGTCGATCCCCAGGATATCATTGCTTATGCCGGCGATGCCGCCAAACTTGCTGAGGATAGGGCAGATCCCGGACCGGACGACTTGGCCAACCTTGCTGCCATCGAGACCCTGGTGACCTCAGAAGAAGAGGATGGAACTTCGATGAGGAGAACGATAAGTCCCCCGTCCAGGAGCAGGAGTTCCAGCCGGTGCAGGCGGAGGAGGAAGAAGAAGAGCAGCTGTCCCCAGAGAAAAGCAAAGCCCATAAAAAAGAGCAATCTCCCCAGGATGAAGATAATGAGGACACCGATTCCGAAGTATAGCTTAGATACTTAGTCCTCTTATTTTGTTTTTCTCTTTTTATTCTGGTTTGAACCTTTATCTCCCCCGGGCTCCTTCCCTGAACCGTTCTCTTTTGTAATTCAGGGAGGAGAAGAGAGCTCCGGGGATGAGAGCGATGACTCTAACGATGTTAGAGTCTCTCTTTTATTTTTATAAGTAACATTTATTCTGGTTTATCATTTTGTTATGACTTTGTCGAATTTATGCCCTCCTTTTAATTTCATGTCTAAATCTTCTTACTTGCATAGCCGCGGGATGATCCTCCGGATAATGTTCGCTCCGGGGCGGTATCGGATAATGAGAAGTCGTGTCCCCGATGTGCGGAATTAGAAGAACAATTGAGCCGTTGGCAGTTAGACGGCATTCAGACCCGTTATCTTCTTGTTCAATTCGGAATCGGGTCGGTGATAGATGAGTTCCCGGATGTCACTTCATTAGTAACAAAACTTAGGGAAATATCAAATCAATTCGGGTCCCTTTCCCAGTGTCAATCCTTGGCTCGAGACCGGGTAAACGCCGTTTTGGACGCAGACAAAACCATTTCGATGCTACAGGCCGAGCATGATGCCTTCAAGTCCCGCCTCAAAGATGAGTTTGACCTAGTATGGTCTGAACTCCCATTTTATTGCGATAAACTCAAGTGGTTAGAGAAGAGGGGTGATCCACTAAAAAGAAACTTAAAGCTGGAAAAAGAAAACCGGGAATTAGCTGCCCGGAATCTAATTCTTCGCGAGAACTTGGTCACTCTTCAGCTAACTTATCATCTTACCGGGCTGCGTTTGGGCCGGGTTTCCCCCCGTTATACACTAATTTTCCCCGGGAAGTTGGGGCATTGTTAGTGCGTATGTTTCGTATGGGTTGGAACGACCCCGAATCCCGCTATCGCGCTGCTTTCGAAGAGACCGTCGCGTGGTGGCAACGTCAAAGAGAGGGCCGTTACCTTCCCCCGTCCTTAGTTCTCATTCCAAGTCGGGTTTCCATAGATTTTACCGTGGAAAGGTATCTCGGGTTCCGCGTGTCTGTCGATCCGGAAGAATCCGCTCGAAGGGTGTCCTGACTAAGGGCTGATGCTGCCCGAATCTGAGCCTTTAGTGCCTCCGAGGAGGCTGCCAAAGAGCAAAGGCGCTTAGCCCGGGAAAAGAGCAAAGGAAAGAAAAAGGTTGTTGCTACAAAGAAGAAAAAGTCTCCCCGTTCGCAGGGCCCTGTCATCATTGGAGCTCCCTGGAGGGCATCATCCCCTGAAGTTTCATCTTCAGATGATGACTTTGATCCATATGATGGGGCTGGTCCTTCTGGTGTCACCCCGACTGAGGAGCCCAACGCACCAGATGACCCACCTAGCCATCCCGCAGCTACAGATGATCAGGGGTCTCCTATTAGTTGGGATGGCCCTTCTTCCCCTAATTAGCTTAGTTTGCATATTGTAGAATTTTGAGTTGTAAATTTCACAGTTATTCATTGTAAATTAATGATATGCATTTGTATGTTTGCATTTGTATGTTCAAGTATTTTTATCAATCATCTCCCCCGGGTCGCTTGTTCAAGCATGCCCGTGTGCAATCTTATCTACTGTCCGGGTGCTTGTTCAAGCGTACCCGTTTCTCTCCCACTAGCCCCCCGGGCGCTTGTTCAAGCGACCCCGGATCAACTATACTTAAGAAATTTTGAACTAGCAATGCAATTTCATAAGCACAAAAATAAAATGCAAATGCGGGCCATGGGACAACCTAGGCTCAACCCTGGCCAGAGGTTCCCATGCCGCTCTCATGCTACCGTCCTAGGCATATCCCTTGCCAGAGGGGTAAATACAAGAATGAACTAGGCATAGTACCTACGTAAATTTGCAATGTTCCAGTGCCGCGGGACCTTCTTCCCGGCCTTGTCCTGCAACTCATAGCTCCCACCGGGGTGAGCCGCTGTCACCTTGTAAGGCCCCTCCCAGTTGGGAGCTAACTTCCCGCTTGCGACTTGTTGGCTCTTGTCATTCCGGCGCATCACCCACTCCCCCGGGGTAAACTGTTCCTTGCGCACTCTCCTGTCATGATATTTCTTGACCCGTTCCTTCACCCGGGCCTCATGCAGGGCTGTTTTCTCTCGCTTCTCTTCCAGTAAGTCTAGATCTAGCAGTCGTTCGTTCTGGTTTGCCTGCTCGTCCGGGAACTTCGATCGGAGACTGGGAACTCCAACCTCGGCCGGGATGACCGCCTCCGCCCCATAAACCAAGCCATAGGGGGTCTCGCCCGTGGCAGAGCTCTCCGTCGTTCTGCTTGCCCATAGAACACTTGGGAGTTCGTCAACCCAGTTTCCTCTTGCTCCTTGGAGACGTGTTTTGATCCCGTTAATGAGGGTCCTGTTGGTTACTTCCACCTGCCCGTTGGCCTGGGGGTGGTAGACCGAGGTCAATTTCTGTTCAATCCCGTACTCCTTGCACCAGGATTTGAAAGGATCATTCTCGAACTGTGCCCCGTTATCTGTCACTATGAACCGGGGGATTCCGTAACGGCAAATAATGTTCTTCCAGCAGAATTTTACACTAGTACTTCCCCTAATGTTGGTCAGGGGAGCAGCTTCCACCCATTTGCTGAAATAGTCAACCGCTACTATCAGATACTTGAAGCCTCCGGGAGCAGTCGGGAAGGGGCCTACCAGGTCAAAACCCCAACGGATAAAAGGCCAAGTTCCAGATATCCCGATCATCTCCCCCTGCGGCGCATGAATCAAGGGTGCGAATTTCTGGCACTGTTCACAGGATCGGACTGCTTTTTGTGCATCCTCAAACAGCGTAGGCCAATAGTACCCCGTGCACATGATCTTCCGAGCCACAGTCCGGGCCCCTTGATGACTTCCGTTGGGACCCTCATGCACTTCTTTCAAAAGGTGGCGTGCTTCCTCCCCGTCCACGCACTTCAGCCAGGGTTGGAGATATCCCCTCCGGATCAGTTCCCCGTCCAACACGGCATACCGGGGGGCTTTGACCCGTATCTTCCTGGTTTTTACCTTGTCATCCGGCAGCGTTCCTTTCTCCAAGTACTCCAGAAGGGGTGTGATCCAGGACTCAGTTTCTCGTACTGCCGCAACTTGGCCGGGTTGCTCATATCCCCGAGTAGTTATCATCTCCATGTACAGATTCCGGTCTTGACTCGGCTTGAGCTCTGAAGAGGCCAACTTACTTAACGCATCCGCCTTACAGTTTTCCTCCCGGGGAACCTGTGTTAATGTCACCCGGAGGAAACCCTGCATCATCAACTTCACTGCCTCCAAATATTTTTGCAAACTTCTTTCTTTTGCCTCATACTCCCCATTGACTTGCTGGACCACAATGGCTGAGTCACTGTAAGCTTGTATCACTTTGGCACCTGTTTCCCGGGCTAGGCGTAATCCGGCAAGGAGGGCTTCGTATTCGGCTTCATTGTTGGTGGTTTTAAACTCAAACTGCAGCGCATACCGATACTCCTTGCCCCCGGGACTAACCAACACGACCCCAGCCCCGCTTCCCCCGGTGTGGGAGGAGCCATCCACGTGCAATTTCCACTCCGACTCACCTTCCCCCGGAAATTCGACGGCATTGTCCGCCATCTCAACTAGGAAATCAGCCAAAGCCTGCCATTTGATAGACTTCCTCGCCTGATAAGTGATCTCGTGCTCTCCCAACTCGATCGCCCACTTCATCATCCGGCCAGATGCTTCTGGTTTCATCATGACTTGCTGAAGTGGGTGATTTGTGAGGACTGTGATAGGGTGGCCTTGAAAATATGGACGAAGTCTCCGGGATGCGTGCACTAGTGCCAGCAGCAAACGTTCTAGTGAAGAGTAACGCGTCTCCGGTCCTTGAAGAGCCCTGCTCACAAAATACAACGGGCTCTGCGCCCTTCCGGACCCTCGAACCAAGGCCGCACTTATAGCTTGGTCCGTGGCTGCTAAATACAAGAACAACTCCTCCCCCGGAACTGGCTTGGACAAGGTCGGGAGTTTCCCCAAGTGCTCCTTCAACTCCTTGAACGCTTGCTCACACTCGGGAGTCCATTCAAACTTCTTAGCTCGCCTCAAAATGTTGAAAAAAAGGCAGCTGCTTCTCCACTCCCCGTGACAGGAATCTGCTCAACGCCGCCAAGGACCCGGTTAAGCGCTGCACATCTTTCACCTTGCTCGGGGAGGGCATGCTCAGGATTGCTTCAACTTTTTCCGGGTTCACATCAATACCCCGGTTTGACACCATATACCCCAAAAACTTTCCTGCCGCCACTCCGATGGTGCTTTTCTCCGGGCTCAGCTTCAAGTTTACCTTTCTCAACACAACGAAAAGCTCCCGGAGGTCATCCAAGAAAGCATCATGTGTCCTGCTCTTGATCACCATATCATCCACATAGACCTCCATGATTCTCCCCAGCTGGTTCTTGAACACCCAATCCACCATGCGCTGCTATGTGGCTCCTGCATTTTTGAGACCGAATGGCATTTTCTAGTAACAAAAAGTACCAAATTCAGTAATAAAAGAGGTTTTCGGCCGATCCTCCGGGGCCATGACGATCTGGTGATACCCCCGATGTGCGTCGAAGAAGGCTAGGAGCTGATAGCCCGTTATAGCTTCCACCAGCTGGTCAATGGATGGCAACGGGTAGCTGTCATTAGGACAACACTTGTTCAAGTCTATAAAATCAATTCACATCCTCCAGGATCCGTCATGCTTTTTCACCAGGACCGGGTTGGCAATCCACTCCGGGTAAGTGATCTCTTCCACCATTCCCGCGTCCAGCATCCTCTTCACCTCCGCCCGGACGAATTCTACCCGATCTGCTGCTAAGGCTCTTTTCTTTTGCCTTATAGGTTTCAAATCCAGGTAGACATTCAACCGGTGTATCTTAAACTCTTCTGGTATCCCCGTCAAGTCTTCCGTTCCCCACGAGAATACATCCTCATACTCCTTGAGTAACTTCCGGAGCTCCTCCTTCACATTCACCGGGAGATGCTTCCCGACACTCACCTTCCCCCGGGATCCTACCTCCATGTCCTCCATTTCAAAAGAAGACGGGTAACCATGCACGGCTCCTATTATGTTATCCTTCCCAGAACACTCCCCGGGCTCCGATGCGTTTGTTCTTTCTGATCCTCCGTTCTTGGCCTCCTTTATCGCAGTAAGCATACAGCTGCGGGCGGTCGTTTGATTGCCAATAACCGAAGCAATTCCTTGGTCCATCGGGAACTTCATGGTTAAATGGTAGGGTGAGCATATCGCCCGAGCTTGCGTCAATCAGGGACGACCTATGATCATGTTGTACGGGGAAGAAGCATTTACGACCGCAAAGTTACACAAGACAGTGCACCTCTTATTAATATCCAGATGATCAACAAGGGTCACCCGTAGTGCTATAACACCTAGCGGGTGGACTGTGCGACCCGTAAAGCCTGATAGCGGGGACAGGCATGGCTTCAAGTTCTGTCGGCCAATGTGCAATTGGTCGAAACAGTCAGCAAACATAATCTCTACACTGCTCCCATCATCCACAAAAACTCGCTTTATCACCACACCTTCTACCTCGGCGGAGATCACCATCGGGTCAGAGTGGGGCACTTGGGCCGGGACCGCATCCTTCTCTGAAATAGTGATTGTCTCATCATGTTTAAACCTCTTTCCCTGGATCTCCCCCGGGGGAACATACCTACTCTTGGCCTTCACCACCGACAGTGTTTGCGCTCCATCACCCACTATACCGTTGATCACGTTTATCATCCGGGGTGCTCTGGGTCCCGGAACTCCCGGTCTAGGAGCTTGTGGGGCGGGGTTAGGAGCGATGTTAGCTTCTGCCGGACGATTGCCGCCTTGGCCTCGGTTGTTCCTCCAGCTCCGCTTCCTTCCTTGACCTGCCGGAGCGGCCACCGGGTGCGCATCTCCTACAACCCAATCCCGGAGCTGACCCCGCTCCACCAATTTCTGAATGTCTGTGCGCAAGACACGGCAACCTTCTGTAGTGTGACCATAAGACTTGTGAAACTCACACCATTTCTGAGCATTTGCCGGGGCCGGGACCCCTTGTATGACCGGGGGATCCGTAAAGAGACCCCGATGGATAGCCAGAATCTCCGTCTTTGTCTTGGAGAGTGGAGTATACGTTGGTCTTACTACCAACGTCTGCCCCCCCAGCGCAGGCGCTGCTCCCTGAACCGGGGGACGTCTAGCTGGCTCCTGGCGAACCCCCTGATGAGGAGTCGCCCGAAGCGTGGTTGTTTGGGTTGCTGTAGCCATAATCACCCGCTGCTCAAAGAAACCAAACGTGTTCATCCGGGTATGGTTAGCTTCATGCACCGTACAATGCATTTCCACTGTCAACTGGAGGTGGTAAAAAGTTCCCGGCATGTTCTTCATTAACTCGATGTAGAACATCTCGTCTCTCAACCCATTCACAAAGTTGCCAATCAGGGCCTTCTCGTGCAAGTGCCTATCCTGGACCTTCATAGACTCAGCAATATACCGGACATAATACTGCCAAGTAGATTCCGTCTCCAACTGTCGCATAGCCAGGACCGTCGCCATGTTGACAAAATTGGTCTTCATCGCTGCATATCGGTGTACCAGGACTGTAGCGAAATCCCAAAAAGTCTTTAGTTATCCCTGGGGAAGACTCTTGAACCAACTCAAGCAGTTGCCCCGGAGGTAAGAAGGCAACAGCTTGCACTACAACGGTTCGTCAATGTCCCGGGCACCCATGACACTGAGATAGGTGTGGACAAACTCCTCCGGATCCCCGTCACCATTGTACGTCGGAACTCCATCGGGCACTTTGGTACCTACCGGCCACTTGTAGTTTAGCACCTCTGGAACCCACGGGGAATGAGGAACCATCCCCCTCCTACCAATCAGCCTGGTCAGCCGATCTTCAATGGACCCGTTGTTAAACGGGGTGTTGTATCCACCATAAAATGGTTGAGCTTGGGGGTTTAAACCGCCTGGAAACTGCTGAACCGGATACTGCTGTTGTCCCGGAAGAATCTGCTGACCCGGGGGCATCCGCTGAACCGGGGGCATCTGCTGACCTGGGGGCATCTGCTGACCCGGGGGCATCTGCTGACCCGGGGGCATCTACTGATATCCGGGCCCTCCTCTTCCATCCTTCTCCAAATCCACTACCTCGGGTACCTTGTTATGGGCCGCGGCCTTGGCCGCTTTCCATGCTCGAAATTCTCCGAATTCCGCGGCATTGGTATGAATCATTTCTGGATCTCCGCGCTCCGGGTCTTCTTCTCCGGAATCAAAATACTCTGGTACGGATTCACCTCCTTCCCCGAACGCCTCATGGTCCTGCCTCTCCTTCTCTTGCCGGGCCTTCTCCCTCTGCTTCTTCTGCATCTCCCTGAGGGTACGCTCCGGCACTTTCTTTTTTCCTTGGCGCTTCTCAGCGGCCACACGGGCAGTCTCCTTGCGCGCTCGCTCCTTCTCCTCGGCCGCCTTCCGCGCCGCCTGGGCAACCGCGACCCTCTTTGTCTTAGGGCCGCCTTCTGCCTGATTAGTTTTGGCGGGGGGTTCTTCCCCTGTCTTTTTAGGTCTGCCGCGGGGCATGACGAAGCAAGATCCCACTAGGCGTGCCAACTGATGCTACCAGTAAGCTCCGGGATACCAGCTCCGGTACAAGTAATCCGGGAAGAGCTGGAATCCTAACCCGCGGCCAATCTCTCACCTAGATCCTGCAAAACAAAGCCCCCGGGGTCACCCGAGGGTAGACGCTCCGGCGTGATGATGAAGATAGGGCTTTTTGCAGAGGAGAGAGAATATGAAGAAATAAAGAGAGTATTTAAGTCTGATAGAACATACCTATTACTGTTGGTCACTCCTCTATTTATAATGGCAAGGATCAGAGAGGGCTTAGGCTAAGTGGTCCTCTTCTTGTCGCACATCCGGGGTTGCGGGGTCCTTATCATGTCCTTCTTGTACCCGGGTGTGTCCAAGATAGCTGATGTCATAGGAGGACCACTGGTGGGCTTGACCCTCTCTTCTCCTTTGCCAATATGTCCGCCGGGCCAGTGTATGGGCTGAGACCCATATCACCACTTTGGAATAGGCATGAGCAATCAAATGAAATAAAGCACTTCGATAAGACCCCATCCCTAGAGCTAGCATCATATAACCCAATTGAGACATTGTGGAATAAGCTAAACCTCTCTTAATGTCTTTTTGAGCAATAGCTAAAGTAGCTCCTAATAATACAGTTATTATTCCTACTAACGAAATGAAATTCATTATGTAGGGTATAACCTCGAAAAGAGGAAGAAGGCGGGCTAGCTACAAGAAAAATTCCTGCTGCTACCATAGTAGCGGCGTGTATAAGAGCCGAAATAGGAGTAGGTCCCTCCATGGCATCAGGTAACCATACATGAAGGGGAAATTGTGTCGATTTAGCAACAACCCAGGCAAATAATAGACCAGCACACAAAGTAAGAAATAAAACATTTACTTCATTATCCACAAACAAGTTATTGCATATTTCAAATAAATCCCGAAACTCAAAACTACCCGTTATCCAAAAAAAACCCAAAATTCCTAATAATAAACCAAAATCCCCTATATGGTTAGTTACAAAAGCTTTTTGGCAAGCATTTGCTGCAAGAGGTCGTGTAAACCAAAATCCTATTAATAGATAGGAACACACTCCAACCAATTCCCAAAAAATATAAATTTGTATCAAATTAGAACTAGTAACTAATCCCAACATAGACGTACTGAAAAAACTCATATAAGCAAAAAATCTCAAATACCCTTGATCATGAGCCATGTAATTATCACTATAAACAAGAACCAAAATTCCAACAGTAGTAATTAATATTGACATAATAGAAGTAAGTGGGTCGATCAAATAGCCAAATTCTAAAGAAAAATCATTAATAATGACCCAAGACCAGACATATTGATAAATAGAATTTCGATTTATTCTTGAATAGATAGATTGATTGCAAAAAGCATGACTATACTTAACAATAAAATACTCTTAAAGGACCACATACGACGAAGGTTTTTTGTTGTCCTTGGAAAAAGAAGAAGTACTACCCCCATTAATAAAGGAATTGAAAGTGGAATCAAAGGTATGATGCACCCGTATTGATATATATGTTGCATATGCATAAAACGTTTTAAAATTTTTTTAATCAATAGTTTGCAATTCACTAGATCTTGCCTCTTTGAAAGTGATCAAAAAAAGCCAAGATATGGACTAAGTTACAAGTTAAATTTAATTAATTCCAATTTGAATATAATTCCATTTTATATGCCCTAAGTTTTTGCTAAATCTTTCAACTATTCAAACCGCGAGGTTACGTTTGGTCAAACAATATGAAAGCTATAAATTCCTAATCTTGAAAACTCAAAAGCCTCTTTTTACTACTTTGATGGCTTATTAGCAAAAACAAAAACATGGCTCTTTTTTTTTTTTTTTTGTTGTAGAATTCTTTTTGTACCTAAATAAAATAGAAAATTATTAGAGATTTTTTAGAGAAGTTAAACTTAACTAATTCAATTTATATAACACATCCGATTCTGATTCTATAAATAGAAATAAATATAGACTTGAATAATAAATAATACAAATTTAAAGGTACCAATTAAGACAAACCATTTTGTAGATATTTTAAATTTGATGAAATAAAAAGTCAGAAAAATAAAATTTCTTATTATTTTTTTTAGTATTTACTATTTTTACTAATTATTTATTACTATATTTACTAATCATAAATAATTTTATTATTTTATTGATTCACTTTTCCCATATCTCCCGTAACTCGATTTAACTTATCGGTTTTTCTAACGAGTGCCCATGGGAAAAATGGCGCATAAGTGTTTTTGTATAGGAAAAATATACAAAATTTAGAAGGAAATGGCGCCATTTCATTTCACGTGTATCATCCACAGCAGCTGCACACATAAACGTCATACCAATGGAGGGAAAATGCATAAGTGTTTTGGAGGGAATGGTGGGCGTATATGACTAGTAGGGGTAAATTAGGAAAGGCATTTACTTATGCGTATGAATCGATGATGACAGTAAATGATGTGTTTATTCGATGATGACTGGGTTGACAAAGATGTGCATTTACTTTGTCTAATTAAATGACCTAGAAATTGCACGAAATACAAAGGAATCAAATGTTGTTAACGAGTGCCCATGGGCACTCGTTAGAAAAACCGTTAACTTATTTATTTAGAGGAAAAAAAGATGTCTTTCATATCCAGCTATAACAATAAGGAATACTTTTTAAAATATTAAATGGCAATTCCAAAAAAGCGTACTTCGACATCAAAAAAGCGTATTCGTAAAAATATTTGGAAAAAGGAGGGGTATTGGACAACGTTAAAAGCTTTTTCGTTAGGGAAATCCCTTTTTACTGGGAATTCAAAAAGTTTTTTTGTAGAGCGAACAACCAAGTCCAAGTAACAACTAATTAAGGGTTGGAAAAACATCAATTTAGTTAAAAAAAGGACCTCCCAAACCTAATTTTTTTATACAAAATAATATTTTTTTTGATTTTTAATAAAAAATATATTAATACTTGTTTTGGTAATAAACTAACAAATACAAGATAAAAAATTTATCTTTGTTGTCTCAGCTTGAAGATGGGGAAAAAGCATCCCCATCTTCATGTTATAATCTAAAATAATCAAAATTTGGATCTCTTTTTTCTGTGTTTTACAGTTTAGTTATATTTATTAATTTATATAGTTAATCAACGTAGATTTTTTTGAATTCTATTGCTTGATAGAGGTAACCTTTCTAGTCCCAAGAGTTCAAGCATAAAAATAAAAAAAAAAAAATCAAAAAACCACAAAACCCCAAATAAAAATAACGAACCCTCAACTCATTTTTTGAATAGATTTTTATTTAGTAATTTAAACGTTTCTGAAAAAAAAATAGAAAGTATACTGCATTTAGTTATACAATCTCGACGATTTAATAATCATAGATTATTATAAGTTCAAGACAAGCCGCCATGGTGAAATTGGTAGACACACTGCTCTTAGGAAGCAGTGCTAGAGCATCTCGGTTCGAGTCCGAGTGGCGGCATGCCGTCTTCTTAAAGAGAGAAAAAGGTCATATAATATATTCAATTCCCAATTTCAATTTAAGAGACTCTTTTGTTTCTTTTTTAATTTAAGATTTTTTATGATATTTGCAACCTTAGAACATATATTAACTCACATTTGCTTTTCAATCATTTCAATCAGAATTATAATTTGGCTAATAAGCTTTTTTTTAGAAGATGAAATCGAACAACTATATGACGCGTCTGAAAAGGGAATGATAGTTACTTTTTTTTGTCTAACAGGATTATTAGTTACCTGGTGGGTTTATTCGGGACATTTTCCACTAAGCGATTTATCAGAATCTTTAATCTTTCTTTCGTGGAGTTTCTCCCTTATTCATATAGTTCCGTTTTTTTAAAAATAAAAAATTATTTAAGCACAATAACCGGTTCAAGTGTTCTGTTGACCCAAGGCTTCGTTACTTCTGGTCTTTTAACTAAAATAGAACACTCTTCAATATTAGTACCTGCTCTTCAATCTGAGTGGTTAATAATGCACGTAACTATGATGATAGTGGGCTATGCGTCTCTTTTATGTGGATCATTATTTTCAATAGCACTTCTAGTTATTACATTGAGAAAAAACAGAACAATTTTTTATAAAAATAATCCTTTGTTATTAGTAACCGAATATTTTTTCATTGGTGAAATCAAATACATGAATAAAAGAGCTAATCTTTTGTTACTTCTTTTTTTTCTACTAAGAATTATTACAGGTATCAATTGATTCAACAATTAGATTGTTGGAGTTATCGGGTTATTAGTCTAGGGTTTCTGTTTTTAACCGTAGGTATTCTTTCGGGAGCAGTGTGGGCTAACGAAGCGTGGGGATCATATTTGAATTGGCACTACTGGAGGTTGATAGCCCCAACGGCGGTAATCCGGGGTATACACGGCGGTTGCACCCGCCGTTACTGGAACCGCCGTCCATCGGTGGTCCAGTTTTGCACGGCGGAAGGACCCGCCGTGCATAGTTTTCGAACTCGAAAACTAAAAAGGCAGGTGTTTATGACAAGAAAACTTAAAACATGGCTTTATGGTCCCCGAGCTGAAGTTGAAACTTTCGAGTAGAAAACATACACACTCACGATTTCAAAAAAGAACATGTCATCAACGTTACGATTCGCAATGTTTGAGTACATAGTATAATGTTTAAGAGTAGCAAGGTAAGTGTTTGCCGAGGATAAGATGTCGTAAACTATTGAATATGCCCAACTGAATTTGACCATTATTTCCTACACATTTACGAGGTCGAAGTATTTGTCTATGAAGAGCACTTTTGATTCAGTCTCTCGATATCGAAAATAATGCCACATGATAATAGTTTCGGTGTCTAAAATAGGTTGAAGTTAGGTTGCAAGAGTTTCATAATAGGGCTGCAAGTAGGGTGTCTTTGGGTTTCTTTCTTTTTCGATTTCGAACTTCAAATTAAGAACCCTATCAGTTTTCGATTTCGTAACAACTTGTCTTAGGTTTTTATTGTTATCTTTTCAGTTGTGTAATAGAGTAATGACTTATACATCTTTCGAGTCCAAAAGTTAGATGACTATTTCATTTATGTTCGATTTCGAAAGACTGGTGATTCTAATGTATTTGGTCGGTTTTATCGGGTTTAAAATAGGGGATGCCACTGGATTGGTTCTCTGTAGTACATCTTGTTTGCGAAATCGAAAACCTTGGGAAGCAGATTATTGCGAAATCGAAATTGTGGTGAATAAAAATTGTTTTCTTTTAGGGTGACTAATAACGATACCGGAACCGGGCAATTTCAGAATTGGATGATGCAAAACCCAAAAATAACTTAATAAAAATGACTCATATTTAATCAAGCCAACCATTGGCGATATCCAAAATACATAATGCACCATAGCATCTAATGATCAAAAAATGACCGTTATTGTAGCAAAATATCGAATATTTGTAGCGCATCATGACCATGGGAAGGGAAAAATATTCAACATTACAAACAAACCACCACACAATGTACGTCACACGCCATGTTCTTACTAATGCTATTTTGAAAGTCTTGATTCCCGAACATTTAGCACGTACAACGCAAAGTTGTTGATAACGGTCTTCATGTCATCAAGTGTGTAAGGAGTCAAGTCCTTCTTAAAAAGCTAGTCAAGAAATGAAGCATAGAAATTAAGTTTAACAAACATGATCGGACAAACAAGTATAATAATACAAGTTAGGAATAATATAGTAAGTACTCACCGATTCAAAGTTATTGTTCAACTTAGCAGAAGAGACAACTTGAAGTGCCGTCGCCATGGTGAAATAACCATATTCCCAACAACTATTTTGCTTCTTATACTAGGGGAAAAAAGCCGATTGACCCTTGGGATTGACAAACTCCAACGCTTGCTTTGCTATCTCAACAAAAGAAGGGATGGGTGCATGGTGGAGAGAAACAATCCAATACACTTGTTTAGTTGTCTTGTTAATGACAACCAAACGCCAATGTCCCCTAATTCAACACATTAACAAAATAATTTAATAAACTAGGGAGCCTTGTATTGAAAGCAAAATGTAGACCATTTAGGTTTCACTTACTTGTGGAGTAGGGGCAACAAGAAGAGTACTTTAGTAGGATCACTTAGACCAACTTTCAAGTAGCCTAGTCGTTCTTCGCGAGAATGGACAACCTCTTGATTATGCTTGGGGCATAGAAAACCAATCCAAGGCCGACCACGACTTTGTGCAATGTTGTGTAAGAAGCTTCATTCAACAAAATGAGCAAGGATTCTTAATTAACATTTGGGGTTTGATAAATTATAAAATAAAGCGATCGAGAAACAAACATTATGAACTAGAAAACGTACCATTGAAATAGAGACATAAGAGTCTCCGTTATCATGTCAAACCTCCACAAGTCTTCAAAGTCCACCCAACACAGCGTAATAAGTTTGCCTCCGAATATGGGTGTAGGAGAAGGGAAGTCGTACGTCTCAAGTTGGTTGTGGTTGGATATCTTCTCAAATAATAGTCTAAGGGAAGGGGGCATGTCCTCCACATTGGCCTCTATTGGTTTCTTAGTTGAATCAATAGCAAAGACGCGTTTACCCTTGACTAGTGATGGTGGACATAGATTGGTCGGCTCATCCTCCCCTAAGCCCTCTACCCTAATCAGCCTCCTAGGCCACATCAAAAGCATTCTCTTTGTTCCCTTTAGCAATCGGTTTGATGGTTCGGTAATAGGCAACAAAGCATTTTCAAAGAAGATGTCTAAAATTGAAACAACACTCAAGCCCTCAGGCACGTCCTTATGGTGATGTTTTCTAATAGACTCCTCAAAAATGCCATTTGCTGCTAAAAAGGGGGGTTTCGAATTTCCAAGGTCAACGTAGAGCAAGCATGCATAAGATCCCTTGAATATAAAATGAAAACATTTAATACTACTTCATGAATATCTAATTACGTACTTATATGTTGTAGTGATTAAAAGAAAGTACTTAAACATACTTAGATTAAGGATAGTTTACTAACCATTGATTCACGGTTTCCTTCATGGAGACTTGGGTCGACATAGGGTTGAAAAGGAACATCGTCGAGCACATCCTTGTGTTCATCTTCTATTGGAGAAGCGGGTAAAGGGTCATGATGAGATGGTTCACGAAGAAGTGAATCGGGCTCGGTCGGTTCCCAACGTGTGGTGATGTGTTCGAGGTCCTTGGGGAGTTTAGTGCCACTGCTTTTAGCAAGCATGTGAAGGGCAATGTCTCGCTTCCCTTGGCTTGCTTTGAGCTCCTTTATCTCCTCCTACAACTTTTGAATCAAGCTATCGCTAGTAGGCTTCGATTTCTCACTCTTGTTAACGAGATCTTGCTTTGTGACGTAAGAGCCGCAAGTCCTAATTCTACCGGGATGCTCACCACGACCCAAACACTCACTCAAGATGTCAAACCCCTCCTTTGATGGTTCAAAGACCCCTTTATCGGCGTTATCCTTGTTTGACTCCTAGCAAAGTAATGGCCAAAACAAAATATTAGTTGTAACTATAGAAACGGTGTAGATAAAATAACAACTCCAAACTAATGCAACTAAACTTACTAGATCTCTCAAAAAAGTGGCCATCTCCGGCTTATCACCGTATCCACCACCCGTCTTTTCCCTAGCTTTGAGATATAACTCGAAGTTCTTAATCTTGTCAACACACGTCGGTTGGGTTGTATCCCTCGCCTCCGCCTCGGGCATCCCGGCCACAACCTTCTCTTTGATTCTTCGCTCTCTATCTTCAATCACAAATCGCTCCACTGCTAATTGCATCCCACCCCGGCTCATTCGGTGTGGCAATGTGTTGCATTTAGCATTCTCACTATTAGTTGCATGCAACCCCTGATTTGTAATGTCAACATAAATGTTGCACATGTTAGTTCCATGTCAATTTGTAGATAAACAAATATCCACTTGTAAGGAAATTTTTTTTATTCAAGTACTTACATCATCATAATATCCTTGGGCATACTTCTTGAAGAACTTCCAACTTTGCTCCGGAATGGTTGTGTATATGAGTCTAGGGTTCAAGTGCTTCTTCTCTCTAAACACATAGTCTCGAGCAAGCATCGCACGATAATCTCTAGCAATCTTCCCCAACCTTTTCCTGGTCTTCTCTTGGAGAAGTTCAATGTTAGGTGCATCGATTATAAATGGACGCTGCAACATATATAAGCATTAAGGTTATGGTGTTAGTTGTTATATATGAACATATATAATAAATGGCATTTCTTAAAATAATATGTAGCTTACCATGCATTCCTCGACAAGCCTTTCCTTCATAGGCATAGGTACTAGACGCCAGTCGTTGTACTTAATATCTATACGTGTTCTCGCCGTCTTTCCCACCCAACTTGCCCATTTGCTCCTCTCTCGTGAGATTGGCTCGCCAAGTTCATTGAATTGCATCGGTGTTAGAACACCTTTCTTCATCCTTCTCATTATCTCGTGGCAATAAATCCTTGGTCGCAACGTAGATCCATCTAGTACTTCCTCCGATTCTCGAGCCGCTTGTGCCCTAGCCCTCTTCGCCGATTTTTTTGAACCTTCTTCTTTAGGGGAGCCATTCGACACCTTAAACAAAAGTCACTACATATTAGACTAGTGCATTTGGTTTACATGATAACAATACGAACTAGTATGCAAGAATAGAAGTAGTATATATGTATCTAGGGCACACTAACCTAACATAAATGCACAACATTAATTGAAACCTAGGGTTTTACTAGAAAATTTCATGTCATTCATGCTAGGGTTTTAATGAAATTGTTTCATATTTAATTGAAGATTAACATGTACGGTTTAGGGTTTCTAGCAATAAAGAAACTCGAACATATGCATTTGATAGAGTTTGATATGTAAAAAAAAAAAAATTACCCATAACCAACTAAGATAGCAAAACAAAAAAAGTAGTGCAACAATTAGAACCTACTTGGATTCGAACACAAGATTCATATAAATTCCATGGCACGAGCTAGTATGATATGGGAAGCACAATGAGATCTACATAAACATGACATTACTTAAATCTATGAAATTTGTTCATATCTAACCCACATATAGTGTTGAACAAAATAAGATACATTAAATCTCACCCACACAATTCTTCAAATCTGAATATGTGAGATGGTGAGGGTGTGGATTTGAGATGAAAGATTGGTGTAGGAGAAGTAGATATGAGATGTAGTATGTATGGAATAAAGTAGGTTTGATGAGATATATAAATGTGAGGGAAATAACCTTATCATTCCCGCTAGGAGACATTTATACACACGGTGGAAAATTCAAATATCGTTTCTTTTTCGAACTCGAAAACGCACTGTATTTGACATTTCATGCTAGGTTTTCGAAATCGAAACCTTTCCTTAACAATACTTTTTATTAAAGTAATTCAATATATCCCCTACCACGTTTTCGATGTGTAAAAAACTTTGCAATTACAAAAACTGAGTAGTGCTTGTTTCTAACTAGAAAACCATTTCTAGCATGAGCTCTAGAAATCGAAAACATCATACATTTGCTGCACACAATTATAACTAATTAGGGCTATAACATGGGGATTGCACTGGCTGTAATTGAATCATATGCACAGGTTTACGAAACCGAAAGCCAAAGGCAATATGGGTTGAATAAATTATTTATTTAAATTACATATTTATTGAAGTTTAATGAAGAAATTTTCTCCGACCAAAACAAGGACTTTAAGTACTCAATTCTACATTCGATTTCGAAAGTATAATGTTGCTACAAAGTTATTCATTTCGTGTTCGGGTGCTAGGTCGGGGATCTCACTGGTTGGACATACATAAGATAAAACTAGTTTCAGATCTCGTAAACTAAATGGTCTTACACGTTTAGATATCGTAAATAGGGTAAAATAAAATATTTTCTAAATAGAGTGCTTGATCGTGTATTGCTCTGTTGAAATGCTATAGAGTGTTAAAATTCTCCATGTAATGTTTTAGAATTCAAAAAGAGGGTAAAATCAAAATTGTTCTAAATAGAGTGCATGATCGGGTATTGCTCTGTTGAAATGCTATAGAGTGTTAAAATTATACATGTCATTTTTAGAAGTCGTAACTGGGTTAGTTGAGTTGGATTCGAAATCGGAAACATAGACAAATTTATTTACCTGATGATTTCGAATTCGAAAACAGGTTCTAGTATAAATAAAAAACGGGTCGACCCAACTTGTTCTACATTCAGTTTAGCAAAAAATCCCCAAATCCCCATCGACTGAAACCCTAACCCATCACAAAAGCAGACCGATCTGCTCATGGCTCGCATCAAACAGATCGCAGGGAGGCGTGCTAGTGACAGACAGGTAGAAACGGCACCACCGCCACCACCGCCGACGCGTCGACAGAAGCAACCTGTTCAGCACCACCCAGCTAGCCGGAAAAGCTCCAAGCTTGTCATCAACGACACCGCTGCACGGCAGACCACTATAGAATCCAACGAGGAGAGCGAGAAAGATGTCGGTGCTACCCTGTTGAAGAGGCATATGAAAACAAAAGAGATTGCAGGTAAGGGGAAGGGTAAGCAACCAGTTGAGTCTGAATCTGAGGAGTCGAGTGATTCTGATGATAGAAGTGAGAATGATGATGAGGATGAGAGCACGGAAAAAGTTGATGAGTCTGAGCAGGATACTGACGGGGAGGCTGATTCTCAGCAGTCTAAAGAGCAAAGTGGAAATGAGGAACAGGTGGGGAAGACTGGAAAGTCAGCTAAGAGGGCCGCTGAAGAGCGGAAAAAGAAGGGAAAGGCAGCGGTGAGGGTCCCTGATGATGATGAGGTGATAGGGGCTACTCTGAATGCCACAAAACTGAGGAAGAAAAAGCATAGCAAGAAAGGCGATGAGGAGGAGTGTAGCTATTTCTTCAGCCCGGAGGCAGAAGAACGGTACATCAAGCAGATCAGAAGGCCTTTGACAGGGACCAAGGTTCTGAAGCTTCGCACCAAGATCGGTAAATCTCTTGCCTATGTGCTCGATTATTTCAAACCTTCGCATTTGGATAAGTTAATTACTCTAGATGCTCCTGTGTACCCCGATGCTGAGAGGCAGTTTTATGCGAATTTAGGGCGTAACCCGAATGAGCGTGAATATAGTAAGGTAGCTGGGATTATTATACCAGTGACAAAGTATAGTATAAATGCTGCTTTAGGAGTATCTTGGAATAGCTATCCGGCCTTGGTAGGGGAGTCTAGCGGTGTAGTTTATGATAACTACTATGATCACAAGTGGCCCGATCCCTCAGACCAGCAACCCATAGATCCTGTAGAGCTTGGTTTGGAATTCTTCCACGCAGAACCACCTAAGGGTGATGGAGCTGGGAAAGAGGTGGCATACGACATCGAGCATCTGTCTAGTGAGCACCGGATCGTGTCGGAAATGTGTTGCCGACAGGTGGACATGCTTGTGAGCCAACAATTGCGACGTGCATGATTTTCTATTACATCGTTCGCGGTTTGCTAGTCAACCCAGGGTATGCAGTTGCCGAGTACATGAAGAAGATGGCAAAGCACAGCACCAAGCAATTTCCATATGGTTCTTTGATTACTAGGCTCATGAAGACTCAAGGCTTCGTCCCAGTTGATGCACCGATCTTGAATCGAGTGTACGACGATAAGTGGATCCAGCTTTGCCACTTGGAGCTTGATATGGAAGCGAACAAGTACAGGAAAAAGGCTGTTGCTAGTGGCGTGGCTGCGCGAGCTGCAAAGAGGAAGAGGGACGCCGAAGATGGTCTTGCTCCTTCACTTCCAGAATGTGAGTATCGCTATTTTAATGCTTGTGAATTTGTTTTACGCTAGTTTTAACATGATGCTTAACATTGACATGTTTCTAGGGTTGAAGCTAAAGAAAATGATGGGGAAGTTGATGAGGATGTGGGACTGCTTTGATGAGCAGCTAGAGTAGTAATAGGAGGAGCTTGACGAGGTTGTTCGGATGCAGGATAAAATCATCGAGGAATTCAAGCTTGACATAGTGCTGTCACCTGGTCCCGAGCCTGATTTTGGTACTCTACCCCGACGTCGAGTAATGATGAGGAACCCCCGGTCAACCAAGAGAACACAGAGAAATCGGCAGAAGAAGATAGTGGCTTGACAAGAAATGCGGAGAAGGTGAGGGAGTCCGAGACTGTTCTAGGTGACGGGCACGACATGGTTTCTGGCACTGGGCAGGAAGTACCTATACAAAGTGGAGAAACCAACCTGCAAGGCAACTTGTCCGACAAATCATGAGTTTTTAAATTTGTTTACACTTTGAATTTATTTTATTTGTCACAATCAACATTACGCAATTGTTTTAGTATTAATATTTTCTGGTATTTTGTATTAAAGATGTGTGTGATTAAACATTCAAATGCATGTGTAGTTGTGGTTGGCTCTAATCTGCCTTATCATAAGATCTAGGGTTTGAGTTTCGATTTCGGAAACTTGTTGAATGTAATATGTTTTAGATATCGGAAATGAAGTTTTCTAAATTATGATTCTAAGCCTTCTATTTAAAACTTATTTCGAAATCGTAAATGATTCCTCCTCAGTTTGAAAAAGCCACTCACTAAACCCCTTACCACTAAGCCCTAAACCCACAAGATGCAAAACCCTAAGCCCTAAGCCCTACTTGTCAAGTTCGAAACAAATTTTATCAATCTTTATATCTGTGCAATTTTTACATTTGTTTTACATTTTATCAATCTTTACATTTTATCAATCTCTAATAAAGTAAGTCACTTACCATACCTGCGTTAGTACTATAGTTACACGTGTGACTAGGGGTGCTAATCGAGCGAGTCGATCGCGAGTACTGCGTAACTCGACTCGACTCGAAGACTATATGAACCACGTTCGTCTCGACTCGAGAACTCGCGAGTTTTAATGATATCAACTTGACTCGAGAACTCAACTCGAACTCATTATTATTTATCGATTATCGACTCGACTCGCGAGTTCGAACTCGAATTGTTTTTTCCCTTTTTCAATAAAAATTTAACTAATTATTCTACAAATTAATAGTTTATTTTAAATTATTCAGTAACCTTCATCCAAACCATTAATACAAAATATCTTTTAAAATCACTTAATTACAAATGTTAAAATAAATATTTTGTATGTTTGACATTAATATTTTATAACCATATTTAATAAATCCTAATACCACCATGAAAAATATACAGAAAGTAAAATGCATAATCACGTGACCTATTTTTATAGAGTCTGTACTATGCAAATTTCTAATTAAATATGTGTCTTTACATATACATAATGAAATTATTATTGTAAATACCAATGCAAATATTTAGTTTGTTTAATATTGAGTATTAAATGAAAACTAACTAGATTACATAATTGAACTAATATAGCATAACCTTATAATATTATAAAACTTTAACTAATTATACTTATCGAGTTACTCACAAGTTTTTCGAGTCGAGTTAGGTTTTCCTCAAACTCGACTCGTTAACTTTTCGAGTCGAGTCGATCTCGAGTCGAGCTAGATCGAGTCGAGTTTTGACCGAGACGATCTCGAACTACTCGCGAGTTGACGGGCTCAATTAGCACCCCTTGACGTGTCTGCTAATAATGTTCCCTACATAATGAAAATTTATAATGTTCGGATGTCTATCTGATAGTAACTGCAAGCATTATTCTATATCGCTCTTGTTGAAACCGTTGCTTAGTTAACTGCAAGCATTCGTCTATATCGAACCGTTTTGTATTGTTATACTCAGGTAATCTATATGAATCACAATGTCCACACCACTGCAGTAATATTTATTGAATAACGTTAATGTATGGATGGTTGGATTGTTTAAATTTTTATTAGGCGAACATAACCTCATTGACAGGCAAGTTGTAAAAAAATGAAATAAAATTATCATCATTTTCATTTTAACAAATCTTCATTGACATAGTCTGGTTGTTGTATATTTCGAGATCGAAAATATAGGGTAATCACCATGTTTTCTAAACCGAAAGGTATTTCATCATTTTAACCCATGAGCTAAACCCTAAACCCATGTGGATGTGGACCAAAGTTTCGCTTTCAAAAACTAGCCTTCTTACTCTTCATTTAATTTTTAGTAATCAAGCAATCATGGTTTTTCGATATCGAACAAAGTCGTTATTGTATATATAGTTTTAGAGGTCGAAAAAGAAGCAAAAAACTTACTTCTAAAATCTTTATGTCCATTCAGGGGTGATTGTCTTCGATTTCGTAAACATCTTAGAGGATTTTCGTAAACATCTTAGAGGATTTACAAGCAATTTTCGATGGAGTAAACCTCCTAGACTACCCAAATTGATGTATTTTTGAGTTCGAAAGTAAAACAGTATATATAACAAAAATTCGCCCAAAACAGAAACCCCAATTCACAAAAGTCCCAATTCTTAAACCCTAAGCCCCAAATCCCCAAATCACAAAACCCTAAGCCCCATATTCACAGATCTTCGACGTCGGCAAGATGGCACCCAGCGACTCCACGGCGGCGAAGGCACGGCTGAAGAATCCGTTCAAAAGGAAGCTCTTGGTTCGCAGAGGCAGAGAAGGGTATGATCCCAAACTTTTTTATGATAAAGAATGTCATGATAGGTATGTTAAGTATTACCTAGAGGGCAAGTTGTTGGATCCATATGTTGTTGATCCCAGTAAGGTAGAAGAACTAGGGTTTGGAGAGTTAGTTGGTCTGATGAACATCCAGCAGGTAGGGGAGCTAATGGTGAATGATGTGCCAGCTTACTTGCATGAAAGCTATCAGTTTTATGCAAATCTAACTGAGGTTGATGGGTCTTTGTATAAAACTATGGTTAATGGCCAAGAATTCCAGGTTAGCTGGTGGATTCTTAATGAATTGGTAGGCTGCGCTTATAAGACGGCTGAGGATATAGAGAATAGCAGCGGTGATGCTCCTTTGAATGTGTACAATGCAAATGGATGGTTGGGCCCGGGATTTACACTGCCTGGTGGTGTAGATAGATGTGCATGTGCGTCTGCCTACTTTGGAAGACCTGTTGGTGATAAAGAGGCCGCACATGTGTACAACCTGAAATGCATGACGCCGGCACATCGAGTTTTGTATGACTTTGTTCATAGGATTCTAGTTCCTTCTCCGAAGAATGTGAGCGAACCAACAAGCACCACTACTATTTTGTTCTACTATGTTGTTCTCGGGCGAAAAATCAACCCAGGCCATACAATATTGAAGCACATGGTGAATCAGATGGGAGTGACAAAAAAATACTGGAATATCCCTTACGGCGGTTTGATAATCAAGCTCCTGCTGAAGATGAAGCCGGACTTTAAGTTTCAGAGCCCTCCCGTTCCCTGCAGGATTTACGGGCTTCAATACTTCAAGAATCGAGGATATGACTTGGTGGATGGTGCTTGGATCACAAAGGTCATCCCGGTCAAGAACAAGCGTGCAAAAGGTAATGCAGGTAAAAATCTGTTTCTGTTTTTAGTTTTCCTGTGATTGAATAGGCTTGATGAGTTTATTACTAACTAGTTTGTGTTTAACTTCTCGTCGCAGTGATGACCGATGCGGAACTGTACTCAATGGCTGAGCGGATGTATGCCAATGCTAAGGACAAGACTAGTCGTATAATGGGAACGAGGAAGAAGGTCTTTCATGCAAAGAAGAAGATGTCCGCCATGGACAGGTCGTTGTTATGTCGCGGATTTGATCTTGACTTCCCCTGAGGTCGTCGGCTTGCTTCATTCAAGTGATGTGGGCAGTTAGTGGTAGTATACAGTTTTGCATGCTTTTATTTTTGGCCAATTGTAAACTAGTTGTAATGTCGCTAGGGCTACATCGCAATCGTTTGAAACTCTTGCGATAATTGGCAAAAGTGTGCCGAAACTGTAATTCTGAATCTTTTCTTAATGTTAAGTCCTTTAATAGCCAACAATGTCAAACTCTTCCATTTGAATTTTTTTTATCATATTCACACCGGCTTTCGAAATCGTAAACTATAATATAAATCCATATTTTCAAATTCTAAACATATTAATCTACAAAATTTTGCATATTTCATTGTTCGGGTTCCATATAGGGTATCCTTCTGTTCAATTGACCGTTTTATAAAAATTTCAAAAACTATGTGGTGTTTCAGTAATTTCAGTTTCTGAAACGGGTAAGATCTAGGGGAACCTACTGTCTGACAAAGTACTTCAGTTACATGGTTTTCGCTTTCGTAAACCCTCAGACGTTTATGTTTTTGAATTCGGAAACATAGATACAGAATTACACACTCATAAAACACTACAAAATACCACAATAAAACTACCTAGTAGTATTAACACCAAATTTAAAAATACTTGTGCAACTTAAATTCAGAGTAAAATTAAACTTAACAAAGTTGAACATCGTTATTTTACAACATTTTTCTTCCGTTTAACCTTCACCTTTCTTCCTTTACGCGCATTTCCTTTATCATTTATCCAAACACCCTCGTCGTGATCCAACCGGCTTTGATATCTCTTCAAGTTCTTTCTAGTCTCCTGCAGGCTAAATCCCTCACAAACATCTTCTAAAGGTATATCAGTTAAGTCAGCATTTTCTACTTCTTCTTTTGCGTCGCCGGCATACGTTTTCTTTCCCTTCAAAACTACCTCCAACCCGCGATTAGCTAGATCCAGGACATAAAAAACCTGATCGCCTTGCGTTGCAAGTATGAATGAATCTCCTTTGAACATAAGTCATTTATTGTTCACGAGGTTGATGCAAACTGAATCGTCTTTAGACACCGCATCTGGATGAACCCAGTCACACTTAAAAATAACAACTTGTGTACCAACGTAATTTAACTTCCAGATCTTGGTAATGGTCCCATAGTGTCTGCTGTCCTTGTAACAGGCACCCCCTCCTTCGCCATTTTGAAGGAAAATTTCATTTGAAATTACTGAAATTCCACTGTTCTGAGAAATTCCCTTGTTATCTTGTGCCTTTGTTCCAAAAGTGTAGCCGTGAACATCGTATCCTGTAAAGGAAACAAATGTTGGATTCGGCCTACTTGATAGCCACTTCACATTCTTCTCGTGTTCACCTGATTGTACATGCTCTTCCAACAATTCACTAAATTTCCTCACATCTTCCTCTACAACTTGCTCCTCTTTCCAATTACCATGTCGTTTCTGAATTTCATCCATGTGTTTGGCGATATAAGGGGTCACATCAGAGTGATTGCGTAACACATACAAATGAGCGGTACACAAATCAATAGCACTTGGATTTAACAACTTGCCTCTGTTCAAACCGTGACCATCGTTTCTATCATTATGCCTCCCCTGCGTAATACCAACCGTCTCTGCTTCACTCATGTAAGCCATGCAGAATTCTATCGACTCCTCCGTAACATATCGCTGCACTATGCTAGCGTCTGGTCTGTACCTATTCTTCACAAAATATTTGAAAATCATCATGTACCTTTTAAAAGGATACATCCACCTTAAGAATGCAGGCCCACACAACTTAGCCTCTCTTACCAAATGAACAATCAGATGGACCATAATATCGAAAAAAGAGAGAGGAAAATACATCTCAAGCCTGCACAGTACATCCACCACCATAGCTTGTAGTCTGTCCAGCTTTCTGCGGCTTATTGCCTTGCGACATATGCCTTTAAAAAAAGACATGAGCGATTAATGCAGCTGCGCACATGCGAGGGCAAACTCCCACGGAGTGCGAGAACAATCAAATCCTGCATAAGATTATGACAATCGTGCGATTTCAAACCAGCAATTTTACAATCTTCCACACTCACACATCTGCCTAATTTAGAAGCGTATGTCGTGGGATCTTTCACATCCTTCAAAAACTCACAAAACCTTTTCTTCTCAACTTCAGACATATTGTAGCAAGCTGGGAGTAAAAACTTTTTCCCTTCTATTTCTACAGGTACAATCGACTCCCTTAATCCCATTCTGCTCAAATCCTTTCTACTCTTCAAACCATCTTTTGATTTACTTGGAATATCGAGTAAGGTACCAATAAGACTATCACAAACATTCTTTTCAATATGCATAACATCCAGGCAATGTTGCACCGCCAAATACTCCCATTATGGCAATTCAAAAAAGATACTACACTTTTCCCACGGTCCACATACCTTGGCCTTTTTATGGTTCTTGCCAAAGTCATTCTCCATGTCTCTCACTTTTTCTAGAATCTCCGGTCCAGAGATGGGAACAGGTTCATTCTGTCCTTCTACTTTTCCATCAAACCATTTCTTAGCTTTTCTCAACGCATTGTCCGTAGGCAAAAACCTCCTATGTCCAAGATACACTGTCTTCTTCCCATGACTTAGTTGGCAATAACAGGTGTTTTCCTCACATACCGGACAAGCCAAATGCCCTTTGACTGAGTAGCCAGCAAAATTACCCAGCGCGGGATAGTCATTGATAGTGAATAACAACACAGCGTTCAATTTGAACCATTCATTTCGATATCCGTCATATGTCCAATTCTCCCCGTACCACAACTTTTTCAAATCATCGATTAGTGGCGCCAAATATATATCAATATCATTTCCTGGTTGTTTAGGCCCTGAAATCATCAAGGACAGCAACACATACTTTCTTTTCATTGTTAACCAAGAAGGCAAATTGTATATCACCACCATGACTGGCCAAGAACTGTGCATGCTACTCATGTCCCCGTAAGGGTTCATTCCATCGGTCGACAAGCCTAGCCTCAAATTCTGATCTTCCTTACCAAATGGAGGATATAACTCATCTATTTTCTTCCACTGATCACCATCAGAAGTATGTTTTATCACATCATCCTTGGGACGATTTCTTCTACTATGCCACGTCAAATTTTTTGCATCACATCTATTTGAAAACAACCGTTCCAACCGAGGAATGATAGGTAAATACCAAAAAACTTTAGCAGGTGTTGGTTTCTTCCCTCTATTCGACACCTCCGCGCCCACGTCTAACTTCTCCTTCTTTGTTGTGTACCGCGGCTCATTACAAACTGCACACCAATCCAATTTTTCATTCTCCTCCCCTCTATACAACATGAAATCATTAGGACATGCATGAATTTTCTCAAGTTCCATTCCCATTGGACAAACCACCCGTTTAGCTGCATAACTACGATTTGGCATCTTGTTGTCAGCAGGGAGTAGCTCTGTCATGAGTCCAAGCAATTCCATCATTGCATTATCAGAAAGACCGTGTTTAGCTTTCAAATTCATAACTTGCCGAGTCGCACTCAAGACTGTGTGGCCCGAGCCCTTATACAACGGAGTTTTCTTATTCATGTACATGGCTTCTAAAGCTTCTGGTTTGCCAACAAAATGCCTAGCCACGTCATCTGTCAAATCATTCAACTTATCATCACATTCCATTTCACAACTTTGCCCTCCCTTCTCAACATTATTTTGTTCTTCCCTAATGCCACCATCGTGATTCTCGCCATGCCATACCCAAAGTCTATAGCTCTTATCAAAACCATGCATAATCAAGTGACCCCTAACACCAGCAACACCTAAATTAGCATCATTCATGCAGTTTCTACAAGGACACCTAATTCCAGTACAATTTTCACTTCTCGTATGTTCGGTTGCAACATCAATGAAATGTTCAACCAATCTCCGGTATTCAGGACTGGTACGCACATCCTCTTCAATTATACATACATGTCGACAATTGGGATTTGAGAGGGAATCAAAGACCAAGATTTACACACACATACCTTCACAAATCAGTTCCCAAACTTTGGGGTTGAATCTAGGACCTCCAAAGATTTTAACAAAAGTTACTAACAGTTCAAAACATTCAGCTCGTCAGACCATTTTAGTAAATCACAAACAGTTTTCGAATTCGAAAAACCTCTGCAGTCAAAACTTTCAGTAAAGCATAAACCACTCTTACTAACTTTCGAATTCGTAAACTGGACAGCCAACCCTTTACAAATCAAGCATGTGACTTTAATTATAGAAAAACTTCTTTGATTCTAATTCCTATATTTACGATTTCACAAATATAACAATATCAAAGAAAACATCCACGTCATCACAATATGGTACATTACTTTCGGTCTTGAAAGTTTTGTTTTACACTTTTCGATTCCTTAAACATCACACCTTGAAAATGAAAGATGGTACTAGCAAGTGTCTTTCTTTTTACCAATCTTAAACTTGACCTTATTAATGTTTCGATTTCTAAAACTTGACCTTATTAAGGTTTAGATTTCTAAACTTAATAAGGGTACATTTTTTTCTAATCTTAAACCTTGACCTACACTAAAACACTTCAAATTGATCAACACTCTACTACAATCATCTTCATTTCGAGCTCGAACATTGTGTCAAACGGCGTTTTCAATATTTACGCCGTCTAAAATTTCTAACAACTTACCCGAGGGGTTTTCGAATTTGAAAACCTAGGTGACCGGCATTTTGATCCCACCGCCGTGCACCGGCGAAGTCTCCGGCGACATTTCCAGTAGTGTGGGACCCAAAAGAAACTTGGGCATTTATGACTTGGACCGTATTCGCCATTTATTTACATACCCGAACAACTAGAAAAAAGCAGGGTTCCAACTCAGCAATTGTAGCTTTTATAGGCTTTCTTATAATTTGGATTTGCTATTTTGGGGTCAATTTATTAGGAATCGGGTTGCATAGTTATGGTTCATTTACATTAACATCAAACTGAATTCAAGAGAGGAATCTTTTGAATCTAACCGAGTCTAGCGTATATGTACTAAAAAACTTTAGTTGAACCACGTGTGAATCAAATAAATAAAATATGTGATTCACACGGTTCGTGCTCGTTGCCTATACGGAGTTAACTTGTTAAAATTAAAAATTTACTTAGAAATTGACAAGAAAAGATTTATTTTTTTATTCTATAACTTTTTAACTATAAATTTTTTTTAAAATCATAGGTTTTTTTTTTTTTTTAGTTAGGAAAAAAACTAATTATAAGAAAGAATTAGATAGAATAACTTCGACTTTGTCAGCTGATAGTGAAAAAATGAAATCGGGGTACATACCAATACCGAGTATGGGTAAAAAAAGAGAAATTGAAAGAAATAACTCGCGCGGTCCAGAATCAACAAAAGAATAGTTTTTAATATTAAAGAACTTGTATCCATAGAAAATTTGTTGTGGCATAGATAATGAATAAATAGGAGTTAATATCATTCCAATTGCCATTACAAAAGTAATTAATATTTTTGGCATTAAAAGAAATTTTTGGCTAGTAATTATTCCAAAGAATACTAAAAATTCCGCAATAAAACCACTCATACCCGGTAATGCAAGAGAAGCCATAGAAAAGCTACTAAACATCGTGAACATTTTTGGCATTTGGATAGCTATTCCGCCCATTTGGTCAAGGTAAACAAGGCGCAATCTATCATAAGTGGTGCCTGCCAAGAAAAAAAGAGCACCACCAATAAATCCATGTGATATTTTTTGTAAAAGAGCTCCGTTGAGTCCCGTATCAGTTATCGACCCAATGCCTATAATTATGAAACCCATAAGAGAGACGGAAGAATAAGCTATTCTTTTTTTAAAATTTCGTTGGCCAAGAGATGTTGAAGCTGCATAGATTATTTGTATTGTACTTACTATGACTAAACACGGCGAAAATAAAGAATGGGCGTGAGATAATAATTCCATATGACCCGCACTAACCCATACACTCCCATTTTTAATAAGATTCCGGCCAGAAGCATACACGTACGGTAATGTGCTTCACCGTGGGTATTTGGTAACCATGTATCTAGGGGTATAATCGGCAATTTGTCAGCAAAGGCAATAAAAAACCCAATATAGAATATTATTTCCAAGGCTACTGGATATGACTGATTACCTAGCGTTTCAAAACTTAATGTTGGTTCATTGGAACCATATAAAGCGATACCCAAAACTCCCATTAAGAGAAAAATGGAACCCCTGCCGTGTACAAAATAAATTTTGTAGCTGAGTATAGACGTTTTTTTCCTCCCCACATAGATAGAAGTATATAAACAACAATTAATTCTAACTCCCACATGAGAAAAAAAAAGTAAAAGGTCCCGACAAGAAAACGATCCTATTTAACCACTATACATTGCTAACATCAGGAAATAAAATAATCGAGAATCTCGAGTAACGGGCCATGCTGCTAAAGTCGCTAACGTAGTGATAAATCCAGTTAGTAAAGTAAGTCCTATAGAAAGTCCGTCTATTCCTAATCTCCAATGGAAATCAAAATAATGGATCCATTCATAATCCTCCGTTAGTTGGTTTAATGGATTATCCATTTGACAATGATAACAGAATGTATAAGTCGTTAGAAGTAGTTCTAATATACATATAAATATAGTATACTGACGAATAGCCTTATTTCCTCTATGGGGAAGAAAAAAGATTAAAGAACCACTAAATATTGGAAAAATTACAATAGTTGTTAACTAAGTAAAAAATTTTGTAGTAAATACAAGATATGCTTGGACCAGCCAAACCTGTACTCAAAAAAGTTTGAGTACAGGTTTGTCGGTTTAAAAATCAAATGGATTCAACTAAAATTGTCTTGAACATATCAATAATCTAGACCCATACTCCGGGTTGTTTCGTTAGATAAGTAAACTCGAACACTCAAGAACTCAGTTGGACAGGCATATTCACATCTTTTACAACCAACGCAGTCTTCTGTTCTTGGGGCAGAAGCTATTTGTTTAGCTTTACACCCGTCCCAGAGTATCATTTCTAATACATCGGTCGGGCAGGCTTGGACACATTGAGTACAGCCTATACACGTGTTATAAATCTTTACTGAATGCAACATTTAATCTATACATTTTGAATGTCAGAAATTTTCAACCTAGTAAACTTATAAAAAAACGTATATTTAGATACCAGACGAATCAACGAGTTATCAGAGTTTTTCTAATCAATGTACGTACTTCTGGATTGATTTATGACAAAGAAAGGGGTCCAAGATACTTTGATTTCATAGGTTTTTGTAAATACTATCATACCTTAATGTAGCAAACATACTAATTCTAATTACCTTCTGATTCTAACTATTAAAAGTAATATAACTAATACTAATCACTAATATTAATTGTTCAACACATTCGATTGATTAATACAAGTTGATTTTCGGTTACGATAAATTAATGAAACAATAGCCAATCCAACAGCTGCTTCAGCGGCTGCAATAGCTATAACAAAAATTGTGGAAATGTCCCCTTTTAATTGACGATTATCAAAAAAATTAGAAAATGTTACAAAGTTTATATTAACCGCGTTTAATATAAGTTCAAGACACATAAGAGCTCTAACCATATTTCGACTTGTGATCAATCCATAGATCCCAATAGAAAATAAATAAGCACTCAACATAAGTATATGTTCGAGCATCATTAAACAACTCCTTATCAATCTTATTCAATTGAATCTAAACACCAACTCAATCGAATCGATTGAATCACACATAACAAGTAGTCGAGACGTGAGTTTCTTATTTTCTATTGACGGGCTATAACAATCGCACCTATTAAAGCAACTAAAAGAATTATTGAAACAAGTTCAAATGGAAAAAAAATCCGTTGATAAATAAACCCCAATTTGTTGGTTATTGGTTATCAAATCTTGCTCTAGAATCTGGTTTGATTTTGTAGTCCAAATAATAGCATCCCATGACATATCTAGAATAGTACTAATTAGTGAAATAAAAAGAGTTGTACAAACTATAGAAGTAATTGCACCGCCAATATTCCAAAGATTTTCCTCTTTTGAATATTCTGAACCATTCATGAACATCACAACAAAAATGATTAAAACATTTATAGCCCCTACATAAATGAGTAACTGCGCAGCAGCTACAAAATAAGAGTTCAGTAGAAGGTAGAATAATGATATACAAACAAGAACGAATCCCAGCGAAAAAGCAGAATAAATTGGGTTGGAAAGTAATACAACTCCGTGACCTCCTAAAATTAGACCCGATCCTAGAAAGACTAAAAGAAAATCGTGTATTGGTCCAGATAAATTCATTTACAAAAAAAAAAATTTGAAATATTTCATGACTTTATTGACCGTAGCAGGAAAAAAGAAGCGACCCCCCTTTTTTTTTATAAAACTTCTTTTAATTTTTAATTAAATGCAATGTGGGTTGTTGTAGATAGTATTATTTAAAGTACTTTATCGTTTAATTATCCCAAAGAATACTTTTATCTATTGTGAAACTAATTACTCTAATTCTAATCTAATTTGAATTTAATTACTATAGAAAAGAAACAGATTTTCTATTAATAAATTAATAAGTTGTTTAAAAGTTAAAATTGATGAAAGAAAGGATTCTTTTAGATTCATATTAAGATGCAAATTAAGACCTTAAATTTCTTTTTTAGTTTTTTGAATCACTAAATTAAATTGAAAGTTTTATAGATTTTATATTTTAGGTAAATTTGAAATTGTTCGAATTGTGTAATCGTCACTTACTGATACCGGTAATTGACCCAACGAAATTTGATTGTAATTCAACTCATGACGATCATAAGTAGAAAGTTCATATTCTTCAGTCATCGATAAACAATTTGTTGGACAGTACTGAACACAATTACCACAAAAAATACAGATTCCGAAATCAATACTGTAATTAAACAATTGTTTCTTTCGAATATTAGTAATTTCCAATCAACAACAGGTAGACCTATAAGGCATACACGAACACATACTTCACAAGCAATACATTTATCAAATTCGAAGTGGATTCGGCCTCTGAAACGCTCAGGTGTAATCAGCTTTTTATAGGGATATTGAATAGTTATAGGTAAACGATTCGCATGAGCTAAAACAATCATGAAACCTTGACCAATATATCTAGTAGCTCGTACTGTTTGTTGACCATAATTTATGAACTCGGTTACCATAGAAAACATGTCGTGAATATAAATAAATAAAAAAAGTTTTTATGCTTGTTTCTTTCTCTTGTTTGAGACAAGTGATGAATACTGAATATTATTCTACAATGAAAAAAGTTGGAACGAAGTTGTTAACAACAGATTACCTAGAGAAATTGGTAAAAGAAATTTCCATCCAAAACTTAAAAGTTGATCCATTCGCAGCCTTGGTAAAGTCCATCTTGTTGCAATAGAAATAAACAAGAACAAATAAGTTTTAACTAATGTAATAAGTATGCCGATTAGTGTTCCAAACACTTTACCGGTTTTAGTGATGTCAAAAAACTTAGGAATGAATTCGTATGCAATAGAAATATTCCAACCTCCTAAGTAAAGAACTATTATAAATAATGAAGAAACTAGTAGATTTAGATACGAAGCAATGTAAAATAAACCAAATTTGATACCCGAACATTCTGTTTGATAACCCGCCACTAATTCTTCTTCCGCTTCTGGTAAATCAAAAGGCAATCTCTCACACTCCGCTAGAGATGAACTTAGAAAAATGCTAAATCATATGGGTTGACGCCAAATATTCCACCCCCAAAAATCATATTTTGATTGGGCTTCAACTATATCAACTGTACTTGGACTATTAGATAATCATAGTCGATGATAACACCAATGTTCACATCTGTTGTTAACTTTACCCGATGGGTATAGCACAGATGCTAAAAAGCTAAAGAACTGGGAAAATAAGATCAAGAAAATATGTGATTCTTACTATCAATATATTGATATATTATGCCATCTCCATCCAGATGTAAATAAAACACCTGAAATGAGTGAAGAATATTGGACTTTTGATGAAAAGAAAATGTCTCTAGATGAATATGATTCAAATTGTGAGGATGCTTATTTAACTTACAAGCTGAAATATGATTATTTCATGACAGGATTAAAAAATAATACTAATAGCGTACATCATTAATGAAAAACAAACACAAAATCATGACCAACCAAAAGAAACAATTCACCGAGCCCCTCATCTCGGGTTAATGCTCGCATAACCTAAATTTCAGCACCCTTATCCTTCTGTTAACGAGGTAGAGCTTCTCAGCAGCGCAACTATGGATCTTTTAATCCGGGGTTGTTACCCCCGCTTATTGGTAGGTAAATATGCTAAGTTTACTATTATTTTTCAAATGCAAAATAAAATAAATAAAGAACCATTCGGAGAAGAGTTCTCAATTGAACTAGGTCCAGCTATACCGCTTACTCATCAAGACGGTATGCTTCTACCCGAGAATGAAGTCTATTCTCATATATATATAACCAAATCATAAAATATGGAGAACTCTATAAAGGTGATTTAGTAGTAGAACTAACAATGCGAGGTTATACTGAGGGCGGAATGAAATTGGATAAGGATTTGGAAACGCCTCATTCAGAGGAGACTAGATTAGTAAGACTTTATAATTGTAAATTTGGAAAATTGTTTAATATCGATCCTATAAATAGTATTCAGATACGTAATCGTAATCGTAAATATAGCAGCCATATCACAAGACTGAAGCCTTCTAATGCTAAGCTTAAAGGTATGATTGTAGCCGATACCAAAACATTACTGGTTAATAATAATCATAAGCCTTATGTGGCAGTGGTGATACCAGGCCCAGGCCCAACAACTCGGCCGTAGCATGGGCTCGGCCCACTATGAGGAAAGCTAGTTTGACAGTATCCGGGTTCGTACAACTCGGATAGGGACAAGCACACTAGAAGACACTCAGAGCATGGACCACATGGAGAGCATGGGTTACTGTATAAATAGTGCTCCTCAGCACTGTTCCAAGTAAGTATCTTCTCATTATTCTAGTGATTACCCCTTTTTTCTCCCGGGATCCATCTTTCATCATCACGCCGGAGGGTCTACCATCGGGTACCTCTCGGGGCTCTGTCTTGCAAGTCTAGGTTATTGGATCAGGGACCAGGAGACCACTCGGACCGACCAGGCGGGCAACATCAAGTTGGCACGCCCGGTGGGACACGATATTTATTCTCAAAACGCACTGAGATGCCACCCCGAGGTCGGCCGCCATGAAAAGGCAGGGGAGGATCCTCTCCTGTATCCACTCGGTCTGGAGGAAGGAGGGCTGAAGCAGCCGAGGAGGATCTCACCCTACGACAAATGAGGGACCGAACACGCAAAGGAAAGGCTCCGGCGCACCCGGACCCGGAAGCCTCGGAAGAAGAGGAAGGGCCGGAGGAAAGGAGGGAGCCGGAGATGACACAGGATGAGCGTGACAGGATGGGGTTTGCTGCGACGCAGGAGGAGGAGTATCGTCGTTGGTTGGCGGCAAAGTTAGGATTGGGTCCGGGAACGCAACCGACCGAGGAGGGACCGTCGAACTCTCCGACGACCGAAGACCAAGTACCTCAGGTTCAATCAGGGTCGGGACCCCATCCGATCCCGTTGGTACCGGGACCAGGATCCTCTGCGGGGCCTTCATCTGGTCCAAGCCCTCAGGGAACTGGTTTACCTCCTCTGGCTGCGGAGGTAGTCAGCCAGGGACCTCCTGTCATTTCGGGACAGGAGAACCCTCGTCCTCCGGTGGTGGTTATAGATGTGGAGAAGCACGCAGGAAGTACAGGCCAGCAAACTGGTGCGGGGCCCGGGCATGGCCGCCAAGGATTAGGGCACCCCGGTTATGGAGCACCAGGGTACGGGATGTCGCAAGCCGGGTATCAGGGATACCAAGGGTACCCCCGGCACCCGGAGGATATTACGCCCAACCTGCTGGAGTCCCGGGGGGCTGGGCCCCAGGGATCTAGGCCCGGTATGGGTGCAAAACCAAGCACCGATGACGGGATATGCCATGGCCCAACCAGCCCCGGTTGCAGGAACTTACGGGATGTATCCGGTTGTGGTTGATAGGCCTCCTGGGGCGACGAACTTGGTGGAGGAGAGGTTGGATAGGCTGATAGGCAGGAATGGAGGTAGGCCTACCTCCCCATGGATCGGATATATCAGTACTTTCCCTTGGCCGGTGGGAATGAGGGTCCCAGAAGGTGTGCCGACCTATAATGGGGAAACATACCCGGAGAAGTTTGTCAGGACATATCACAATGTTATGGGGACGCGCGACATTCGGGAGGAGTTTCAGTGCAAGCTGGTGAGCTCGTATCTGAGGGGTAGTTGTCTGTCGTGGTTTGAATCTCAGCCTCCGGGGAGCTTCAGGAATTATTATGATTTTTCAAGGGCCTTGATGCACAGATATGAAGCTAGACGGAAGAAGTACTTACCTCTGGCCGAGGTAGCTCACAGCCGGCAGGCAGCGAAGGAGAATGTCAGAGAACCACAGGAGGTATATGGATGATTCCATGAAAGTGGTGGATAGAGAGGCTCAAGTGAAGGCCCTGATTGCAGGGTTCATAGCAGGACTGAGGGATGAGGTGTTGTGGGCAAAGCTTATGGAGAATATTCCGACTACCTTTCATCAGTTGGACCTAGAGGTGGAGATGTACTGCTCATTGCTGGAAGGGAGAAGGAAGAGGAAGGAGGAAGGATATTTTGAAGATAAAGGGATCGGAAAGGGTGATAAGACTCGGGCTGCGGATCCTGGAAGGAGGGATGCAGCTCAGGCGCCGGCCAAGCCGGGGGTTGACCCCCCTCGGGCTGAAACCTTTACCCCTCTAACCAAGACCCGGTCGGAGATCCTGACCATTCACAGAAACCTGTTTCAAGACCCGGGCCCCATACCGGGAAACCCGACACCAGCAAACGCGACCAAGTATTGTGCGTTCCATAAGTGTAATGGACACACAATTGAGGGTTGCCGGAGCTTGAGGGTCGAGATTGAGAAGTTGATCGAGAGGGGACAGTTGAGAGATTGTGTGACGCGAGAGCACCAGCGTCCGGCTGCAGGGTAGAAGGCCGGAGCGGGGAGGAAGAGGAATTGGAGAAATAAGCCACAGAATGATAACCAGCGAGGGCCCCCCGCACCGGCTGTCCAGCCCGGAACGGCAGCCCTGGTCATGGCCTCGGAGCCGGTCAATCAGGCTCCTCCCTGGATGATAAATGTCATACATGGAGAGGTAGGTGATGGGCCTCAGTCCCATGCAACGGCCAAAGCCCGGAGTTGGTATGTGCCCGCTGGAGCAGATAGAGAGGAGATACTACGTCCCACGGGAGTCATCACCTTTTCGGACGAGGACCCGGTGCCCAGTCTGACGCCCCATACGGATCAGATGGTGATCAAGGCGGAGATATAAGGTTTTACAGTCAAGAGAGTTTTCATTGACGACGGGAGTAGCGTGGAAATCATGTTTGCCTCCTGCTTCGACCAGCTGGGGATAGGACGCCACAACCTTCGCCCGAGTACCTCTCCGCTGTCAGGTTTCACGGGACGAACAGAGCATCCCTTGGAAGTTGTGTCTCTAACAGTGACAGTGGTAGATGATCTTGACATAAGCAAGAAGACCTTAGTCCGATGCAATTTTGCGGTCATAGACGCCCGGTCCCCTTATAACATCATCATCGGCCGCCCGTGGATGGCTCAGGCTAGGGCCATATGCTCGACGTACCATTTGACCATGAAGTTCCCAACCGAGCAGGGTGTGGCAACAGTCCGAGGGAGTCAGTCTACGGCCCGAAGTTGCATGCTCACGGCCCTTCAAGATGCCAGGAAGGCCCCGGTTGGTGCAGTGCAGGGAGAAGTAGGACCGGGAGATGTGGAAGACATGCAGGTCGGGCACAGGGGTACGATCAAGGTCGGGAAGAAGATGCCAGTCGATATAAAGGAGAAGTTACGGGGCCTGCTGTCGAAATACGAAGATGTGTTCCCATGGGAAGAGAGAGACTTCACAGGCGTGCCTCCGGAGTTAGCTCTCCACAAGCTGAACGTGTACCCGGAGTTGAAGCCCATCCGGCAGAAGAAGAGGGCCCTGGCAGAAGATAGGGCCGAGGTTGTGAAGCAGGAAGTACTGAAGCTGCAGGAAACCGGAGTAGTGGAGGAAATCATATACCTTGAATGGCTAGCTAACCCGGTGCTAGTTAAAAAGCAGAATGGGCCCTGGAGGATGTGTATCGACTTCACTGATCTGAATAAGTGTTGCCCGAAGGACAGTTACCCTCTTCCCTCGGTCGACCGATTAGTAGAAGCTATCACCGGGTATAAGGCCCTCGCTTTCTTTGACGCGTACAAGGGGTATCATCAGATCCAAATGTCAGAAAAGGACAAGCCGAAGACAGCCTTCATCACGGAGTTTGGGACCTATTGTTACAGGCGGATGCCATTCGGCTTGAAAAACGCAGGGGCGACGTACCAGTGCATGACGGATGCTATCTTTCGAGATCAGCTGGGAAGGAACATGGAGCTCTATGTTGATGACATGGTGGTGAAGAGAAGAAGCTACCCGGGTTTCTTAGAAGACCTGGAGGAGATGTTCGTCATTTTAAGAAAAGTTAACCTGAAGTTGAACCCGGAGAAGAGTGTGGTAGGAGTAAGCGCAGGGAACTTTCTCGGCTACATGGTATCTAACCGGGGAATCGACGTCAATCCGGAGAAGGTGGAAGCCATAAGCCAGATGCAGTCACCGAGGAATGTCAAAGAAGTGCAGAAGCTGAGTCGTTTTCTGTTAAAAGGTGCGGAGAGGCAATTCCCCTTCTTCAACATTCTGAAAAAGGCCAAGAAGTTTGAGTGGACCGAGGAGTGCGAGCGAGCGTTCGGAGATCTGAAGGAACATTTGAGTCGGCTCCCGACCCTCTCAAAACCGAAGGAGGGGGAAGAGTTGCTATTGTACCTGTCAGCGTCAGCATCGGCCGTCAATGCAGTGCTGGTCCGGGAGGAGGACAGGAAGCAGTGCCCCGTCTATTTTGTGAGCCGGGCATTGCAAGGCCCGAAGACAAGGTACACAAGCCTGGAACAGTTGGTATTGGCGCTGGTTTATGCGTCAAAGCGTTTGCGCCCATACTTCCAGGCTCATCCGATCATGGTCCTGACCAACCACCCATTGAAGCAAGTGATGCTTAAGCTAGAGGCGTCAGAGCGTTTGATGAAGTGGGCCATAGAGTTTGGGGGAGCATGAGATAACCTATTAACCGAGGAAGGCTATCAAGGGCCAAGCGATGGTAGACTTCTTGACAGAAATGGTTGGACGGGACGTGCCTGCCGAAGACTCCCAGAACCCGAAGTGGACACTTCATGTGGATGGATCAGCTCATGCAGGAGGTAGTGGAGGCGGGGTGTTGCTAACATCCCCTGAAGGGGAGGAGTACCACTACGCCCTGCATTTTGACTTCAAAACTACAAACAACGAGGCAGAGTATGAGGCGTTGGTGGCGGGACTCAAGCTTGCCCGAGAACTGAAGATAGGGTCGATCCAGGCTTTCAGTGACTCGCAGATTGTAGACCAGCAGGTGAATGGGGAATATGAAGCAAAGGAGCGGAGTCTACAGAGGTACCTGGAGCTGGTCCAGCCAATGATCCGGCAGTTCGACAGCTTTAGCCTGGAGCAGGTGCCAAGGGAGCAGAATGAAAAGGCCGATGCCTTGAGAAAGTTGGCGTCAGAAGGCTCCTCTCAGAAGGGAACACTTGAACGGAGGAGTTACGAGCAGAGTGATGAGATCCTGACAATAGAAGCAGTGCAGGAAGACTCCTGGATGACCCCGATCCGGGCGTACCTTCGGACGGGAGAGGTCCCGGCTGACCAAGTGGCAGCGAGGAAAATCCGGGTTAAAGCACCGAAGTATACACTACAGGAGGGCATCCTGTATAAAAGAGGGTATCTCCAGCCGTAAGAGTAGGAGTAGCCTCTGGTACTAGATGCCTAGGCAGGATAGCCTCTGGCACTAGATGCCTAGGTAGGAGTTGCTCCGAGCGTCAGATGCCCGAGAGAAAATCCCCGAGGTCGGATGACCGAGGGGCAGGTAGAAGGACCCTCTAGTGCCGGACGCCTAGGGAATTTTTGTAACATGGGCATGCCTTTTGGTCGATTTTAATGAAAAGAATGAATGCGCGTATTATGAGTTCGAAATTGAAAGATAGTTGTTATAAAATGAAAATACTTATATACAAATCAGGGTCTTTACAAACACAAAAATGTTACACAGCAGGAATCCCTATTCTATCTAGGCGCCACTGAAGTAGAGGCTTCGCCGGGAGGAATTTTCCTGGTCTCATGTATGCTTCTTCGGACAACCTGCTCTAACATCTGTTGTTCCTCGTCCTGATTCCGAGGGGCGTCCGGGTTATCACTGTGATCACTTTCCGGCTCAACTGCCGGCTCCGGTATCCGAACAGAAACGTGGCTTGAAGTATCCGGATCCCCTATTCGGATGAGAGGTTGTCTTGGAATCCGTTGCCTGGTTGAAGTACTCCCGGCTTCGGCAGCCTTCTGCTTCCCTTTTCGGTCATTACGAGCCGAGCGTGAACCATTGGCAGGGGGGGCCAGGTCGCCGATTGGTTGTTGAGGTACCCTCCCGGGTGGGGTATCGGGCGCGGAATCTGGCAGCAACCGCCCGAAGTCTGGCCAAGCGCCGTTTAGAAGCTTCCAGATCCAGAAGCTGAGGAGCATGTTCGTAACGATCGTAGGCCAGATCAACGTCTTCCAGGGGAGGTATTTGGGACATAGATGGAGGAACTACGACCCGGTTCAGAATGTTTTTCCTCCAGTCCATAGCCGCCTGAAAGGCTGCTGCCCAGACGCCGGATGTCCTTTCAGAACTTTCCATCCAGGAGATAAGATCATCGACCGCTCGAGGAACATCGGTCAGCAGAGGAATATCGACCGCCCCCTGGCGAAGTCCCAACAGATGGTAGGAAAGATGAACAGGTACAAGTTGTTGTTGCAGAGTTCGGTTCCTAGTCGCCAACCTCTCGTTCTCTACTTCAAGTTCGGTAGCCTGTCTTCGGATTTCGGTTTGGTTCTGCATCCGCATGCACTTGTTATAGTATAGCCGAACATCATGCCACACTTCATCCAACTCTTTTTGGATCCGGACTTGGAAGTTGTGGTGTTGAGCCTCCTGCTAAGACAGGTATTGGGTCGAACTCGAGAACCCGGTCAATGCTCTCAAAAGCAAGTCTATAGCACTTGGGCAGGGATCCAAAGTCTTCCTGGATTTGGAGCAGGCAGGTGATCAGGCATTCGGCATCAGGAAACTCAGAAATAAGAGGATCAAGTCCTCCCTTGGACAGAAGATCAGTTAGGCTTGGACAACTGGTTCTAGCTCGTACCGGGGAAGGGACTAGGGGGTTAAGGGCCCGAGATAGCTCCTGGACAGGACAGAAGCAAGTTAGGATGAATATTTACAAACAAAAAAAATACAAGTGAAGAAACAAAAGGGGAAACAGAGCAGGAGCAATGAAGAAAACAAGTGTAACAAAAGGAGTCCTTTATTGATAAAATTGAGGTCTGGGTAACAAGATACAGAAAGATGGAAGCAAAAAGAAAGAAAGGAAAATCTAACTAACATGCTGGGGGGCTCCCTTTCCTTGATCGTCCCCGCCACCGCTGCTGTCACCATCCGAGTCATCCCTGGAACCATCAAGACTAGAGCAGGAGAAGGGGGCATATCAGCAGTCCAGGGGGTCTCGGGGCCGATCTTCGGTGAGGAAGAGGTCTCAGCCTCCAGATCCTTCGGGTCAAACAAGTCCCGATAGTACCCGTACATGGTGCAGTACTTGGTAAACTTCTCGTCCTCGGGAAAGTCTGATCCGGAGACTGGAGCAGGAGGAAGAGGACCCGGCAGCCGAACCACATCAGTCGACCAGTTTCGGACTTCTTCGGTCGATATCTGGTTCTCTCGCAAAGCCTCCCATAACTTTGGAGATAGGCCCTTCATCCCACCCTTCTGAAGAGTGTTCACAAGATGCAGCTGCTGGTCCTCGGCGTTTGGGTTGAACCATTGCTTCTCGAATGAAGCTCTGATTGTGGGAGGAAACCAACTAAGTGACGAGTAAGGAAGGAGGAGAGGGCGGCTTGGAAGTCAGGGGAATCGGCAAACTCAGAGCAGAGGAGCCGAACCTATAGGAAGAGATGTCAAAAAAAATAGAGCAAAAAGGAGAAAAAGTACCCGAGGGTAGGAAGATGAGACAGGAGGAGTGCCGGCGCGGGAGGAATATGGAGTTTGGGAATCGCTGGTCCGGAGCATTTTCCCGCCCTTCTCGGAATTCTCTCCCTTCTGCCTTGTCGGGAAAAAGGAGGCGGGGGAGGAATCTCAGGGGCAGATATGGTGGTGTATCTAGAGGCCGGGGATCTCCATAGGCTTACCACGACCAAATGACAACCCTAGACGGCTAGTATCCTGGACCAAAGTGACAAGGTGTCCGAAAGGTTCGGGTGGGTTCCCGGTACCGGCAGGATCTCGACGTGTCTCTGGCTGGGCCACTGCCTCGGGGATAACCTCCTCCTGATGAGTGATGTCCTCTATCATAAGGGGACCGAGATGGGGCGCCCCCGAAGTAAGAAGGGGGTCACGAGTAGAGGGGTCAGAAGTGTCCCTCGTCTTGTTCTTGTCCTGCTGACGCTTCTGCTTCGGGTTAGGGTCGTCCAGCGGGTTCTGAACGGTCTCTCCCGTCTTGTTCTTATCCTGCTGACGCTCCTGCTTCGGGTTAGGGTCGTCCAGCCGGTTCTGTTGCTGATGCGGGTCCAGGATATTCTTGTCCTGTTGGTGCCCCTGCTGCTGCTGATGTTAGGCAGTGTTTCTTCTCCAGTCCCCTTTGGCCGCCTCAGTCTCGGCCCCGGCCCCCACCTTAGGAACCTTCATGCCTTTCTTTTTTGGGATCAGAACCTCAAGATCGTTGTCCACAGTGGGAGCTATACATTAGTGGATGGACTTAGGTTTCTAGGCGGTTCATTCGTACCATTCACGGCATTTTGTAAATACCGTAATGGGTTATGCCGTAAAATGGCACTTATTCTGGGCGGTTAACAAAACGCCTTAAACATGCATGCTGCGCACGGCGGTTCAAAACGCCGTGTGTAGCGTTTAAAAAACGCCCTGTATACCTGTTACGAATTCGCCACCTCAGGTCGCCTGTGTCTGTAAATGTGAGTGTTACGATATCGCCGCCAGTGATCTCCTGTTAAGGCGAACTCGCTTGTGTTGGTCGCTTGTTTCTAATAATACACAAGCGAAATCGTAACCAGACTCGCTAGGGTGAAGCAGGCGAGACCGCTGGCGTATTCGCCGGAATATATGGGAATATTAAATTTGAAAAAAGACTCAATGGTCATGGTGTTACGGTGTCGTGTATCATCTCGCTTATGGTCGAAAAAGAAAAGCGAGTTCGCCTTCTGGAGGTGGCGAAACTATAAAGCGAACTCGCCACCTGAAAATGTAGCCAGACCAGATGGGCACAAGCGGAGTGGGATACGACACCGCCAGAAGAGGCGAATATTAGGCGACGTCGTGCACATATTTGTTGTAGGGAATGTGGTTGGCGAATTCGCCTTTTGAATTCGTCTATGGAGGCGAATATTGGAGGCGAAATCGTTTGAGGCATGCCAGGGGCAACAGAGTCTAGCAAGCGATTAGCCAGGCGATGTCGCTTTTGTGGGCGAATGTATAGGCGAAATCGTTTGAGGCACGCCAGGGGCAACAGAGTCTAGCAAGCGAGTAGCCAGGCGACGTCGCTTCTGTGGGCGAATGTATAGGCGAGGCCGTGTGTATGACCGCTTGTTATATTGTAGTAGAAGGCGTGCCAGGTAGCGATCTAGCTTCTGGATTCGACAAGAAGCGAATAAGGAAGCGAATTCGTTTGCGTGCAAGACAGAATTGTGTAATTATTTGTTAAAATTGACCCGTTTCTTTCGAAACATGAATCGGGATACCCGACTCAACATAAACCTGTCAAATTCAAATCCAACGCCCCTATACTAATGCTAAAGATGCATAACCTAAGCACTCAAGTGCGATACTAATGTCAAGCCCCTACCAAAAAGAGAGACAATACTTTTTCATGCCTTGGGGAGGTTAGGGACCTGTGGCCTTGCAATGGTAAACGCACGATTGTGGACCAGATATTTAGCCATTTGGTCTCTTCCGTCGTTAAGTTCTTGCAAGGAGAAAGGAGTGATATCATCCTTGAATACCTATGATTGAAAATAACGCTTATTAGGAAATCTCGACGAATATAAATGAGATTAGACGCGTGTAGCGTACCTTTAGAAGATCTAGCATGTCTTTTTGAACACCATCCACCACCATCAAACCAAATATCATTGTGTAATAGCCACATTCATAGTTCGATGACTGCTTCCTAGACTACAAAAGTGTTTAAAACATAAAACATTACTATACTTATGGTACTTTACACGCAAATGTTGATTTTTGAAAGGACGTGATAGCATGAGCACAACATCTTACCCGAATGTTTATAAGGTGGAAGTCGAGGAGTGTTTTGTCGTTCACTTGAAGAATTGCATTATCAAGGAGATCGGCGAATGTTCGTGATGGAGGGCGGTGGAGTGGGTCTATCTAATATACTTGCTTTAAAACGAGTATTATTGCAACAAAGCTCCAATGATCACTACAAATCACATGAAAGCATAATGGTCATAAAAAAAGAATGCAGTAGAGCAAATACAATATATTTAGCATGAGTAATAGAGCAAATTGTAAGGTATACCTCTCGAGATATGGTCCGATCCATATTTTCTTTGATTTGTCGGAGAGAGTAGAATTCAAGTAATCAAGTCTTTGCCTATTGCTCTCCATACTAGCTTGCAAATGCATTGGATGCAAAAATCCAATGAAATGCTTGCTCCGGTGATAGGCATGGTGATGCAAGAACCTGTGAATGTAGTAGACAATCATGACGAGGATGTAATCATATATGGTTTGATAATTGAGTATTCTCATGAAACACATACAAATGGCTTACATTTGATTGAGGCAAAGAATGGTGGCGGGATGTTCATTGAAATTCCAGAAATATTCAAAATCCTCCCATGGTACGTGGATGTCCTTTGTCATGGTAAAGCACCTTTCATTTCCGAGAAAGGCATAGCATGCATTCTTGTCGTGCGAGGATATCAAATCATAAAAGACTCGGACGAAGGGTGGAAGGGCTTTCATAAACTCCATGAGCATGGGGTCTAATGTTTGTCTAGCTATAGGCAAGGCATGCACGGGTATTTGTGGATTTTGTGGAGTTTGTGGTTTTCTACGGGGTATGGAGGTGGATTTTTCATCAAGCACCAACCATTTTGGCCATAGAACAAGGAAACCTTTAGCCTCCCCAACTCTCACCATCGGTGACTCCTTCACAGGTAGCATTTGTTGTTCTATCAAAACATCGGTAATGCGAACACTAAAAAATCCTGCGGGGATGTCAACACGATTGTGTTTCACCGCACTTGGGTCGCATGTGCCATTGGCGACATGGAGTGGTTTTGATTTGGTACCTTGCGAAACATATAGCTTGCAAGGGGGGTTCTATCATAAATGAAAGCACAAGAGAAATCATCATCCAACTATTTTTAGAAAGAGATTAGAAACCAACGATGTTCTAAATTAGCAAAATTTGTACTAACCTTATCAACTTGAATGGAATGCGCCGCATTCAACTTGATGGGTGATGAAGGTGGAGTAGGAGGCACTAGTTCCTCCTCCATTTCCACATTCTCACCTTCATCCTCCACAATTTGAGGTGATGCTTGAGAACCCTTTGATGATGGTGGAAGATGTGGTTGTGTACCTCCTAACCTCTCGATGTGGGGATAGTTTGTGTGTTGTGCTATGTCTTTCATCACCTCCCTCAAATCCTTCATTTCCGCCTTTGTCGCCGCCACCTCGCTCAAAGCTCGTTGTAGTTGTGATGGTTTAGGATTGCCCCAACCTTGCTTAATCCCAAAAACCTCTTCTTGTGTCGCGTAACCTCCAACACCTAATGCTCTTCCCGGGTGTTCCTTTTTCTTCCCAAGAGCAAAAGCCTCATTCAAGACATCCTTCTTCCCACACGGGATAAAGGTACCCTCCTCCTTTTGGCGCTCAAGAAGTTCCTATTATCAAATGAAGTTGTACTAGGTGAAAGTGGTTGTGAAGAATATTTGAAAGCAACAACAAAAATAAATAAGACTACAATAGATAGTAAGATAATGTAAGATAGATAGACTAACCACCCTCTTTGCACATTTTTCGGCATCCTCCGAAGTGAACTTACCATCCGAGTCTCTAATTCGACCCAACACGAAGAGTTTTTGTCTAGTATAATCCTCGGCGTCCTTTTCCACTATGACATACAGAGCTTCCGCCTCGTCCATCCCCCCTAATACCAACTCCTTCACTAGTTCCTCCTTCTCCCTAAGCCCCTCCTTCTCACCTACACCCAAATACCCCGACCTACCACCGGTGTACGGCATTGTTATTGATTTCGCCGATGTGACATTCTTGTCCCATTTCCCCTTTGCACAAGAAGATACCGTATCACATGTCATCATTAATGTAATAGATAAGAGGAGGTTATGTCACCGAAGTTATAGTTTGTGACTCACCGAAGTCTTATTTTCAAGCGATGCTTGCTTGAAGGCCTCCCACGCATCGGTTGTAATATGATTGTATCGGTCCCTTGGATCTTGACCTAGCCTCTTTCCCTTCTCATACAAGTAGTCTTTTCTTAGAGCATGCTTGTGCTCGCGAAAAGCTTTGGAGACGATGTTGAATGCCTTCTTTCTCACCACTTCCATGTCATTAGATTCTATTTCAAAAGGTCGCTACGCCAAAATATGTAGCATGTATTATGTCTATATATTATGAAGATGTATAATATTGAGTAGATAGATCATTGAAAGGTTAAATGTTACTTACTTGGCATTCTACCCAAACTTCCTCCTTCTTTTTTGATGGGACGGTTCTCCAATTATCCTCCGTTATCTCAATAAACGTTCTTCCAACTCGGCCACACCAACTTGACCATTTTGAACGTTCTTTTTTTGGTCGGTTGCATACACCCTTAGCATTAAATCCTATGTGTGTTAGTTCTCCTCTTCTCATTCTTCTTTGTAGAACTCGACAATGTGAGCGGACTTGTAGGCCTTTCTTCGAGTTGCTACCTCGCTTCTTTGGTTGGGCACTTGAAGTGGTTGAAGTGGTCACCATTGCTATCTAAGGATGGATAGAAATAGAATCTTAACTAATTAGCACTATTATGACTAGGTAAAACAACAACAAAACCATGTTGAATGAGTTGTAGAAGTAAAATAACACAAGCATGACTAGTTAAAACAAGGAAAAAACGGATTTGTTGAATTGTATAACCAAAGTGAACCTAAGGTAGGCTAACATGTTAGAATGCCACATGAAAGTAACAAATAAAGGGAGCTATGGCTTCTAAATTTGATTTTAACATAGTCATGAAACACATATGTTATGGATAGGGACTAAGCATGGATAATGTCTACTCAAGCATGCCATTCAACCAATATATCTCAAAAAGTAACTAAATAACATGTGCTTTGAATAATACTTCAAATTTGAGTCTCATACCTTAATTGTAGAAGAAGATATTAGTTGTTTGTTTCTCTTAGACACACAAAGTAGTGAGATTTGTAATATTCAACCAAAGTTGAAGGAGATTTTGGGGTTTTTGGTGGGTTACAAGCTTTATAGGGTTTAGTTCTTCACACAAAATATATGTGCTAGATTTGAGGGTGAGTTTGTGGTTGGTTTTGATGAGATTTCACCAAGAAATGAGGCAAGAATGGATTTGGAATGCAAGGATTTGAGATGGAAGTTGAGGGGGGGATAAGGTGAGAGAGAAGGAGGGGTAGATGGGAATGAATGGTGAAAATGCTGAAGAGGTTAGCAAAATCCGGGATAAAAGATATATATAGTATGGTAAAGTTGGACAAAACATGCCTGAATAGTATATTTGGTCGGTTACTGTTTAGCCAGGTTACGATACCGCAACCTGCATCGGCTAGAGGCGAATACCCCTTGCGGTATCGCTAGCTAGCAAGTTGATGAACCCATAATAATTATTTTCTGAATATTTGCTACTTTGTTATGCAATTAATATTAACATTGTGTGTTTCATGAGATGATGTATATTAAAATTTAATATGAAAACTTATAAATGAAATCAGATTTTATCTGTACATAATATTACTTGAGTTGGTTGCAACGATGACGTCTGTTATGAAAGAGAATTGTTGTGACATGTTGTATATAGTCCTATGAAGAGGTATCTGAAATTGTTAATTGTAATCCATATCCATGGTTATTGTAAAGCATTTGGCATAAACTGTTTAGATACGTATATGATGGGACTACGGGTTAATACCATTAGTTCGTTAACCAAATGTTACACTAGTGCAGACACGAGCAATAGGACTTTCTACATTAGCCACGTGTTGATCACCATCGAATATACATGTATTTGACAACTTCAGACTGAAAGTGTAGACATTTAGTTCTTTTGTAATGCATGTGGTATTACTCATAGTCTGGATGATGTTATACATACAGGCAACGTCGTTACCCCGTTAAAGAGCCGACTTCGCGATCACACATCTCGGGAGCTAATGAACGAAAAGTATCCAGTTTTAGATGAGAATAGGGGTGGTAATTGAGTCAACACGCGAGTAATTCAAGATCGACTCGGTCAAAACTCGGACTAAACACGACTCGATCTAGCTCGACTTGAAAAACTCGTGCGTAACTCGGTAAGTATAATCAGTTGCAAGTTTATAATATTATTAGGTTATACTATATTAGTTCAATCATCTAATCTAGCTAGTTTTCTGTTACTACTCAATATTGAATAAACTAATTAATTGCATTGGTATTTACATTAATAATTTCTAAGGATGCTAATAATTTCAATATTGAACAGGTATTTAAACGCACATATATATAATCAGAAATTTTCATAGTATAGAAGTAGTAAAATTTTTATTTAAAAAGAGAAAAAAACAATTCGAGTTCGAACTCGCAAGGAGTGTCGATACTCGATAAATAATAACGAGTTCGAGTTGAGTATGGTATTATTAACTTGCTAGTTGTCGAGTCGACTCGAACATGGTTAATATAGTTCTCGAGTCTAGACGAGTTACGCACAACTCGCTTGATTGAAGGTTGTCATTCCCAATCTCGATGATAAATGGGTTTGGTTTTTATCGTGTGGGTTGCCGGGCATGGGTTCAGGGTTTAGGGTTTAGGGTACAGAAGCGAACTCGCTACAACGTTCGCCTACAAACAAAATTGAGGCGAGTTCGCAAGTTGGTTGAAATTATAGGCGAACACACAGGCGAGTTCGTTTCATAGTGAAATCCACGCGCGACGTTCCTGACACGATTTCGTAACCAATTTCGCCTACAGGCGAATGGGAGAGGCGAGTTCGCCAGCGTATTTTAATTTTAAAAAAAAATACAAAAACAAGTTTTGCGGGTGGCGATTTCAGAACCCCCCAACTTCCACCCGCAAAACCCTAAACCCCCAAATCGGAAAATACCTGCAACAGCATGGGCCGGAGCAAATCAGCCGGTAAAACCCTCACCCCACCAGCCCCCAAGCGCCGGAAGACCACCCCCACTGCTCAACCCGAAGCGGAGCCGGCCGGAATGCGTGAAGAGACCCTCGCCGACCTTCAACCTCGCCGGAGACGCGATCGCCCAGGCCGGTGGATCTACAGGCGGCGGCGGCGATGATCTACAGGCGGCGGCGGCGGCGAACTCGCTTCTGGAACCTCCCATCACCGCCAACCCGCCACCCCTCCGTCGCCGCACCGCCACACCCCACCAGTCAGTCGCCGCACCGCCGCACCGCCACCAGGAACCCGGCTGAAACTGGCGGCCATACTTCTGGAACCTCCCATCACCGCCAACCCGCCACCAGTCCGTCGCCGCACCGCCACCAGGAACCCGGCTGAAACTGGTGGCCAGCCGAGAATCCGGCGGGTAGCCCTGCGACTGAGGAGGATGAGGAGACGTCTCAGTTCGTCAGCACAAAGGCCGAGACTAGGTACGAACAATTTTCTCGTCGCTTCTTGTTGAATGCTAGGGTTTTTGATGAAGATCGGATAGAGTTGTTAGGGTTTGGTAAAATTGTAGACTATTTTAAGGCGACGCATCTAGAAGGGATGTTGATGTCGAGAGATCCGGTGCATAAGGATGAGTGTTTACAGTTTTATGCAAATATGACTTTTGCAAAGGACGCCGAAGAGGGGGAGACAATGGTTAGGGGAGTAAGGTTTAAGGTTGATAAGTATTTGATTAATGAGGTGATAGGTTGCCCGTATGTGTCGGTTGACCACTTAAGGCCGTTAGATCCAAACGGTCCTTACGAGTGTTACCACACCCAAAACTTCCCATCTTTGTCTAGTCTGAACCCCCTAGAACCCGTTGCTATGCGTAGAAAATACTTTAAGTCGCGTAGCAAGGTGGAAGGTACTCCGAAGAAGTACAATATTGGCGTTCTCACTCAGGAGCAGAGGTTGGTGTTCGAGTTGATATGCTCGAATGTCATGCCATCGGGTGGTCACCCTTGCGAGCCTACTATTGCCAATTTGATGTTGTTCTATTACGTCATGGAGGGGTTGAAGATCAATCCAGGGTACGCGATTGTGAAGTACATGCTGAAGCGTGCCAAGGACAAATCTGATGAAACGATTCCATATGGCCAGCTTATCACGGCGATGATCAAGAAGAAGGGTATTAGACCGGTTAGTCGGCCAGAGCCACTTATGCACTACACCGCAAAATGGCTGCGTAGCAAGGGATTGGCACTTGGCGCCGATGGGGTCATAAAGAAGAAGAAGGATGGTGCTTCGAGTTCAAGTGCGCGTGGTGTTTTGAGTCCGGGTAAGTCGATTCTACCCAAACTTGATATTTTATTAGATTTATTTGTTTGCGCCTATACAATATTCTAATGGATTTGATGTGTTTTGGCAGGACGGGAACTTCAGTGGCGTGAGCGAATGGTCGTGATGATCGGACAGCTTTCTGCGGAAATAGAACAGGTGAAGTTGGAACAAGCCAAGGAAACGGAGATGATATTGGAGTTTGGCAGGATGCTAGACTTGGAACCTGAGCTTAGCGACGAGGAAGGGATGCCAGACTTTTCCGTTCAGCCTTTGCCACCAATGGACGCGGAGGCGGATGACCCTGAAAGTGAAGCGGAACCAGAAGAGGATGATCCAGAAGAGGAGGAAGCACAACAACTTGACGAGCCCGAAGGTGCTAAGGCTGGAGAAGATCCCGTTGGTTCAGATGGTGGCCCGTTTTCTCCGGACGAAGATAATGACAAAATGTTCAAGGTTGTCTTCAGAAACGAACAAAGCCATAATGAGGATGCGCTGGAGTCGTCGGAAGAGGAAGTACAACAGCCGTCCGAAGAGGAAGTAGAAGAGTCGTCGGAAGAAGAAGATGACGAAGACGGGGGCAAAGAGGAGGGTGGTCTTGACGACGGTGATAGTGAAGAGGACGACAATGATGACGCTTAGCATATTTCACCGTTTGTTGATTTTGTACTTAAACTCGCAACATCGTTTAGTTGCATTCTTTTGAGACTACTATTATTGTTAGCTTTTCAAATATATTTCAAGTTAATTAACTTCAATCTTGACAAATACTACAACTAACCTTGATAAAACATGAAAATTCGTATGAAAACAATATTGCATAATATTACCAAGCGAACCTGGAAGCGAATTCGCTTCACATATTTCCACAAGGCGATAGAAGGCAGCGAAATCGCCTACTCTGCCGCCTATAAACATTTAGGCCTCACGAACTGCCACCAAGTCCGCCGTGTGGAACAGAAGCTAACAAGCGTGCCAAGAGGCGAACTCGTAACATGGGGCGAACGCGGCAGAGATACCGCCTACCCTAACGCCTACAACCGTATATGTCTTGCGATATCGCCACCAAGGCCGCCGTGTGGAACAGAACCTAGCAAGCGTGACAATAGGCGAAATCGTAAGCATTGGGGCGAATAAAGAAGCGAGTTCGCCTCTGGACAGAAGAATTTTAAAAAAACACAAGTACAGAACATGTATATACGACGCCGTTTGACACACAGGCGTTGAATAGAGGCGAGTTCGCTACCACGGCACATCAATTTCCCCACATCGGTGGAGTAGCGTCCAATTGATCAGCTTCAATATGTGACCAAAACTAAATGGTTCAATAATTAGAGGTTACTCTAACCGCAACTAGAGTACTAAAATTGTAATTACAACTAGAGTACTGAAATTGTAATTAATTACAGTAACTTCTAATTTTTTTTTTTTATAAATGTGTAATATCTATCACAGATATGTTTTTTAATATATAAAATTAACAAAAGATCATATTAAATAAAATATAAAATATAAAATATTACCATTAAAATAATAGTTTGACTATTTTTGTGCAGAAGTTTTGCGTTCGGGACTCCAGAACAATAGAACCAAAAGGCCAAATTACACTAGTGGTCGTGTTATTGTGATGAGTGAGTTCCAAGTTTGATCGGCCACAGGCCAAATTACACTAGTGGTCGTGTTATTGTGATGAAAGTGTATACTACATCCAGAATTCGACCTACCAAGTTCATAGTTGATCGCAAATGTGTACAAAAAAACAATTGGAAATTACATAAAGATTCATATGTACTCCTATTTCAATATTAGTTAAAGAATTTATTTTGTTTTAAAACTGGCGAACTCGCCTATTCAATTCGCTTGGAGGCGAGTGGCCAAGCGAACTCGCTTCCACGTCACATCAATTTTCCCACATCGGTGGAGTAGCGTCCAACTGATCAGTTTCAATATATGACCAAAACTAAATGGTTCAATAATTAGAGGTTACTGTAATTAATTACAATTTCAGTATTCTAGTTGCGGTTAGAGTACTGAAATTGTAATTAATTACACTAACTTCTGATTATTTTTTTAAAAAAAATGTGTAATTTCTATCACAGATATATTTTTTAATATATAAAAATAACAAAAGGTCATATTAAATAAAATATAAAATATTACCATTAAAATAATAGTTTGACTATTTTTGTGCAGAAGTTTTGCGTTCGGGACTCCGGAACAATAGAACCAAAAGGCCAAATTACACTAGTGGTCGTGTTATTGTGATGAGTGAGTTCCAAGTGTGATCGGCCAAAGGCCAAATTATATACCGAATTGATATATTAACCGTATACCGAATTATATATATATATATATATATATATATATAATGTAAAAGCTCGAGTCGACTGCGCCACATATTCGAACGAGATTGAGCTAGAGATCTAGCTTGGTCAAACCGTGAGCGATTAAAAGAAATTGGAGATGAAAGTGTATACTACATCCAGAATTCGACCTACCAAGTTCATAGTTGATCGCAAATGTGAACAAAAAAACAATTTGAAATTACATAAAGATTCATATATACTCCTATTTCAATATTAGTTAAAGAATTTATTTTGGTTTAATACTGGCGAACTCGCCTATTCAATTCGCTTAGAGGCGAGTGTCCATGCGAACTCGCCTCCAAGTCACATCAATTTTCCCACATCGGTGGAGCAGGGTCCAACTGATCAGTTTAAATATGTGACCAAAACTAAATGGTTCGATAAGTCGCCGACCCGCGCAAACTGCCCATGAAACACCATGCATGATATACACATATACTATACATATACTATACAGTGATGAGCGATCAGAGTGTTGAGTGCATCTATCAGATCCCTGGCCCAAAGGCCTATATTTTTTAACAAAGAAGCGAACTCGCCTGCCAGCTCGCCTGTAGGCGAGTTACAAGCGAATTCAGAACAAGATTGAATTGATATAATATCAAACAAGCGAACTCGCCTCCTAAATCGCCTGTAGGCGAGTGTTGAGCGAACTCGTAACGGTGACAAACATAAATAGTCAATGCTGGGCCTTGTCGATCAAAACTCAGATCCCCAATTTTTCCCCCAAACTCACGCAAAATCGCTGCTTCCTCTGCTCACCCACCGCCGACCAGCCACCATCAAGCCGGAAATTTGCTCCCCCACTGCCATATTCCATACATCTGGTAAGTTCCTGTCCCGTTTGATCTTACTCATTGATTTTCCATTTTCCATGTTTTCAAATTTTTAAGTTCATCAGTATTTTAGCTTTCTGTTGATTTTCTTTGTTGAAACTGGGGTTCAATCATAGGAATAGGATTGATGTTAGGTATTCTTGATAGGTACTTTGGTTAATTAGAAACATGGCTCCGAGGGGAAAGAAGAAGGTTGAACAATCGAGCGAGGTTATTGTGTTTGATAAAACTAAGTTTGTCAGTGAATCTGCTTACCTCAAGTATAGGAGTTTTGAGGATGCTAAGTCGCAGTTGAACACCTTACTTGTGGTGGATGAGAGTAAGGTTGAAGAGCTAGGCTTGAAAGAGGTGTGGGGCTTGCTACATTATTCGGGTGCGGACACATTGATGAAGGTGAAGGACCCGGGTTATCTAGAGGAGACAATGCAATTCTACGCTAACTTCCGACAGGTGGCTGATAAGTGGAAGACCAAGGTCAACAAGAAGGAGTTCGAAATCAGTCCTGAACTGTTCAATGCAGCCCTCAAGAACACGTACGAGGACGAAGATGAACCAGTGGACCTTTACATAAGGGGTGACTGGCCAAGTGAGTCGATCTTTCCAGCCGCGAATTTGCAGAAATTGGGGTTGGAGCACTTCGGCCGCCAGTTAGGTCCGCTTGGAAGGCCAAAGGAGTACAAGCTTGGACAGCTTACACCCGAGCGAAGGATCTTGTATGAGATGGTGGCTACCAATATTGTGCCCAAAGGGGGTTACCTCCAAGAGCCAAACTTCACCACTTTGGTCACTTACTACTTGTTGGCCTCGGAAGTGATGATAAACCTCGGGTACACCATGTTTCAACACATGAAGGTCAGCGTGGTTGAGAACAATACGGTGGCTAAGAAGTTGCCCTACGCAAACTTCATAACAATGTTCCTCCGGTCCAAGCATCCGAAGTTGAAATTCTCCAACACCGCCAAGCCGTGTGAGTACTACACCAAGGAGTACTTTGAGAAGAAAAAGTGGTCATTGGTTGGGGGGACTTGGCAGCCAAACGGAGAGAAGGCCGTGGAGCCGGAACCTGAGCAAATCAGAGGTAAGGGGATACAAATTATATTTAAGTTCCATTATATTGTGTTCAATATCTAAATTTAACATTTTCAATGTTCTCCATTTACTAGTGAGTGCGGAAGCATATTATAAGGGGCTTGAGGAGTCGAACTTCGCGATGAGGACAGAGCTTGCTAATCTCCGCAAGACGGGGTGGAAGAACAGCCACTTGCTTCGTGGTTTTCTAAGAGCATATGCCCGAAAAAATCCTTCGGCGGCCACTCCTGACAATGAAGACCACGAAGGCGGAGACAACTCTTCCTAGACATGTGGATGTAGTCTAGGGACGTTTTTTCAAATTGTATTGCTACAATTTAACGATTTTTTCGTTTTGATTGCATTATTCAATAAAATTTGGTGCTTACAGTTCATATGCGCTTATTGTTTAAATTACATATAATTGTTCATGTGTTAAACCGGTGTCGATATAGTCTTTTATAGTGTTGCTAGTACTAAAATACTATTTATGTCAAGTCAGAAACGAATTCGCAACAAAATTCGCTTGTGGGTTATAACTGAAGCGAGTTCCCTTCTAATCTCGCCTATTTCAACAGAGTCTAACAGACGACTCAAGAAGCGAACTCGCCAGTAACAGGCGAGACGGCTTACGGAACCGCCACCACCTAAATGCCAAGGCATAAAGTAAAACTACAAAAACGACGTAGTTTCAAGGTTGGCGAATAGAGATACGATATCGCCTCTAGTAACGCTTACAGGCGATTTGTACAAGAGAAGTCGTCTTTATTTACGCCTATGCTATGAGTGAAACACGTTTCAAGCATACATGAATACTAATTCAGTCCATACCAAATGTATATGTTGAAAACTTAAGGTTTTTCCAATTACATACTAATGTTTACATATTCTTTGGTTGATTCCTCTTTCGCTTTGTTGGTTTTCCAGCATTGGTGATCCAAATGCCCTCCGTGTGATCGTTCCGCGCAAAATACCTTTTCAAACTCGCCTCGTCTTCAGTTAAGGTTTCGTTAGGCTCTAAATCCAGAAGGTCCCCGATATCTGTACCAAAGCTGCGATCCTCGTCATTGTCATTGTGAAGAAGCGCCTGCTTACCATTCATCGCAATCTCCCACCGGTTATCCTGTGGATCCGCCACATAAAACACTTGGTGCGCCTGAGACGCCATGATAAACGAATCACCTTCAGAGCCAAGAACACTGCGATTCACCAGGGTTGTGCCGTAATCCTCTTTCTGCACCCCGCCACATTCTTTCACCCACTCACACTTGAACACTGGAATTGTGGCACTGATAAAGTCAATCTCCCAGATGTCGGTGATCGTCCCGTAGTATGTTTCGCATCCATGAACTGCCTCACCTGGTACTACCACACCACTGTTTTGGTTAGTTGACCTCTCATCCGACCATTTGGTTCCAAAAGTATAACCGTTTATGTCGTACCCACCAAATGAGGAAACAGTGCCGAGGGGTCTTCTACATAACAGCTTGACAATATCAGGATGGTCCCCTTGCTGAATGTGAGCTTGCAGCCACCGAACGAAATTGGCACAATGCTTTTCCAGGATCCTCACATCACCGACAATCCATGCATTTGACACTCTAATCTGATCCATGTGTATGTCAACATAAGGGGTCACCGCCTCGTGATTTCTGAGGATATATAAATGGACAGCATCCATGTCGGCGGCGGTAGGACTAAACAAACTATGATGCTTGAGCCCGTGCCCGTCCACTCTACCATCGTGCCTAGCATTTGGGATCCCCACTGTGGCAACATCTTTCATATAGTTGGTACAAAACTCAATAACCTCTTCTGCGACATAACGTTGAACTATACTAGCATCAGGCCTATATCTGTTCTTCACGAAATGCTTAAAAATCGACATGTACCGCTCAAATGGATACATCCATCTCAAGTAAACTGGGCCACATAATTTTACCTCCCTCACCAAATGGACAATCACGTGGATCATTATGTCAAAAAAGGCCGGGGGAAAGTACATCTCCATCCTACACAAAACTTCCACCACCATTTCCTGCAACTCATCCAGTTTCTGCCTGCTCACTCGCTTACGACATATGCACTTAAAAAAGTAACATAGCTTCGATATCGCCTTCCTCACGTGACGAGGCAATGATCCTCGTAGAGCGATAACATTCAGCTCCTGCATAAGATTATGACAGTCGTGTGACTTCAATCCCGCCAGCTTCAGTTCTTTGGTATTAACACAATTACGGATGTTCGAAGAGTAACCTGTTGGAACCTTAACAGACTTCAAAGCATTACAGTAACGCTTCTTCTCCTCGGTCGACATAGTGTAACAAGCTGGAGGTAAATAAGATTTACCTTCTTCCTCTACAGGGGCTAGAGACGATCGGTTACCAAGCTGTACAAGATCTTTCCGCGCATTTAAGCCATCCTTTGTCTTTCCAGGGGTATTCATCAGCGTACCTACAAGTGCTTCACATACGTTATTCTCAATATGCATCACATCGAGACAGTGACGTACGTCCAAATGCTTCCAGTAATCTAGTTTGAAGAAGATCGAACACTTCTTCCAACTGCTATTCGACGCCTTCTTCTTCTTTCCCTTACCAAATTCATGATCCATCCCAGTAACCTTTTCTAGAACCTCCTCTCCAGTTAAAGGGATTGGGGAGGGATCATGCTCTTCTCTCCCGTTGAACCAATTCTTTGCTCGCCTCCAAGGATGTCCCGTCGGAAGAAATCTTCTGTGCCCGAGATACACCGGCTTACCACCGTGTTTCAATTGACAATAACTAGTCTTGCTCTCACATATGGGACATGCAAAGTGACCTTTCACTGAATAACCCCCCAAGTTACCTAATGCAGGAAAGTCATTTATACTCCACAACAACATTCCTTGCAGTTTAAACTCCTCATCGCCTCGACTGCCATCAGGTATCCGAACACCAACATCGAATAATTTCTGCAAATCTTCGATCAAAGGCGCTAGGTACACGTCAATATCGTTACCCGGTTGCTTAGGACCAGATATCATCATGGACAATAACACATACTTACGTTTCATCATCAACCACGATGGCAGATTGTAAATCACAACCATAACTGGCCAAGAACTATGGGTGCTAGACATGTTACCAAAGGGGTTCATGCCATCAGTGGATAAGCCTAGCCTCACATTCCTGGGCTCAGCAGCAAATTCAGGGTACCGCTCATCCATTTTCTTCCACTGATCTCCATCTGAGGCATGTGAAATAATGTCATCGTCCTCCCTAGCCCTATCTGCATGCCATGTTAGCAACTTTGCATCCTCAAGATTTGCAAACAACCTCTTCAGTCGAGGAAGCAGCGGAAGGTAATACACTACTTTAGCCGGTGTTTTACATCTAGACGGCGTCACACTCTCGCCGCATACCTCTACGGTCCCCACCTTTGACTTGTACCGAGGTTCATTGCAGACTCGGCATGTATCTCTATCCTTGTCATCTTCCCTGTACAACAAACAATCGTTAGGGCATGCATGAATCTTCTGCATCTCCATTCCCATAGGACATAATATCTTCTTAGCAGCATATACTCGATCAGGACACAAGTTGTCAGTGGGTAGCAACTCTTTCACCAACTCTAACAATTCAGTCATCCCCTTGTCAGATATTCCATGGCGCGCCTTTAAATTCATCAACAACAACGTAGAACCAAGAACGGAATGTTTGCAACCCTTGTACAATGGTGTCTCTTTATCATTATACATCGCCGCTAACATGCTCGGCTTTCCTACCCAATCCATTGCCACGTCTTCCGCCATTTCATAAAGACAACCATCATAACGCAATCCATCAGCCCCAAGCTTAACATCAAACTCTGCATCATTATGACTTGCACCTTCTCCATGCCAAACCCATGTTGTATATGTAGGATCAAAACCTCTACAAACCAAATGTTCGCGCACAACGTCTACATCCTCATGAATCGCGTTGTTAAGGCAATCTATGCAAGGACATCTTAGCCCACCCATTCTCTTTTCTACACAATCCTTCCAACCAACATCAATAAACTCTTGAATCAAATCCGTATAACCTTGTGAGAGACGCTGATTCTCCAACATGATTTCACTACGACCCATGCTTAACAAGATAGTATCAACAACGGTTTTGCTACAATCACTCAAACATTCCACAAATTTAGCACCCTAAGAACTCTACAAATCCATATAAACAAGCACATACACTAATCAAAAACAGTTTGCCCATTCCACAACCAATCAACAAAAAAATCAAAACCTCATACCTTTGTGTTCTT
>OX415237.1:26310083-26492583 GCA_948330725.1 Sherardia arvensis
CAGGGCTTAAAACACGGAAAAAAGAGACATACTTAAAGCATTTTGAAAGATGACGCCGAGAAAGTCAAGCAAGAGACTACTCTCCTAGCTAGCTTCAACTCCTTGAAAGACGGGTGCCAAGAGGATAGGAAAAAAAATAGACACGAAGACAAACTTTCCTGAATGCAATCAAGGGTTTCTAATCAATCCTTCGAGGGAGAATGCTCTTGATTTCCTTTGTCACTATACGAACACAATGTGAGAATAGCCTCAAAGATGGAATTTTACTCGCATCAGAAAGCGAAAGCAAGCTGCCCACTTCGGACTCGCTCACAGGAGAAGCACGGACCTTCGAGAAGACTAAGCTAATAAGTAAGGGTGAGCTCTTACTTAGAGAGGTTGGGTAGAGTCAATAGCTCTAAGATCACATCGGGTTGGTCCTAACTGCTAGACTAGATCTTTGTGATTCAAAGCAAAGTGCCTTGCCTTTTCCTTTTGATTCTCACTGTAGGAGGCTTCACTCCCTGCTGAATCAGTCAGTGAATCAATAGTGGATATAGAAGAGTTCGAGTAGTGGATCTCGAGGTGTTCAATTTGGTCGTGGTGTGTCCCTAGCGCTGGGAGAATTTGCTCACCCGGGTACCACTGTTCATTTTTCTTTTACTATGTGACAGCTGGATCGGTTCGTGCGGAGAAAAGACCTACTTTGGTTGGAGATAAATCCATCAGTTGTGCTATTCTATTGGTGTCTGAATCGGAGGAACATGAAATTGCCTGCCCCGGCACACAAAGTTAATGAGTAAAGTCTAAGCCTAAGGATCACGACTAAATACAGAGAGATAGATAAGACCCTCCCCTCGCTCTTCAACAATTCTGTGTAAGTCAAGCTTCTCGATCCTCATCCTCCTGCTGAGCCAATGAGCTCCAATCAGGCGCACGAATTCAAGAATTCAACCACGAGGGATGCCAAGCAGCTCTGATTCTCCTCCTAGCGGGGGCTACTCACTCATTATAGTCGTTAACCTCCTCAACAGGCCAATGGACAGAAAGTTAATGTTTCTACCCTTTCCAGTGAGCTAGTTTTGCTTTCGGTTAAGTGCTTAGCCAGCCAAAGGGAGTATAGGATTGGTTGGAGGTAGATGGAAATAACTAGTAGTTACCCTAATAGTAGTTCTGGTATCATATGTTCTCTCTCGTAGGGATAAAGAACATAGTAAAGGGGAAGGCTCAGTGTCGGCTCTAAATTCATGTAGTTCAGTCTGACATGTCGTAGTTCACAGTTTCACATGTTGTAGTCCTAATATAGTTTGCCTATCCGTGAGCCGTTGGGGGCCCCTATATAGTATAGAATTTCCCTCTAAAAATGCATGATCCCGCCTGGAGGGGAAAGCCTTTCTGAAGTAGACTAGTTGAACAAGAGGAATGAATTGAGTCACCCTCGGCTCTGGAGCTGGCTTATGCCATGCCCGTACCACCAAAAGCAGTTACTCCGACAACAGTGGCAACAACGGGGACAGCAGAAAAGAGAACACAATAAAATCCCTCCCATCAATGGATTATAAATATTCTATTGCAGATAAGCAATACCACTCAAACCTCTCAAATATTTTGGATATTTGTATATTTAGATCCTATAATATTCATCTTTACAATAATTTATCTGCATGATTAAATCAAAAGTACTAGGGGGTAGTAGAGCACCTGGTTGCCACGCGCACCGATATTTTTAAAGGAAGACCATAATACAATGATGATCATGTAAAAAAGAATTTGTTTTTTGAATTCTAATATTACTAATATTTTTATTAATAGCAATAGTAAAAATAGAAGATATAATTACTTTGAGTAAACCAATTATTGGTGGTTGGTTATAAAACTAAAGCGGAGAGGGCCTTTTCTTATAATCTCTAAGAAGTCTTATTCCTGTGATAGATTATGCATATAGAAGAGAGTGTTTGTGAAGCTTTGGTTGGGACCTTGTTGAATACCAAGGGTAAGAGTAAGGACGACTTGAAAGCTAGAAAATATTTAGTCCATTTTGGAATAAAGCCCTCTCTAGCACCGGTGCAAGAGGAAGTGGGTAAAACCTACTTGCCGCCTGCATGCCACACAATGTCGTCAGAAGAGAAGGAAAGTTTTTGTGCAACGTTGAAATCGGTTAAGGTACCGTCTAATTATGGCTCAAACATTAGTAGTTGTGTTTCTACTAAGGATTTGAAATTAGTTGGTATGAAATCGCACGACTGTCACAATCTAATGCAGGACTTGAATGTTATTGCACTCAGAGGTTGTCTTCCTGACCATGTTAGAGAGGCAATATCGCGACTCCGCTTTTTTTAAGCACATTTGTAGGAAAAAGGTAAATCGAAGGAATTTGGATGAACTGCAGATGATGGTTGTTGAGGTTTTGTGTAGATTGGAGATGTACTTCCCCCCTTCCTTCTTTGACGTTATGGTTCATGTGATTGTCCATTTGGTACGGGAGGTAACGTTGTGCGGACCGGTCTATTTGCGATGGATGTACCCATTCGAGCGCTATATGAGCATTTTTAAGCATTTTGTGAAGAATCGATATCGCCCAGATGCCAGTATAGTCCAGCGTTATGTCGCAGAAAAGGTGATTGAATTCTGCACAAATTATTTACAGGATGTTCCGACTATAGGTCTGCCAACTAGTAGACACGAAGGGTGTGCTGATGGAATTGGACTGCGGCATAAGGCTAAATATAGCCCTTCATCCAAAGAGTTATCAACTGCCCACCTGTACATACTTCATAATCACTCCACGGCGAGTCCTTATGTTCAAGTTCACCTCGGTGAGCTGAGGAATAAGCATAGTAATTGGTCTAACCCTATGATCCTTGAAGAGCATTGTCGAGAATTCACTAGTTGGTTAAAAATACATGTGCAGAATGGTGTCGATCATCCTTTGATTATTATTTGGCTTTCTAAAAGGCCACTTGGCACAGTAACTTCTTTCAGCGGTTATGACATCAACGGCTACACATTCGGTACAAAGTTGTCGGATTCTAATTTTGCGACCCAAAACAGTGGTGTTTCCATCCCTGAAGAGTTGTCAATTGCTGGGAACCATTCATATTATGGTACCATCACAGATATTTGGGAAATGGACTTTGTTCATGTGCGAATCGCTGTTTTTAAATGCGAATGGGGGTAGAGCAATTAAAGGGGACACGAACAGAGGATTTGGGATTGGTGCTTGTGAATGGACAAATAAGAGGGTCAAAGGATGATCCATTCATTATGGCGGCACAAGCTAATCAGGTTTTTTATGTTCGAGATCCAACTGACAATCGGTGGGAAATCGTGGTTGATGGAAAGAAACAGTTCATCCATGGTGATAGTTTGGTTGAGGACGTAGACATAACTCCACACGGCGCAATACCATCTCCCGTGTTTGAAACATTGGAAGAGGATGATGATTTAGTGGCTAGTATGTTAAGCAAGATGGATCATGAAGAAGGAATATGGATCACTGCTGGTGGCAAGACTTCAGGCAGAAAAAGGAAACATCCAAAGAAGAAAAAGAAGTCGAACAAGAAGTAGTTACCGTCGGCTAGGTCTATTTAGTGTGTTACATGAAATGTAATTAAGGATAAATGATATAGTTTATTGTTGTTCAAAAATCATATCTATTATATGTGTTTCTATTTTAGTTACTTGTAATGGTTATTAGGTTTGTTGTCTTACAATCATGCATATGAGATTTTGTAGAGAGTCACAGTTGCGATTTCGTAATATAGTTTTAATGAAGAGCGATATGTGTCACGATAGTGCATGTAAATTCGCTGGCACACGTCAATTGGTAAGATTTTGTTATCTTCTCATCAACACATGGTTACGATATCGTAAGTATGTCAGTAATATTTTTGTGTAGAAATAGTTACTATGCGAGATCGTAACACATTCCGGCAGCAGTATGTTGACTGTAAGCAAAATCGTAAGCATTTTCGCCTAATTTGGCTCTGCCTATCAGTTTGGTTATGTAACGAGATCGTAGGTACTTCCGCTAAAAGTACTTTCATGTTTGCGATCTCGTAACTATATCATTTTGTGTAGAAGTAGAAATATCATTTTGTAGCAACAAGCAGCTAGTACATTTACCCAAACTTTCAGGTTAGATTCAATTCCCGCTAATTTTAGAGTATATTTTGTTGTTAAATACACACTGAATATAATGAAACGGCTCAAAATACATCATTTTCTTAAATAATGAATTTAAGTTAATACATCAGATTGTTGGTATCAAATTCCAAAACTAAAACAAGAGAAAACATGTTTCTAAAACAAATTCTATTCATGTTCTGGTGATGCTGGGGGTGTGGATGTCGATTGGGGAGGTGATTGTTGCGCGGGTGCTGTATCAACCTTTGCCTTTTTCCTACCTTGTGCTCTCTGAATGCCCCGTATGAAGTGTGCGGTCCACCACGCCTACTGCTTCACCTGACCAATATCTTGGCGCACGAGTTCGACAGTGTCTTCAAGTCCCTCGTAGAACAAATCGACAGGCACCTCTGTGAAACAAAATATTAGAAACTGATTCACTAAAGTGGGGAAAAAACTCGAACAGAACATGTATAAAAGAAAATTTACCCTGTACATCGTCCCGGACCTCATCCTCGAGGACGTGTTGCTTATCTGCATCGGACACTTGCTTCCATCTTCCAGATTCCAACACACACTTCCCGTTCCTCATTAAAATATTCTAAGGTATAGAATATACACTCCACTGGCTCACCGGAGAATTTCTTTTTTCTTTGGGTTAGGAAGAAGGTGATGAAATTCCCGTACGGCAGCTTCTTGCAATGCCTCCCATTCTTCACCACACTTTCTTACATGCGTTGAAAAATCACATGGCAGGGGTTTGAGAGCCTTCCCATCATTAGACAATAAAACATCGAAATCGTTATGAAGTTGAGCTCGGTTATGTATCCACCCTTTGGGGTAATCGTCCTAGCAACAAACTCATACAAAATTCGCTCATCACAACTTAAGTGATCGAGCTTGTACTGCCTAGCCGTTCCAAGTTCAGATTCAGTCCGACCAAAATATTTAGTAGCTAGTTCAAGTAACTTAGCTTTAGACAGTTCGTCATCATTTACCGGCCAACCACCATGCGTGTAAAATCCATCGGGAACATCTGCCTCATGTTTTTCCCCATCATCATCCATAGTTATATACTTCACACCCAACACCTCATTGAATATTTCCGACCCTATCTCAAAGTCTTTCCCACCCACCCTAGTGTAAAAAAGACCTGTTTTTTTCTCTTCCTCTACCAACTCATGAAAATTAGCGTAAAATTGACTCGTTTCATCCTTATACGCCGCATAATTTAGCCTAAACAGTTCATGCAAGCCACATTTTTCAACTTTTTTCATCACCTTTTTCAACCATAATTGATCTATCATGCTAAAATCAAGAACATATCAATCCAACAACTCCTTATTTTTTATGTACTTATCATACTTATCGTGGTCTTGAGGTCTTACAAACATTTTTGAGTCATAATCCAAACTCGATGAAGTAGACGCAGGCCGAGGTCGTTTGGTACCTCGTGGAGCGGCCGTTGCACGGGGAGGCGCCTGAACACTGGTAGCTGCCTGGGATTCCGTCGTCGCCTGGTTGGGATTGGAAACGGGGAGCTTAGACCTGGCCATTTGATTGATTGTGAGTTGAAAACCTAGGTTTTTTGGATTGGGGAGATTGGGAATTTGGGGATCTTTTTTTCGCGATTGAATACCTGTATAGGTTGACTTTTACTTATATAGTATATTACCTAGCGATATCGTAAGTAAATAGCAACGTATTAAATGCTTTGTATATTAACCTGCGATCTCGCTAGCAATGCCGCCAAAGAAGTCTCTGTCCATCAATTCTGATTGGTTACGATATCGTAACATTAGGAACCCTGTTATGATTTCGGAAGCTAAACCACTAATACCTTGCATTTCAGAGCGCCAAAAATTATTTTCAAATAAAGCGGCGTCGTTTACTTCTACTAAATGATCAGCTGGCGAAATCGTAACAATTCCCGCAAACCTCGGCTCTGTCTCAGAAAAAAGGTGAGTTACGAAATCGTAACCCTTATACATGAGGATGCGATCTCGTTAGCAAATTCTCAACAAAATACTCTGTTGGACTAATTTTAGTGGTAGCGATATCGCAACTAACACGTTTATGAAATCACATTTCTTACGATTTCGTAAGTAACTGTGTAAATATGAAAAAAAAAATGAAATACAATCAAGATTATGAACTACACATTATATCATTGCTTGAAAATTACCATGGCCGTATGCCAACACCATACTGAATAAGTCACAAAAGTAGATAATCATATTACAAATCGATTCTTGTTTTTGTTATGATATGAATCAAACAACATCACTACTCTAAGCCCTCCATCAAAACTCTATGAATTTCATCGTTCGTTATGTTAGCTGGTGACTCGGTCGGCGCCAATCTTTGTTTCTTCCCCTTTAAGTCTTGGTCTCAACCTCGTCGGGTTCCTCTGCTATAGAAATTTCCTTCTGCGTGAACGAGTATCTTTCAGCCTCATTCAGATCCTCTTCAGATGACTCACCTCCGCTGCGATTGGCATCATCTCCATCATCATCATCATCATCAGAATAGCCATCATCATCATCATCAGAATCGCCATTAGCATCCACATCTTCTTTATCATCTGCATCATCTTCTTCACCAACTGCGACATGGACCTTTGAAGAACCCGAGGCACCATCGTCTCCTTTCTTCTCTGCCGCGTTAGAAGTTTCTGTCTCTGGAGCCTGCTTCTGGATTGGTTTGACAGTTAAATCTGGGATGTTTTCCTCATCGCTTAGATCCATTTCAGTCTCCTTTCTCTAGCATTGTCATCAGTGCATCGCTATTACCAGCGCAAACTGCCTTTACCTCCCCGAGTTCATTGACCAAAGCTTTAAGTTGAACAAGGAGCCTTGCTCGACTACCTATCAATACTTCTGATGATACATATACCAAAAACATGGCACAAGTTAGTATCCGTAAAAGGTAAGAAATACCACAAACAATATTTGTAAAAACACAACGTATTATGTTACCTGTGCACTCGGCGCCGCCTCTGGCTCTCCTAGATGTTTCCATGCCGTCTGGCTTCTTCTCGTACTTACCATCCTCTTTGAACTGCAGGTGCTTGCATGTCAACCACTTTTCGGTATGGCGAGGGGCAAGGGTTGTCCCTGAGGAATCACACCAACTTTCAGGAGGATTGCAGTCATCAACCACCATATGGTATCGCAGAGTTGGAGTATCGAGCTTGCCTCATCATGTATCTCATAATGGTGTAACAGGGGTTAATCTTATACCCTTCAATGATGTAGTAGAATAAACTGAGGGTGACGACCGTTGGCTCACAATTATGCCCCTTCGATGGAAGGACATTCTGACATATAAACTCGAACACCAATCTCTGCTCCTCAGTCAAGAGATGTGTCGGGTATTTCCTAACTTTTCCGACTTTCCTAGACCTACGATGAAGCAGCTTTCTACCCTGCTCAACTGGATCAATTGGTTGTTTAGGAGTTTTCCTGGGCATCTTGTGCTCGTAGTAAACCTCATAAGGGCCTTTCTTGTTGGTTGGTCTTAGGTGGGTTCTATCGGTGTAAGGACACCCTAACACCTCATTTATCAGGAACTTATCAACAGTGAACTTCACCCCTCTCACAACCGTAGTAATTTCATCCACACCCTCTTCCAACCCTAAATTCGCATAGAACTGGAGCAACTCATCCACATAAACAGGCTCAGGCAGGGCTAAAAATTTTTCTAGATGTTGTTTCCTAAAATACTCTAAAACATAATCTAGTTTCAAGTTGCCCATATCATTTGAGTCAAAACCCCTATTATTGACAATCTTGCGAGTTCGTAAGGTTTCATACCTTGCCCTAGCAGCGTCGTTGAAGAAAGATGGTATCTCCGGTACCTCGGCATTCTCAGCGCCATCTGCAGCGCCGGCGACTGGTGGAGATGGCGGCGGCGGCTCCACTAGTGGTTGCTCAACTGGTGGTAGGGCGTCCTCATATTCAGTCCGGTTCCTCTTGTTTCCGGACTGACCGCGCCTTCTGCCCTGGCCACGACCTCTTCCAGCTGGTGCCATTGAAATGGGTGGGTTCAAAATCACTGATTGGTCGGAGTGATTGAACGGAGGTTGCGGCGTTTGGGTTTTGTTTGGAGTTAGGTTTTTGGTTTGGGGGAAATTTCTATTTCTCCTAGCCCACTTTTTTTTTATAAGTATCCATTCTATTTACGATATTGTAACCTCTTCCGCAATATATAAAATAAGTGGTTCTTAAATGTTACGATCTCGCAGCTTACTTAACGTTTCAACTGAAGTAGAAAGCAGCGAAAAACTAGTCACGATATCGTAACAACTGATTCTTTTAAATTCTAGCGATTTTTACTTACGATCTCGCTACTTGAATACAAATTTTTATCCCACATCGCCACAGCAGGTCTAGATTGACAAGTATATATGTGTGTAGGTTTAACAAGAGCTCGATAAGTCTCCGACCCGAGCAAATTGTCCATGAAACACACATTATCATACATGCATACATTGGGCCATAGTCACCACTGAACAATTATAATACTGACGACCAAGGCCCAACCATAGCCACCCCAAGCCCAACCCATTTTTTTACATACATTTTCTATTTGCGATCTCGTGAATACTCACGCCAAAACTCAATTATTCAAAGAGGGTTTGGGGGTCTAGGGCTTGCTGGGTTTAGGGTTGGCGTGGGTGTAGCGTTTTATGGGTTGAGGGCTGAGTTACGATCTCGTTAGTTCTTCTATGTAAAGGGTCAAGAACTGGATAAACTTACTAAACATGATCAAGAAACAATTTTAATTCACTTCATTTAAGTTTTTTTTTTTTTGATGGAAATATAACATCATTGAATAATCAAAACCAAACAAAAGTCCAGGCCTTCACTCCTAGCCCTTTACAATCACAAAAATTAAACAACCTATACAAAGTAGCTAGTTCCCTTGCATAAAGTTGTACTCAGTCATAATGATTTTCCCCAAAGCAGCAGCTGATTTTGATTTCTGCTGAAAAATCCTGTTGTTCCTTTCCTCCCATAAGTGGTATAAGACAGAAACACATATCACCAGCTTCTTATGTTGTCCTGTGATTCTCCAATATAACAATTTCCTTCTCAAATCTCTCAGTGAAGTGGCAGGCTGCACATCAACAGAGTGGAAAACAGCTTGACTAAAAACACAGTGAGAAAATAGATGAGAAGCACTCTCTGCAGCCTGGCTACATAAACAGCATGGAGGTTGCTGTCCCAGAATATGAAATCTCTGCAATCTATCCACAGTGGCCAGTCTACTCCTTAAGAATAACCATAAAAAGAACCTAGATTTTGGCAAAAGTTTGGTGTACCAGACCAACTTTGCCAAAGAGTCCTTAGCACCCCCACCTTTCAGTAAATCATAAGCAGCTGTGGTGGAAACCATACCTTTCTTAGTTAAACAAACATGTAATCTGTCCAGCATTTTATCCCTGAGTCTCATCAACAAACTCCAAATCCAGCTTTGACTTCCAGTGACTTTGTATGCCCTCAATTCCTTTCCTTTTAGATAATAACTCTGCACCCATCTGACCCAGAGGATATCTTTCTTCTGTTGCACAGCCCAAAGATGTTTGCATAGGGAAGCAAGATTCCAGAGGGAAGGGTCCTTCAATCCCATTCCTCCTGTCATTTTAGACTTGCTTAGAGTATCCCAAGCAGCAGGGGTAAAGTATCTACTCCCTTCCTCCTTGCCCCAAAGAAAAGATCTACATAGCTTCTCAACCTCATCATGTACTCCCTCAGGGATCTTAAACACATTAGACCAATGACTAAGAAAACTCAGCAAAACAGTGTTGATGAGGTGTACCTTACCAGCATGAGATACATGTCTGTGCTGCCACTTTGTGATCTGACATCTGATTTTATCAAGCAAAATAGTGCAAGACTCTTTACCCCATCTACAAGTAGAGAGAGGAAGACCAAGGTATTTCATAGGCATCGAACCTTTTGCTACTCCCAGAATTGCAGTTAAAATATCCTTTTCTTGATCTTTCATAACAGAGAAGTAGACAAGAGACTTCTGGTTGTTGATGGCAAGACCTGTAGTGTTCAAGAATTCCTCCAAACAAGCTTTCACACCCCTGACTGAGCTGGAATTTGCACCACAAAAAATCAACAAGTCATCAGCAAACATGAGACTGTGAATTCTCACCTTTGCACATCTCTGATGATACTCAATCAATCCTTCCCTATACTTGAATTCCAGCATCCTTGTGAGATACTCCATACCCAAGACAAACAAAAGAGGTGATAAGGGGTCACCTTGCTTTACTCCTTTGCCGCCCTTAAAAGCTGTTGTGTAACTCCCATTTAATGAGATGCAGAAAGAAGAACTAGTCACACATCTTCTGAGCCAGCCCAGAAAAAGACCAGGAAATTTCAATAGAGCCAACCAATCAAAAAGAAAATCCCAATTCAGGTTATCAAAAGCCTTTCTTATATCAATTTGAATGGCACAGCTAGGTCTCATAGTTGCCATATGATATTTCTGTATTAATTCTTGAGTTAGAAGAACATTATGTGCAATGTTTCTACCTTTTACAAAAGCACCTTGATTCAAATTTATCAAATCAGGCATGATAACTCCCATTCTTGTACACATTACCTTTGTGATTACCTTGTATACCACAGAACAGCATGCAATGGGCCTTAGGTCAGAAGCAGATTGAGGTGTAGCACATTTTGGGACCAAAGCTAGGACAGCCTGACCGAAATCCTCTGGAACTGCATCACCCCCGAAAAAACCCTTCACTGCCTGAACAAAACTAGGACCAGTAATATGCCAGGTGTTCTTGAAAAAATGGCTAGTGTAACCATCCTTTCCAGGGCTTTTACTGGATCCAATACTCTTCAGTGCATCCCATATTTCCTCAGCTGTGACATCCCTGATGAGTCTGGCTTGTTGTTGAGCAGTAAGTGTTCCACCACTCTGAAGATAAGCAGGGTTAACTCTCAGTTTTGGTGTCTCTCCTTTGCCAAGCTGATTCTTGAAAACTGAGACCAGGTGGTTTTCAATAGCCTCTGCTCCCTCAATTAGCTGGCTCCCATCTGATAGACCTTGGATATGGTTGTGATACTGTCTGCTTCTAAGAACTGAGTAAAACAACCTAGTAGGCCTGTCACCATCCTTCAGCCAGTTTAGCTTTGCCTTCTGTTGCAAGTACTGGTACTCAGCATCTGCATAAAAATCAGCAAACATCCTCTTGTCCCTCTCCAACTGTTGCCTCTCTAGTGAGGATAAATCCTGGCTAAGGTCCATAATTGATCTTTCCCAGTCTTCCCTAGCCAGTGATGCCCTTTTACCTATCTCAGAGAAGGTTTTACGGTTAAGGGCCATCAGAGGCTGTTGAAGGTCCTGCAAACACTTGAAAAGATCTGTAAGATTCCCAATATGAGAAACATTCCAACAACTTTGTACTGTCTCTAGAAACAATGGGGAAGTAGACCACATATTAAAAAATTTAAAAGGCTTTGGAGCCTTTTCCTTTTCTGGCTTAAATTAACCCTAAGAGGGAAGTGATCTGAAGTGGCTTCAGGTGTAATCAATCCATTGCTCTGCCTTCTTCACTGCAATGATATCATAACAGTATGGTTTCCACCCCAACCAAATTCTCCCAGGATCCTGAATATCCCCATTAGAGATCCAGTTGCACCTAAGATCCAGCTTCCTCCAAACTTCCTGCTCTTTTTGTTTTTAGACTTTTGTTTCATAAAAACCTACAAGACCAAAATCATGAACTGTACAAAATCTCCTAAACTGCTTTTGTTTCTCTGTTTTATTGACACCTCTCAAGTTCCAAGAGATTATGGTACTATCCATCTGGGGGATCAGAAAGAGCTAGGAACCTTCCCCCAGACATACCCTCATCTTCTGTGCTCCCTGAGTGAAAAGATTTCTTCCCATCTCTCTGCCTTGTTCTGCCCCTAATCACCTCAAAACCATCATCATCTAGCTTTCCTGCATCGAAACTGTCTACTGTAGGCCAGTCTGGTACCCTGGGTATAGTAGGCTTCACCACAGCAATAGGACTTGGTGCACTTGGGACTGCTTTGGAAACAGATACTTTTGGAGGACCATGAAACGGTGGCGCATGTTTCACAGCAGGGAGCCACCTCTGCTTAGGCCTGGAGTTCTCCTTCCTCCTTAATTCTGCCCCTCTACAAAATGCCTGAGAATTACCAAACTTGCTGCACAAAGTACACTTCACAGGAGACCATTCAAACACCACATGCTGATGCTGGATAATATCATTTTCATCAAGGTAAGATATGGAGTTAGGGACAGAGTCTTTAATCTCCATTTCTACTTGTATTCTAGCAAAACTTAGTCTATCTTTGTTAAGAGTGAACTCATCAATTCTCAAAGGGATGCCAAGAGAACTAACAATCCGACTAAGTATTGAAGGTTTCCAGTAAGGGAGGGGAAGGTCATGCAATTGAACCCAAACCGGCACTCTACTCTGCTCAAAATCCAGCCAATTTTTCGACCAAGCTTTCAAAAAAACAGGCTTATGATCAAAGAAAACCATACCTTGGTCCAGAATCTCCTCCATATAAACCTTCTTTGCAAAACGGACCATGAAGATGCCATCAACAACCCGCCATACTTTCTGAATCCTTTGTGACCCCCAAATCCGTCGGAAATAGCCCTCCATTACTGTCAGTGGGGGAAACCCCCCCATGATTTTGCAAACGATAGTTGACTCCCATGTCTTTAGGCTGTCCTCAACCTCTTCTTTTGGGATCTTTGCCATCGTAATTCCCTCCACAGTGATGGGATGGAAGAAACGGACCTCATCTCTAGCTGTATCAGTGAACAAATGCTGCTTCCAATTATCCCCCTGCTCCTCCTGTTCCACTCTGTCACCCCATCTTCGGCTGGAGCTCGGTGATAGAGCACGTTTGTGCGGTGGCGGTGGAGTAACCAGTTCATTTAAGTATTACAAATAAATTGTGACTATTTAAAATAAGCTTTACATCTTTTCGAACGAAGAATCAAGTCTATCATGATGAAACATACAGGTTCACATGCCGAAAGTAACTATATCATGTAAGTAAATTTTATATCATTTCATTTTCTACTTATCGTCTAAAAGGATGTAAACTAAATTCACAAATTTCATCAAATCTACACTGCATCTACATTGAATTTAGCTGAAAATAATAAGGAGTACTAGTCAACATTTACCAATTACCAACACTGATCACAATCTTTTGCGCAACGTTCGAGATGTATCGTCAGAACATTCAATAAATGTATAATGTCATATCATTTCTGTTACAGTATAGGGTATGTAATTGACGAGATTCGGACTTTAAAAATCAACCAATGAAACATGGGTCCAGTGGGTTTAGGGTTTTGTATGGGTTTCGCCAAGACCTTTTTGGCTATTTGTCATCATCGTTTGTAATTCCAATCATTTGTGTAGACTAAGTAATTAAGTTCAATGCTTGAATGTGTGAATCCAAATCAAATTGTCTATCATATAAATTTTTATACTATTTTTCTTATTTTATGGTAATCTAACATCATCTATCTAGAAACATATATGTGAATTATAAGCAATAACTGTCTACATTCATGAAAGAATTACAAAAGAATGTATAAACTTTATAAATACCATTTCTGTTACATGATCGTGTTTGTTCTTCACGAGTTTTGGGTTTCCAAATAGTAGGAAAAAACATAATCATTAACTTTCGAGATCGCTATTTCATAAGCAATTCTTAATTTATGCCATTGATGGAACCACTCACGATATCGTAACCTCCAACCGTTGGAAATATGCTTAGTTACGATATTGTAACCTTTCATGAACGTTAAGTCAACTCAAAATTGGACCACAAAAACTACATCTTATCCCTATTTGATATTTGCGGGTTCACCTCCAAAAAACACATATTTCTCTTGTTCTTGGTCTAATTTGCATCCTTCTCAACTCCATTCTGCAATCCACTTCCAACTTCCATCACGAAGTTGAATCCATACCCTAAACCCATGAAATTGACCATATGAACCCATTCATAAGGTTTGAGTTGCTTGCAATTAATGCAAAACGACAAAAAACACATGGTATAGAGCATTATTGCCAAACTCTCTACATGTTTCCCCTGGGTACGAGTGAGACAAACTAGGTTTAGAGTCATTCACATCACAACATCATATTGTACCTCATTCCAAACTACTCTTGCAAATGTAAGCAATTTTCTAGTCATTTCCAATTTTCTTTTCCATTACACATCCTATTATTAGGGATAAATGTTCAACCTAGGTTATAAGTGTTACTATACTACATGAAATTAGGTCCTAACGTGCATGTGACTGTACAATAAAATTATTAGCACTAATTTGACTTTCAAACTTAGGTTTAGAGTTATGGAAAGCCCCATATCATCTTTCTCGTCCCCAATTAGCGATGATAATATGTCAAAAGCCGGCTCTACTAAAGTGAGTAGGAAGAAGAGTGTTAGGCGCACTTGTACGGAAGAACAATTAAGAACGCATTGTCGCGAGATAGAAATTAGGATTGATAACAAGATTCTAACACATGTCCAATTTAATAACTTAGGAGTTGCGGTCGCGCCCGACGATGATGCCGCTCGATGGTCAAGTTGGTGCGGAAAAATGGGAAAGACTAAAGTACCATTAATAACCGAGGATTGGAGGCTTCTACACCCTGACATTAAAAAAGATATTTGGAAAGAGTGCAAGGTTAGATTGTATTCACCATTTAAATTCCCAATTGGTTCTATACTTATTTTTTGACATTGATTGCCCTTTTACTAAGGTAATATGACTTACATGTTTAATGTGTAGCGGTCATTTGTAATTGAAGCTCGCGATTTGGAATAAGTCAAGAAGAAGTCTTTCCAAATCGTATCAAAGGCTCACCGGGAACACAAATATACTCTAGCAAGGGATTACCTAAGAGTAGGTGGAAAGAGATATGGTCAAACCCCCATGGGTCGGTACAATCACATCGTACCAAAAACTTGGGACATAATCAAGAAACGATGGTTAGAGAACGATGCTAAGGTTAGTTTATTTTTCATTTGATATTGAAATTAAATGAATCCTACATTATTTCATAAATATTAAATTGTGACTACTAATTAACATGTGTACTACCACATTCAAAGGGTGTTGATCTTAAAAAGCAAACGGCCGCGTCTTTCAACACAATGCCCTATACCGGTGGTCGTCGTGGCTACATTGGGGTCGCAAATAAAATCTAAGAATAAAAAATTAGATGAAGTGAAGGCGCTTGTGGATGGGGGAATGGATGAGGAAGAGGCAACGAAACAAGTAGTGGCCGATGACCCTACAAAATACAAGAGGCATCAATTATTTGTGTTGGGTCGAATCAAGAAGGATGGAAAATTCTCTAGTACCGAGGCAAAAAACATTGCCGACAACGTGGTTAGTTTTCAACTCTTGTTTTATTTACAATGTTTATACATCATGAATGAGAATTGTTAAGTGTTTTATTAGGACGAGGTAGAGAACGAAGTTCAAGAAGGGTTGTTCATTCTCATGGGTAAAAACGATGTGTTGAACAAAGCTTTGAATAAAAAACATCCCGGGAGAGCCAAGGGAGTTGGAGGCTATGCGACCCAAATCGAGGCATTCTGTATCAAGCATAGTAAAGACCCTAAGCCCTCAAAACTTCAAGTAGCGCGGAATGAAGCTAAACAATCTAAGTAAGAGTTGAAGAAGATGAAATCTTTGATAGCCGACGTGTGTAGGTTTGTTAATTTCCCTATTCCCGATAATTTTGTTGAACCACAACCCTCGAGGAAGCCTTATTCTAGGGGCTCCCATCCCTCTCCTCCTCATGAGGATGTGGTTCAACAAAATGTTGAGGTAGGTAACGAAAACAACAACACACCCACGCACCCCTTACATGAGCAAGGTGTGGTAAACCAATCAATACCCATCACTAAGGTGCGTTCCTTTTAAGTGTCAAATTCATTTTCCTATGCAATTATAAACATACTAGTTCCTAGGAATTGACAAGTGAAAGAATATTTTTTTTGTCCAATTGACCTAGGTTGACTCTTCTTCCAAGTTATGTATTGTTAGTGGGTGGGAATGATGACCAACCGAAACACGTTGCAAATGGAAATTCCTATGAAACCATGACGGCTAATCATGGTGAAAACATCCCTAAGGGATTTATTAGGGTTAGTATAGGTGAGGTGTTGGTAAACGATGCATTATTGCCTGTGGCAAGTATAGAGCACAAAACTATTGGTCAAGGTTTAGGTATGTTCTTTGTGTGGCCTAAGTGGTTAGTGGTTGACGTAAAATCCACCCTTGTTCCCAAAGAAAGAAAGAAACCCGTACAAGCCGCCGACCTAAATTTTCCGATTGCTACAATTCCAATTTCAAACGACGATATTAACTTCTTAAAATCCCTCCCTGGTTTCGTTAGAACCTTGTACGATTCTATGAGTCACCACGACCACAATTTCGTCTACTATTTTGTTGCTACTTCAGTGGTATTTGGAGAATCAATGCAAGTTATGGTTCCATGGGAAGATTTTTCCTATTTTTGGAACTTTAAATCACTTCCACACACCATCCTAACCTTGCATCAAATGTAAGTACGACATTTTCTAAATAAAAAGTTACAATTTAAATCTCTTGTCATTATACATGTTACTATGTGACACCATAATACTTTCCCAAATCTATTTCAAGGTACATGAATTACGTCGCTTTGGCGGCAAAAAGAACCTTTATCGGCTTCTTGCACCCATCTTTCTTGCAACAATGTGGAGAAGGAGATAAAATGCGAATTCAATATCTAACCAAGGCCATTAGTGACAAGAGCAAGAGTATATTCTTAGCCTCATATCTAGAGAAGTAAGCTAAAATACACTTTAAATGTATTTATTTTAACTGTACCTGTAATGTTAGTTTGGTATATTGTGAATCGTAACTTTTGTTATTTCTCTAGCGCCCATTGGAGTTTTTTGGCTATTATCCCGTCCTTAAAGCGTGTCTATTGGATTGACCCTCTCCACTTTGGTCCATCACCGGTATTTTCCGATCTATTAGAGGTTGCTATGCATTCTGTTAATGACAACACACTCCAACCATTAGAGTTTTTCCAAATTCAGGTAATTCAACGTAATTAACCTTCTTTTTATATATGTTGTGTTTTTGACATTCACCATTTCATCTACCTAGTCTCGCCATCAACAATCAAATTGGGAGTGTGGATACTACGTCATGATATTTCCTCACGCATGTGTTCAATGCCTTAGAGAAGATAATCTTGATGTTCCAAGTGTAAGATTTATCACCATTGCTTGTTCAATGTGTACTTTGTAATGCAATTTAATAACTCATAACTCATTATTTGTTGCATTCGTAGATGTTCAGCGAAGATCATTCCCCATAAACCACTAGAGAAATGGAGGTTGAGAGAAACAATTTTGCCAAACATTTGATCTACATAAGAATCAGGTATATCTCCAGACCTCATAGGCCTCCTCCTCCCCCCGCTGCATCGTGACATGTTAATAGACTTGTTATACATTATTAGGCAATGCATAGCTTTAGTATTAACCACCATTCCTTGTACGATGATGCCATTAAATTTCAATGCCGGATGTGATTTTGTGCTTGGACATGTCATGTGGGTTTCAAATTGTAGTTTGGTCGCATTTCAATTCATATTCTATTTTAGTTTTGGTGTAATAAATAAGAAATGTACTACTTAATCAAGTCATTTAGTTTTGGCGACTAAATTACGTTATCGCTAGCCGTTTCGTTACCTATTATATACAATGTCACACGTAACCACTTACAGTTTCGTAACTGAAACAAAAACTTGAGATTTTACTTACGAGCTCGCTACCACTGCCGAATAACGCAGCCAAAAATAATTGTGAAAATAAATCAAATTTCTGCACAAACGAAATCGTAACTAGATCGCCCACTTAGGCACTGCCTCACATTTCTGAACACTAACGCCATCGTAACACAAGCCGCTAATCACTAACGAAAATGAAAACGAGTTCGTAACCTGGTGCACATCATGCACCAAAACATTCATGAAACGGTGTCGTTCCATTTTTGCCGGTTTTTGTTACGAGATCGCTACACGTGCAGTTGATTTGTAATGTTGCGAGATCTTAACTTTATTCTGTTGGGGCCTATATCAGCTTCACTTCCGATTTCATATCATAAATCGATCTTAATATTTAATAATATCTACAAATAAATAAGAAGAAAAAGCTTGCAGCGTAATGATTTCGTAACCTTTAACGTTTGTTTACAATAAAACCATAAACCGGCCAAACAAGCGAGATCGTAACAACCTGACAATTTTTTTTGCTTACGATTTCGTGACTTCTGCCGATGTAATGTTTTTTATTGGTATCTTCAGAGGGCTTACGGTATCGTAACACCTAAATATACATTATCATTTCAGTGGAGATGCCTCTTACGAGATCGTCTCACTTATTAATAAATAGCATCGTGTAGCTTGCTTACGAGATCGTAACCAAAACAAAAGGCGGAAAAAAAATACATCACACGGCGTAAAAAACACCGTGTAACCAGAAACGGTTAACGGCGGAACTTGAACCGCCTTTAACCGAAATATTTTTCCGGCACATCCATAGAAGGCGGAAGGCTTCCACCTTCGTACCTTTACGACCAACCGCCTTTGATGCGGTTTGGTTTGTAGTAGTGTACTCCATGTAGCAAAAAAAGTATCCCTCATATTTACAGCTTTCCCTCTCACTGGAAATGCTTTTAAAACATGGGGACTTACTTTTAACTGGTCTTGCTCCTTTCCTTAGGCAGAAAAAACCTAAGATTGCTAGAGCAATAAGATGGATACCCCCTGACACTGGACTTAAGGTAAATATAGATAACTTCTTTTCAAATGGTGTAGTAGGAATAGGTCTCATAGTTAGGAATAACTTGGGACTGGTGATCAGAATGGTATGACACAGCCCACTGCACATTCTTCATTGCATGCTGAAATTCTTGCAATTGATTTTGGTATTAAAGTTGGTAGACTCACACAAGCTCCCTTTATCTTGGAGAGTGATTGCTTGGAAGCAATCAAGTGCATCCTACACCCGGAAATAGCAATATGGGGAGTCTATAGCATTTGTCACGAAATTCATGCTGGTCTAAATGGAATATCTCTACATCATGTATATAGGCAAGGAAATAAAGTGGCTGATTTTCTGGCAAAATATACTCATACAAATCATGTTTTAGGCCCCTTATCACTTAGTGATGCACCTTAGACTCTCGGAAATTCAATACTGCTTGAGAGGGAAGAAATTCCCAACACGAGAACTTCATGATCTCCATTGAGGCAGATGCTACTGACTAATTTTCATGCAGGCACAAGAAGACCCATTGATAGGAGATCAATGGGATTCCATGGAGCAATGGTGGCATTAACTGTACTACAACCTTTTGAACCAGCACTGGAACTGGTCTCTCTGATGTTTTGATTGGCTACTGCTACTCTACACTCACCCCTTGGCAGGTATGTGTTTCATTTCTATGATTCGCTAAAATGCTCGGGGTGTTGAAGTGAAGATTTTAGCAAGAGCCAGTAGATAGCTACAGCCTATTCTTTCACTCTTTTGAGCCATAAATATGGCTAAATTATTGCTGTAATTAACTAGGGCCAATGGCCCTCTATTTTTGATAAATGGTTAGGGTAGCCAAATGAATATCCCCCACCAAAGGGTAGATTAATCCAAAAAAAACTATCAAACGTTATTCAAATCAAAAGATTGTTTTCATCTCAATTTGTAATTTTTTAATGTATTGATTGTTTGGAAAATGCTAGAAAATTCATAATGTAAATGTAGGAGAAATAGTTGCAATCCATCCTTTAAAAAGAACACAATACCCTTCAAAAACATGCTGTTGTTTGGGAGAATGACAGAGGGATTCATTGAGGTACCAAATTTAGAAAAAAAAATTAAAGTTTGAGTATGTAAAATGAATGAAAAATAGTTTAGGTACCTTAAAATGAGAATTGTGGATAGTTTGAGTATGTAATACGAGTCAAAAATAGTTTAGATACCTTAGATGAAACTTTTGCATGGTTTGGGTACCTTGTTTGCAATTCACTCTAGATTTTATTGTATATAAGGTTTTTAATTAGATTATAGCTCTGTTTATATTTTTGTCATGATTACTACTCTCTAACAGTGACACATTTTATAAGGACTAACAATTAGATAAGACAGCCTTATATTAAGGCAAAATCATGGCAAGCCACTTTTTTGGGTCAAAATACAATTACATTTTGCTCGGTACCAGTTTATAAAAAGCGCATAAGTTCAAGGTCTGTTTTGCAAAACTTCAAACTTTAATCCCCAAATCTGAAATCGATCAAGTCTCCGTGGGGTAGATGAGGACCGGTGGCGACCAGAAACAATTCCGACGACGATCAGAAACGGATCCGATGGTGGCGATTGCGCATGAGAGCAATACAAATCTGATAGAGTCGTCGTCCGATCGTGGTGATTTCGCCTAAGAGCAAAACGAATCCGACGGTGGTGATTGCGCCTGAGATTTCAGTCACATTGTAATGATGCGCCGTGGATTCTGACTGTCGGCGGTAGCACTATTGACCGGAAAATCAAGTCTACTACTGTACTCGGAAACAAAGAAGAGCTTCATGGTGAGACGATTTATCAGCAGGGGGAAATTTTCCTTCAACTCAGTTTCCCTTACACTATCGAAATGCTGATAAATTTTTTGAGTCCCTGGGTAATGATGTTAGGGGAAATACAATAGTTGCTAAGAAGGTGAACTTCCAATAAATGCAGATAGTGTGAAGGATGTCGGCGGCGTTGGAGTAATTGTTTTCGACAGTGAGAATTCCAAATACACTCTCTCTTAGCCGCTGCCCTGGATACTCCAGCCACGGTTATGAGCTATGTTGATGGCCTAAAACTGATATCAACTCAACAACTTATACAACTTCTTTTTTATCGTTTAGAGGTACAATCGTCGGTGACACCCACGCGCCTCAGATTGCTTACTTTTTGGCCCGGGACCCAAGTAAATTGATGAATTGATGGATGTCTGGAACCCGCACTTGATCACGAATCCAACTCACGAACTGATCTGCAAGACAAAATCCCGGGTGTCCCGAGGGTAGACACTGATGGATGCCTACGACCCGCACTTGATCATGAACTCTGCTCACCAACTGATCTGCAAGACAAAGGCCCCGGGTGTCCCGGGGATAGACACTCCGACGCTCAAGTCAGTATATTTGCTTAAGGCGTAAAGTATATAGTATGAGATTAGATGGAGAGGTCTACCAAACCTTTAGGGTATTTATATGGCTACAATCCGTAGATCACCAAGATATGTATTTATGGTATGAATACAACTCTTATGGGAATAGTAGTTGTATTACCATGTATAATAGAAGTATCTTTCGGACATGGTTGTGTTACCATGTTTATGATAGTTGTATTACCATCTTTGAGAAGATGTATATTCCTTGTAGAAGATTCATAATATACGCATTCCTTATAAGGATTAGGGTTGATGGACCTATGGATCCACCTTCTGCGTATCTCGAGCCCACGACCCTTCTCGGGCCCTGGTCCGAGTATAAATGAGGTCCGAATACAAACCCTGGATTTATCAGTAGCCCCAAGGTTGATCTTCAGAATATAGAGTGCTCCATCTCGAAGGTTGAAGGAGAGGCTTACTTCTCGAGGGAAAACCAATAACTCGAGGGAGACTAACTCGGGGTATTAAGCTCGGGGTGTTCTTCTGGAACTATTTTCTCGGGCTTACCCTTCTGAATATCTAGCTTAAAGTTCTTTCGTATTCCATCAGGACACGTGGATGGTTGGATCTGAATCTGCCTTCTTGAATTCTGAGGTGGATTGACACGTGGTCTTGATTCATTGTATCTTCTGGCGGTGAGAAAGACAAACCTTCCAATTGCCTGTATCGTTTCGCGAGTCGAGGTAATTACTCCACTTTAATGCATGCTAATTACTGGTTATATAACCAAGTAATTTTCCTTGTGTTTATCATTAATCTTCATCTAAGTATTTTGCGTTTCCATCTCTGCAAAAATTCTTAACTAAACTCTTGTCTTTCTTCATCGTCTTCTTCTCATAACCTTTTTCTCCCCATTCTCTGTATTGCCATGTCGTCAGCAAACTCTAGCATTCCCTCTGGCAATGGAGAGAATGTTCCCTTGACTCGTGACTTGCGCACTTTATTCCTGGAGGTTGAGTCTGGGGAATTGATGGAGGTAACTATGGCGACACCGCAGCAGGCGGTAGCTGTAGTGTCAGATGACGGTGCCTCCGGGTCAGAGGTAGACCCTAATGCGGAGCCCCAAGTTGATAAACGGGTTCCGGACGTCGAAGGTGTGAATGATGTCACCAAGGTGGTCGACGAAAATACCCTGCAATTTTTTAAGTCATGTAGATTGTCGTAACCCATCGAGGCTGATTTGAGGTTTAAGGACAAGACCACTCCGGTCAAGGATCTTATGAGCCCATTTGAGGGGTAGTATATGGCAGGTTCTTGCAACAGGGTTTGAGTTTTCCCTTCCCCCCTGTGTTTTCACAGTTTCTTCAGCATCATCGGCTTCACCCTTGTCAGATTCATTCCAATGTGGTGGTGACAATGGTGGCTTTCATCTCTTGGTGCTTCCGGAAGGACTATGAACCAAGTCTGGATCTGTTTAGGAGCTTGTTCAAACTATTCTGCTTCAAGGATTGCGAGCAGATTACCCTTACTCCTCGAAAGGGCAAGGTTTTCACTTTTCCTGACAATAGCGGCAAGTGGGAGGACATTCGGCTAACCTTTGATCGAACAAAATATGAGGTTCCTGACTGGAATCCGAAACCGAAGGACACTGTGCCTCTTGATGTCTTTGAGATGCCTGTTCATTTGAAGGGCATCGTTGAGAAGCTCTTGACGGAGAAGATTGTCTTCCAGGAGGAAGGATTTGTGCGAGGGGCTCACAGCTCGGTGTGGCAGTGGCCTGCTATCACCTATTCTTATCTGTTAGATGTTTCACGGTCCAAATCCACGTCTAGCTTCCTGAAAAAGGATCGAGATTGGACCCTTCCTGATAAAATCTAGGGAGATGAGAAGAAGGCCAGGAAACAGACTTCTAAGAAGTCACCCCGAAATCAGGGTGAATCTTCTTCCAGTCAATCTTCTTCAGGTAATTTCTGTTCCAAAACAGCGTAGTTGTCTGGTATATTTCTTTTACCTAGCGTATTTACGCTCTCCTTTATGTATACAGCCTCTCCTCCAAAGAAAAAGATCAAGAAAGGAAAAGCCAATCTCCAGGCCATAGATGAGGAGGTAGAGGAAGTGGAAACGGAAGCTAGGGAATCCTCAGATGATGATGAATCTGACCTTGAGCTGGTGGTATCTGAAGATACTTCTCTGAAGAAACTGAAGTATTATTTGAACTGCCCAAAGGAAGAGGATGGTCAGGCTTCTCAGAGGTCTTCTAAGAAGTATCCTTTCGTTGCTGAGGTAATTATCTCTACTGTCCTGCTATACGAGTTTCTCAGATATCAGGTTTTTATATGTCTTTCCGCTTTTACAGTTGATGGCGGATCTGTCCACGGTGGGATGTCGAGCTAATGATGTGATCTGGTACTTGTCTAATTCTGTAATGGAGTTACATGCCAAGTGTTGGGCCTTCAGGGTAAAGAAGGAGGAGATGGAGGTTGCCCTTTTGACTTTGACAACCGAGTCCGCTATAACTATTCCTTCTGTTCAAGCTCCGTCGGAAGTGACTCAACTGGAAGCCAGGGTAAAACAGCTGGAGGCCGAGAAAGAGGACCTGTTGTTGGCGAGGAAATTCCTAGAAAAGGAGTTGGAGACTTATCGGGATATGACAGAGGAGCTGGCACAAACTCAAGCTGCGGAGAAGGACCCAGAGGAGACCAAACGACTCCTAAAGCTTTGGAGTGCCTTCGTTGCTTGTAGCCCTGAGTTTCAGAGCCATAGGGAGGAGTATGGAGGTTTATTCCATTCTTCTGAGCTGCATGAGATCTTGGGTGGCGTCCTGCAACTATGCCAATCCGAGGAAGAGGTAAAGGTGATGAGGGAAATTTTTTCTCATCTAGATGCTGCTGATACTTTCTGCCGTGACTGCTAAACGCTGGATCCCTGGGGCCGAGTTTTTGGATGCATTGGATCCCTCCGAAAAGATAGTAACATCGGGAGATTTACTGAGGCTTATTAAAGTTAAGTATCCTGAATTACCTTCTCTTGAAGAGGTGCTTAATCCTTCCAATGGTAAGGTTGAGTAGTCCCAGCAGGTTTGCTACCTTACTTGCTGGCATCTTCTCATCAGCCTCGGTCTCATGATTTACTGGAAAGGAGCACCAACCTTGGTTAATAAGTACTCGCAATTATCCATGATGAACATTCTGCGAGCTTAATGTTGTTTGGCTTCTTCCTTGGGTGTCATTTGACAAGGCCTTTAATGTCACAGCATGCAGAAAAGTTGACAATAGCCTATCTCTCAATCTCCATGGGGATGACCGCTTCGGACCCATAAACTAAGCTATAAGGAGTCTCTCCTGTTGCTGTGGCTGGTGTAACCTCTTACCAAGGTACGGTTTGTAACCTCTACTTGGACATTAGCTTCTGGATGGTATATCGAGGTGAGCTTCTGGTGTATTCCATACTTCGTACACCATGTCTTGAAGGGATCATTAGCAAATTGTGCTCCATTGTCGGTCACTATGTATCTCGGGATGCCATAGCGACACACGATATTCTTCCAGCAAAAGTTGATAACTGTCTTGCCAGTTATGTTGGTTAAGGCTTCAGACTCTACCCATTTTGAGAAATAATCGATGGCCACAATGAGGTACTTGAAGTTACTAGGGGCCGTAGGAAAAGGTCCGACGAAATCTATGCCCCATCGGACAAATGGCCAGGATTCTTGGATGGTAATCATATTTTCCTGTGGCACGTGGATCATCTTGGCAAATCTCTGGCACTGGTGGCAAGAATTGATATATCTTTTGGCGTCTTGTAGCATTGTAGGCCAGTAATAACCCATCTGTGGGAGCTTTCGGGTGACGGTACGTGGACCTTGGTGGCTACCGCAGACTCCTTCATGTGTTTCTTGTATTAAGTGTTCCGCGTCGGAAGGCCCAACACACTTAAGCAGGGGTTGGAGGTATCCTCTCTTGTATAAGATGCTGTTGTGCATGACATATTTTGGAGATTTAACTCAGACCTTCAGTGCCAGGTGTTTGTCCTCAGGAAGGGTACCTATTTGGAGGTATTCAATGTAGGGGTTCATCCATGTGTCTGAGATGTCAACAGCCATGTTGTGGTTACCTTCTCGGGGAATATGATTCAGCTCATAATGTCGGAATTGATTTTGGAGAGGCTTAACTATCTCGAGGTATTTCTAGAGACTGTACTCCCGAGTTTCGTATTCGCCTTTAACCTGTTGAACCACGATCTGTGAGTCATTGAAGATTTCGAGGTCCTCGACCTCAAGGTCCTTTGCTAGTTTTAGCCCCGTAATGAGGGCTTCATATTCTGCTTTATTATTAGTGGCTCGAAAATCAAAATGGAGAACGTAAGGATGGTCCTTTCCCTCGGGGCTGGTGAGTAAGACTCCAGCACCGCTTCCTCCCGAGTTGGAGGATCCATCCACATATAGTTTCCATTTTCCGGAGTCCGGAGTTGGGTTTAGTTTGTCGATCTCCATTGGTTCAACAGACTCCATTATGAAATCAGATAAGGCTTGGCCCTTGATGGCTGTCCGAGGTTTATATTGTATGTCATGTTCTCCCAACTCGATGGCCCACTTCATCATCTGTCCCGAAGCGTCAGGCTTCTGGAGGATTTGCCTGATCGGGTAGTTGGTTAGGAGGAATATTGTATGTGCTTGGAAGTATGGTCTCAACCGCCGAGAAGCATGGACGAGGGATAATATCAAGCGCTCGAGAGGAGTATATCTGGTCTCGGGCCCTTGTAAGGCCCTACTTACATAGCATATGGGATGTTGCGATCCCTTCTTTTCCTTGACCAATACAGCATTGATGGCTAGCTGGGATGCAGATATATATAAGTAAAGAGTATCTCCTTTATCTGGCTTTGACAATGTCGGAAGTTGCCGAAGATGGTTTTTAAGCTCTTGGAAAGCTTCTCCACATTCATGCGACCACTCAAACTGGTTTGCCTTCTTAAGGATATTAAAGAAGGGTAGATATTTTTCCGCTCCTTTGGATAGGAAACGGCTAAGGGTTGCAAGGGACCCTGTCAACTTCTGCACGTCCTTGGCGTTTTTTGGAGGTTGCATATTTTGCAAAGCCTCTATCTTCTCGGGTTTTACTTCGATTCCTCGATTGGATACCATGTACCCCAGAATTTTCTTGCTCCCACGCCTATGGTACATTTAGCGGGGTTCAGCTTCAAGTTGGAGGCCCGTAACGTGTCGAAGGTTTCCTTTAGATCTTTAAAGAAGGCGTCATAGCTGCGGCTCTTTACTACCATATCGCCCACATAAATCTCGAGGTTGCGCCCTATCTGAGATTTGAATAATTTGTCTATCAGTCGCTGGTGAGTAGTTCCGGCATTTTTCAATCCGAAAGGCATCATCTTGTAGCAGAAAGTTCCTCTGTCGGTTATAAAGGAGGTTTTTTCTTTATCTTGCTCTGCCATAGGAATCTGATGATATCCTTTAAAGGCATCAAAGAAGGCTAGTACTTGGTATCCCGCAATCGCTTCAACTAACCGGTCGATCGAAGGTAAGGGATAGCTATCTTTAGGACAACAATCATTCAAGTTGGTGAAGTCGATGCACATTCTCCACTTTCCATCTGGCTTCTTGACCATTACTGGGTTAGCTATCCATTCTAGGTACTGTACTTCTTCAATTATACGGGCTTTAAGTAGCTTGTCTACCTCCTCCCCAATGGTTTCAACTCGATCTAGTGCAAAGATACGTCGTTTCTGCTTAATGGGTTTTTGCGAGGGATTGATATTCAGGTAATGTTCCGCAAAGCGAGGGGATACTCCCACCAAGTCGTTGGTGTCCCAGGAAAAGACATCTATATATTGGCTGAGAAGATATCGTAGTTTAGCCTTTATCTCGGGGGGTAGGAGAGTTCCAACCTCAACGGTTCCTGATTCTCCGAGTTGCTTCGGCTCGGACTCGGAGTACTTGGCTGGTTCGAGATTCTCCTTTTCTGGTTCTCGGATAGCTTGTATTGTGCATATTCGAGCTAATTGTTGGTCACCTAGGATTGTGGCAATCCCTTTATTGGTGGGGAACTTCATCGCCAAATGATAAGGGGACCAGATTTCCTTTGCCTAGTACATGCAGGGCCTTCCAAGGATTATGTTGTATGGTGCCTTGGAATCAATGATCGTAAAGGTGCAATGTAAGGTTATGCTCCGAGGACCGTCTCTCACATGCACTGGTAAAATAATTTTTCCCAAAGGAATGACAGGATTGCCGGTAAATCCCGACATAGGGCTTGTGGGCGTGAGATTATTTTTGTCCAATCCCAGCTATTCATAACAACTGAGAAACATGACTTCTACTTCACTTCCTCCATCCACCAGAACTCTTCTGATCACGTTATGGTTTATGTCAACCGCAATCACTAGGGGATCTGAATGGGGAATTTGATTAGGAACCACATCTATAGATGAAAAAGTAATAGTTCTGTCTAAGCGATATCTTTTGTTCTCCCATTCCCAGAGAGAGGCTTCTTGCGCCGATCGATGCTCCTTCCTGCTCCCTGGTTGCTGGTGTGACTTGTCTCGTCGTTGTTGATGCTTCTTGCTCCTGTCAGGGCTGAGAAATGGATTCGTGTACTCCCACGAAGGTTTTTCGCCGGATCAGCCATGAGTTAGAAGGTCGTATATATAGATCAAGATTAGCCTGCGGGTCCCACCGAGCATGCCAAATTGATGGATGCCTACGACCCGCACTTGATCACGAACTCTGCTCACGAACTGATCTGCAAGACAAAGGCCCCGGGTGTCCCGGGGATAGACACTCCGACGCTCAAGTCAGTATATTTGCTTAAGGCGTAAAGTATAAAGTATGAGATTAGATGGAGAGGTCTACCAAACCTTTAGGGTATTTATATGGCTACAATCCGTAGATCACCAAGACATGTATTTATGGTATTAATACAACTCTTATGGGAATAATAGTTGTATTACCATGTATAATAGAAGTATATTTCAGACATGGTTGTGTTACCATGTTTAGGATAGCTATATTACCATATTTGAGAAGATGTATATTCCTTGTAGAAAATTCATAATATACGCATTCCTTATAAGGATTAGGGTTGATGGACCTATGGATCCACCTTACGCGTATCTCGAGCTCACGACCCTTCTCGGGCCCTGGTCCGAGTATAAATGAGGTCCAAATATGAACCCTGGATTTATCAGACACTCCGACGCTCAAGTTAGTATGTGCGTAAGGCGTATTGTGTGTAAGATAATAGATAGAAAATGTGTACCAAACCTTAGGTATTTATATGGTTACAATCTGTAGATCACCAAGATATTTAATTATGGTATGAATACAACTCTTATGGGAATAGTAGTTGTATTACCATGTATTGAAGAAGTGTATTTCGGTCATGGTTTTTTTACCATGTTTAGGAGGAAATGTATTCCTTGTAGAATATTCAGAATATACGCATTCCTTGTAAGGATTTGGATTGGTGGACCCTTGGATCCATCCTCCGCGTAACTCAAGCCCGTGACCCTTCTCGGGCCCTGGTCCGAGACTGAATGTGGTTCAGAATACGAATCATGGACTTATCAGTAGCCCCAAGGTAGATCTTCAGAATTTCGAGGGCTCCATCTCGAAGGCTGGATGAGAGGCTTGCTTCTCGAGGGAAAGCCAATAACTCGAGGGAGAGTAACTCGGGGTACTAGGCTCGGACGTATTTTTCGGGCTGACCCTGACCCTTTTGAATATCTAGCTTCGAGTTATTTTACATTCCATCAGGACATGTGGGCGGTCGGATTTGAATCCTTCATATTAATTCTTAGGTAGCTGACACGTGTCGTGCATCCATTGTATCTTCTGGCAGTGAGAAAGCCCAACCTTCCAATTGTTTGTATCGTTTCGCGAGTCGAGGTAATTACTCACTTAAATGAATATTAATTACTGGTTATATAACCAAGTAACTTTCCCCTATGTATACCATCAATCTTCCTCCACGCAATCTTGTATTTTCAATTTTGCAGAAAAAAGCTCTTCTTCTTCCCAATTTGTGTTGCTTTGTTGTTCTTCATACACTCTCTTCCCCCCATTCTCTATATTGCCATGTCGTCACAAAACTCCAGCATTCCCCCTGGTAATACAGAGAACGTAACACCGGCCGTTGAAGAAACGGTGGTGATAGATGTTGATGAAGTAGCCCCGACCGCCAATGATCTGAGGACACTATTCCTGGAGGCAGATTCCGGGGAGTTGATGGAGGTGACCATCACTACACCGCTGCAAGTTGTAACCGTGGTGGCCGATGAAGGTGCGTCGGGGTCGGGTTTGGACCCAAATATGGAGCTCCAAGTTGATAAACGTGTTTTCGGTGCTGGTGATGCAAGTGGCGTCACTAAGGTTGTCGACAAAAAGACCTTGCAATTTATGAAGTTATGCAGGTTGTCGTACCCCGTCAAGACTGATCTGAAGCTCGAGGATGAGACTACTCAGGTCCAAGATCTAGAGAGCCCCACTCGAGGGGTAATTTACGGAATATTTTTGTAGCAGGGGTTAAGTTTTCCTTTTCCCCCTCTATTTCAGGAATTTTTGCAGCATCATCACCTGCATCCTTGCCAGATCCACTCCAATGTGGTGATACTGATTATGGCTATGATATCCTAGTGTGCTCGGAAGGGACATGAGCCGAGTTTGGATTTATTCCGGTGCTTGTATAAGTTATTCTCTTTTGAGAAATACAAGTACATCACACTCACTCCACGAAAAGCCAATCCTTTCGCATTCCCTGACAATAGCGGTGCATGGGATGTCGACCGCCTAACTTTCGAACGGAGTAAGTACGAGTTCCCCGACTGGAATCCCATGCCGAAGGATGCCATAGCTCGTGATAAGGTGTTCAAGATACTTGCCAACTTAGAGGGCATCATGAGCGAGCTTCTGAAAGAAAAGATTGTCCTTCAGAGAGGATACTTTGTGCAGGGAGCTCACGGGTTGATGTGGCAATGACCCTCTATCACCTACTTGTACTTGCAGAAAGTTTCTAGGTCGAAGTCTACCTCAAGCTTCTTGAAGCCCGGGCTGGTTTGGACCCTTCCTGATAAAATCTAAGGGGACGAGAAGAAGACCAGGAAGCGGGGCGCGCGGAAGTCTCTTAGAGGCCATGGTGAATCTTCTTCGAGTCGATCCTCTTCAGGTCTTAATGTCATATTGTAGGTCGTTGAGTATTTCAAATTATCCTTATGCTGATAATCTTTGTTGTATAAGCAGGCTCTCCTCCGAGAAAGAAATCCAGGAAGGGGAAGGCCATCCTCGAGACGATAGAGGAGAAGGCTGAGGAGTCCGAGAAGCTGCATTCTGAGGAGGTGGGGTCCGGGGAGAGGGAGTTCGAGGCTGAGGAGTCCTCGGATGATGAGTTTGAGCAGGTAACATCCGATGATGCTCATTTACAGGAGCTGGGCTGTTATCTAGGTTTTCCGAAAGAGGAGACACTAACATCTCGGAGGTCATTTAGGAAGTAACCTTTTGCCTCCAAAGTAATAATCTTCAGTTCTTGTAATGTAATTTTTCGATTTTTCAAGTGTCAAACTCTTATACCAAGTGTCTCTACAGTTGTTGAACGGTCTGTCTCGGCTAGGGGATCGGGCTACTGCCAAGGTCAAGCGTCTGTACCACTCCGTTATTATGACATCAGGAGATTTATTAAGGATTATTGAAGCCAAATGTCCTGAGTTATCCTTCCTTGATGAGGTGTTTTCCAGTTCTTCCCCTAGCAAGGCAGATTAGCTTCAGCAAGTTTGCTACCTTACTTGCTGGCGTCTCCTCATCGGCTTTGGGATTTAGATTCGCTCCCTTGATCATGGACTTTAGGATTTATACCTTGGTCTCATGGTTTACTGGAAAGGAGCTTCTGCCTCTTTGACGAAGTTGAGATACTCCGGGATCAGGTCTTCGCAGTTGTCCATGATGAAGACTCTGCGGACATACAACTTAATATTATTCGGCTTCTTCCTCGGGCTTGTTTTGTCGCGGAAATGGGGGCCGAGTTTATGAGGTCTTGCCTCTGATAAGGCCTTTTATGTCGCAGCGTGCGGAGAAGTTGACAATAGCCCATCTCTCAAGGGTCACATTTGGTGAAGTCCTTGATAACCCTGTCGGGTATATTTAGAAGTATCATATTTTGATGCAGTGACACCTTTTATATGATCTTTATATCGCCTTCGAGGTTTTTCCTCTAAGTATCCACTTGGGGTCTGTTTAGAAGTATCATATTCTGATGTAGTGACACATTTTATATGAATTTCAACTTCTGTTTCGAGGTTTTTCCTCTTTGTATTCCGAGATGATTGATATTCAAGTACGCCTGCCTATTTTGTTAGCCCATGGGCTTCAATCAAATAATATTTTCAAATATTTATCTCGGGTTCATCCCCTTTATTTTATTCAAAACGATTGGTACTCGAATTTTTCATTCAAACAGCTTATTTTAGATAAGCTTGCCAACCATATGCTTATTTGAAGCATACTTGTTTTGAGTGGCAATCAAAGCTATACATAGGATGACATTCCTATTATTAGAAAAGGAGTTTGTGATTGCTAAAATAAAGGTGGATTTATTTGAAAATGAAGTAAGTTCAATTTAACCTCGTGGCTTTAAGAAAAAAATAAAGGAAGTAATGGTTCGAGTTTTGTACCCGTTTATGCGTAGAGCATAGTTGTCTTGGACCCTGGGGAGGTTCTTTCTCTAGCTTTATCTTTTGTGATACTTTCGTAAGTTAATCACGTTCCATCTTCGTGGTATGGGCTCACCCTTCACAATTTCCAAGAGGTAGCTTCCCCCTGGATGGGATTCTAGGACCCGATATGGACCTTCCCAGTTCGGGGCTAGACTCCCTTCCATTTATTTCTTGTTTTTATCGTTTAACCTCATGACAAGGTCTCCTTTAACAAAGGTAGATAAGCGAACCCTTCTGTCATGATAGCGCTTGACTCTTTCCTTCACCTTGGCCTCGTGGATGGTAGCATTGGCTCTTTTTTCCTCTAAGAGGTCAAGGTCGAGACGAAAGTTTTCTTCTTTGGTAGTGCCATCTTCATCTTCTAGCTGAGAGGTACGGGCAGAGGGGACTCCAATTTCCATTGGGATGACCGCCTCAGACCCATAGACTAAGCTGTAAGGAGTTTCACCAGTTGCTGTAGCTGGTGTCGTTCTATGGGTCTAGATTACACTCAGAAGTTCTCGGATCCAGCTCCCTTTGGCTCATTCTAGGTGTTTTTTATGCCGTTTACTAACTTCTACTTGGCCGTTGGCTTCTGAATGGTACACCGAGGTGAGCTTTTGATGTATGATGTATTCCTCACACCATTTCTTGAAGGGGTTGTTAGCAAATTGTGAGCCGTTGTCGGTCACTATATATCTCGGGATGCCGTAGCGACTTACAATATTTTTTCAGCAGAAATTTACGACTGTTTTGCCTGTTATATTGGTCAAGGCTTCAGCTTCCACCCACTTCGAGAAGTAATCAATGGCCACAATGAGGTACTTTATGTTTCCAGGGGCCGTGGGGAAGGGTCCGACAAGGTTAATACCCCGTCGGACGAATGGCCAATATTCTTGGATTGTAATCATGTTTTCTTGGTGTACATGGATCATCTTGGAAAATCTCTGACACTGGTGACAGGAATCAATATACTTTGGGGTCCTTTGCCAGTTTTAGTCCTGTTATATGGGCTTCGTATTCAGCTTCATTATTGGTAGCTCGGAAGTCGAATTGAAGAACATATGGATGGTCTTTTCCCTCGGGGCTAGTGAGTAGGACTCCAGCACCACTTTCCCCTGAATTGGAGGATCCGTCCACATATAGGCGCCATTTTCCGGTATTTGGGATCGGCTCTTGCTGGTTGATCTCCATTGGCTCAACTGACTCCATTATGAAATAAGATAAAGCTTGGCCTTTGATGGCCGTCCGAGGCTTGTACTTATATCATGTTCTCCCAACTCGATGGCCCACCTCATCATTCGTCCTGAAGCGTTGGGTTTCTGAAGGATTTGCTTGATAGGATAGTTGGTTAGAAGCACTATTGTATGCGTTTGAAAGTATGGCCACAGTCGTCGAGAGGCATGCACGAGAGACAATATCAGGCGTTCGAGAGGGGTATATCTGGTCTCGGGCCCTTGTAGGCAGGGCCGGCCCTGAGATTTTCGAGGCCTTGTGCGAAAATAAAATTGTGGCCCTATATATTTAATATTATTAAATTTATATAAACTTATATGATCGTATGTGTTAAGCGGTTGTAAATCACTTTTATTTCATTATTATTAAATGTTAGAAATTTAGAGATAGAAATTATTTTCATTATAGGATTTTTGATTAGCTGATAAAAGAGAGTAAGATTTTAAATAACACTGAATGTGTAATCATTAATTCCAATTTCAATTTTACGGAAATTACAAATATAAAATATCAAATAATTACCAATTAATGAATGAGATTATAATACTGAAGTTGGATTCAATATATGTTGATTATTATCCTATATCATTTAGTTAAAAATTAGGAGATTGAATGTAGTTAGAGACTTCTTATGTATATGTTTTCTTGAGAAAAATATATTCCCAAAAAAATATTGGAGCTGATCTCCTAAATATATGCTTGTGTGATCTTTCATTCCTTATCTATTTTCAATTTGATTTAATCAAATTGTAAGATCAATCTTCAAAGATTCCATTTACTATATTATTAACTACACTTAAAATTAATTTATGAGGCCATGTGCGATCGCACTGATCGTACAGCCTAGGGCAGGTACTGCTTGTAAGGCTCTGCTAACATAGTATATGGGGTGTTGTGAACCTTCCTTTTCCTTAACCAATACAGCGCTGATGGCTAGCTGGGAGGCGGATATGTATAAGTAAAATTATCCCCCCTGTCAGGTTTTGAAAGAGTTGGCAGGTGTCGGAGGAGATCTTTGAGTGCTTGGAAGGCTTCGCCGCACTCGTGTGACCACTCAAATTGGTTGGCCTTCTTAAGGATGTTGAAGAAAGGCAAGTGCTTTTTAGCTCCTTTGGAGAGGAATCAGCTAAGGGCTGTGAGGGATCCTGTTAGCTTTTGTACGTCCTTGACGGTCTTCAGAGGTTGCATATTTTGTAGGGCTTCTATCTTCTCGGGATTGACCTCGATTCCCCGATTGGATACCATGTATCCTAAGAACTTGCCCGCTCCAACACCAATGGTACATTTAGCGGGGTTCATTTTAGGTTGGATGTCCGCATGTATCAATGGTTTCCTTCAAGTCTTCGAAGAAAGCGTCGTAACTGCGGCTCTTCACCACCATGTCATCAACGCATATCTCTTTGTTGCGCCCTATTTGAGACTTGAATAACTTGTCCACCAGTCACATGTAAGTGGCTCCAGCGTTCTTTAATCCAAAGGGCATCATTTTGTAGCAAAAGGTCCCTCTGTCAGTTATGAAGGAGGACTTCTCATTATCTTGTTCTGCCATGGGAATCTGGTGATATCCCTTGAAGGCGTCGAAGAAGGCAAGCACCTGATATCCAGCGATCGCTTCAACTAAGTGATCGATCGAGGGTAAGGGGTAGCTATCTTTGGAGCAGCAATCATTCAGGTTGGTGAAGTCGATGCACATTCTCCATTTCCCGTCTGGCTTCTTGACCATTACTAGGTTAGCTATCCATTCGGGGTACTGCACTTCTTTGATTATATGGGCTTTGAGTTGCTTATCTACTTCCTCTTGGATGGCTTCAACTCGGTCCAATGCAAAGATGCGTCGTTTCTGCTTTATAGGCTTCTGTTCTGGGTCGATGTTTAGATAATGTTCCGCCAGGTGAGCGGATACTCCTACCAAGTCATCAGTATCCCATGAGAAGACGTCTGTATATTGGTTGAGGAGATCATGAAGCTTGGTCTTTATCTCGGGGGGTAGGAGTGTTCCAACTTCGACGGTTCCTGAGTCTCCAAGTTGCATCATCTCGGATTTGGAGTACTTGGCTGGTTCAATCTCCTCCTTTTTTGGTTCTCTGATAGCTTGAATGGTGCAAACTCGAGCTAACTGTTGGCCGCTTCGGACTATGGCTATCCCTTGATTTGTGGGAAATTTCATTTCCAGGTTGCATGGGGACCATATGGCTTTTGCTTGGCACATCCACGGTCGTCCAAGGATGATGTTGTAGGGTGCTCTGGAGTCAATTATTGCAAAGGCACAGCGGAGGGTTATACTCCGAGGACCGTCTTCCACCCGTACTGGCAAGGTAATCTCTCCCAAAGGGGTAACGAGATCACCAGCAAATCCCGAGATTGGATTGGTAGGTACCAGATTATTTCTGTTTAATCCCAACTTCTCGTAACAGCTGAGAAACATAATCTCCACCTCACTTCCCCCATCCACCAGAACTCTCTTAATCACGTAGTGATTTATAGTGACCGTAATCACTAGAGGATCTGAATGGGGTAATTGGTTAGGAACTGCATCCTCCGATGAAAAGGCTACAGTTCCATCCTAGCGAGATCTTTTGCTCTCCCATTCCCTAAACGGAATGGGGACTCTATAGCATTTGTCACGAAATTCACGATGGTCTAAATGGAATATCTCTATAGCATGTATATAGGGAAGGAAATAAAGTGGCAGATTTTCTGGCCAAATATACTCATACAAATTATATTTAGGCCCCTTATCACTTAGTGACGCAACCTATACTCTCAGAAATTCAATACTTCTTGAAAGGGATGAAATTCCCAACATGAGAACTTCATGATCTCCATTGAGGCAGATGCTACTGACTACTTTTCATGCAGGCACAAGAAGACCCATTGTTAGGAGATCCATGGGATTCCATGGAGCAATGGTGGCATTAACTGTACTACAACCTTTTGAACCAGCACTGGAACTGGACTCTCTGATGTTTTGATTGGCTACTGCTACTATACACTAACCCCTTGGCAGATCTGTGTTTCATTTCTATGATTCGCTAAAATGCTCGGGGTGTTGAAGTGAAGATTTTAGCAAGAGCCAGAAGATAGCTACAACCTATTCTTTCATTCTTTTGAGCCATACATATGGCTAACTACTGTAATGAACTAGGGCCAATGGCCCTCTATTTTTGATAAATGGTTAGGGGAGCCAAATGAATATCCCCCACCAAAGGGTAGATTAATCCAAAAAAACTATCAAAATGTTATTCAAATCAAAAGATTGTTTTCATCTCAATTTGTAATTTTTTAATGTATTGATTGTTTGGAAAATGTTAGAAAATTCATAATGGAAATATAGGAGAAATGGTTGCAATCCATTCTTTAAAAAGAACACAATAACCTTCAAAAAAATGCTATTGTTTGGGAGAATGACAGAGGTATTCATTGAGGTACCAAATTTAGAAAAAAAATTAAAGTTTGAGTATGTAAAATGAATGAAAAATAGTTTAGGTACCTTAAAATGAGAATTGTGGATAGTTTATGTAAAAAACGAGTCAAAAATAGTTTAGGTACCTTAGATGAGACTTTTGCATAGTTTGGGTACCTTTTTTGCAATTCACTCTAGATTTTATTACATATAAGGTTTTTAATTAGATTATAGCTCTGTCTATATTTGTGTTATGATTACTACTCTCTATTAGTGACACATTTTATAAGGACTAACAATTGGATAAGGCAGCCTTATATTAAGGCAAAATCATGGCAAACCGCTTTTTGGGTCAAAATACAATTACATTTTGCTCGGTGCAAGTTTATAAAAAGCACATAAGTTCATGGACTATTTTGCAAAACAGCAAACTTTTATCCCCTAATCTGAAATCGATCAAGTTCCTTGTGAGGGAGATGAGGATTGGCGACGACCAGAAACAATTCCGGTGACGATCAGAAACGGATCTGATGGTGGCGATAGCGCCTGAGAGCAAAACAAAACTAATGGAGTCGTCGTCCGATCGTGGTGATTTTTTCTGAGAGCAAAACGAACCTGATGGTGGTGATTGCGCTTGAGATTTCAATCACTCTGTAATGATACGCCGTGGATTCTCACTGTCGGCGGTAGCACTACTGATCGGAAAATCAGGTCTACTGTTGTACTTGGAAACAAAGCAGAGCTTCATGGAGAAATTTTCCTTCAACTCAGTTTCCTTTACACTATTGAAATGCTGATTAATTTTGTGAATCCCTGGGTAGTGATGTTAAGGGAAATATAATAGTTTCTTAGAAGGTGAGCTTCCAATAAATGCAGATTGTGTGAAGGATGTTGGTGGCGTTGGAGTAATTGTCTTCAACAATGAGATTGCCGAATACACTCTCTCTTAGCCGCTGCTCTGGATACTCCAGCCACAGTTATAAGCTATGTTGATAGCCTAAAACTGATGTCAACTCAACAACTTATCCAACTGCCTTTTATCGTTCAGAGGTACCATCATCGGTGACACCCACATGCCTTAGATTGCTTAATTTTTGGCCCGGGACCCATGTAAACTGATGAATTGATGGATGTATGGAACCCGCACTTGATCACGAACCCGACTTACGAACTTATCTGCAAGACAAAGCCCCGGGTCAACAGAGGGTAGACACTCCGACGCTGAAGTTAGTATGTGCGTAAGGCGTATTGTGTGTAAGATAATAGATAGAAAAGGTGTACCAAACCTTAGGTATTTATATGGTTACAATCCGTACATCACCAAGATATGTAATTATGGTATAAATATAAATCTTATGGGAATAGTAGTTGTATTACCATGTATCGAAAAAGTGTATTTCGGTCATGGTTGTATTACCATGTTTAGGAGGAAGTGTATTCCTTGTAGAACATTCAGAATATACGCATTCCTTGTAGGATTTGGACTGATGGACCTGTGGATCTATCCTCCACGTAACTCGAGCCCATGACCCTTCTCGGGCCCTGGTCCGAGACTGAATGAGGTCCAGAATACGAACCATGGATTTATCATGAATGATGATTTCAATTCGAGGATTCACACAATTGTTTGATGGTGATGATGATGGTGGTGGTGCGGTGGTGGACCGGTGGAGGCTGGTGGTGGACTCTTGGTGGAATAGTGGTGGTAATGATGATAATTTATTGGAAGGCCCTATTTGCAGATCCTTATCCCCTATTTGCAGATCTCAAATCCTGTAAAATTACTAAATTGCCCTCACTTAATAATAGTTTATTTTATTTAGTTTTGATCCACTTGTTCAAGCTATTTTCATATTCTAGTAAAAACTTTTGCCTGCAAAATATCTGTTTAAGATCCACCCTGTGCATCCAAATTCTCCGCCGGGAAACCCAAGCACCGCCGGCACCGCCTCCTCATCTTCGTTGCCTTCCACCTCCTCATCTTCGTTGCCCTCGTCTACACCACCGTCCCACACCACTTGCAGCACGGAAACTGCAACACTAGCAGGCCCTTTATTCTCTCCCTTTCTGCAAATAGGCCCGTGGCGGCGGTGATCCGGCGAGGCTTGAAATCTCCGACCGGAATTTGTACAGAACGGAGAAGATTTCGGTGATTTCGATCGGTGATTCCTGGTCTGGTGATAGAAGAGCGAGGGATTTGGGGAAATCCAAGGGGGAGAAATTTGGGGGAAAAGAATTTCGTTCTGGTGAAAGAAGAGGGAGAGATATTAGGGATTTGTTTATTTTTTATGAGGAAAGGGAGAGTAAATGGTAATTACTAGGTATACACGTACGTATAACAATCAAATTTAGATTCCAATTACGACATAGTGTTAGTTGGAGTATTTATAAAGATTACAATATTGTATGTGAATTAGTTATTGTGTCGGATTAGAATTTTTCAATAAAAAGAGTTTAGAATTATGATTAATTTCATTGAACACCTATCTGAAATTGAAATATAAAATATAAGTTATGTACTTTGAGTATAATTAATATATTAATAATTAGATATTATAAAACAATTAGATGTATACCTTAAAATTCTTCTTTTATACAAAAGAATAATTGAACAAAATTTTATCAAATCTTATTATAAACTAATTTAAACTAAATGACTATATAAAAATCAATTTAAATTAAAAGGAAAAAAAACAAAAAACATTATCATACAAGTAGGAGGTGTGTTATTAGGAACCTATAAATAGCAAACTAAATAGAATCCTATAATAATGACATATTACTAATTAGAATCTTGTATACATGGAAACTATGTAGTAATTAGAATCTAAATTTGGATAGTAAAATAGAAACTTACATGGTAATTGTAATTTTATTCTCACAAGTCACAACCTTTCCGCATATTATTCGACCGAGAGAATACATATTCTCTCTGGAGAAGATATCCCCAAATCCAAACCTCCCCAAATTTCTCTCCCCCGATCGCTCCCTCTCCCCAAATCCAAACCTCTGGATCCTCGGATCCTCTGCCTATGTTCTAAACTCTCTGTTCTGCTCTGCCTCCTCTGTCGAAGGATCCACCGGACATTTCGAGCTCGCCGGATCACTGCCTCCATGGCAGAGGCGAACGCTGCCACGAAGGGGAGGTCACGAAGGATACTTATCGTACTACTTAGGGAGTGAGGAGAGGTCAATCCTGTTGTGCATAATATGCCACGAATTGGTGGGTTCGTTTTGATGATTGGGATTTGGGTTTTGGTTTGAAGTGGGATTGGATCTGCGGGTCTTTTTATTTGATGAATGATGCAGTTAATTTAGACGGCGATGGCAACGTTCCGGTGGCAGAGTTCTGTTGGTGGCGTACCGGTGGCGGAGTTCCGGTGATGGCGTACCGGTGGCGGAATTTCGGTGGTGCTGATGGGTGGTAGAAAGGTTTTGATGGAATATGAAATTTATGAATTTTACTTAAACGAGTGGATCAAAACTAAATAAGACAAACTATTATTAAGTGAGGGCAATTTAGTGATTTTACTTGATTTGGAATCTGCAAATAGTGGATAGGGATTTGCAAATAGGGCCTGTGTTTATTAATTGATTATGATGTATGATTATGATAATTTATGAAGGATGATGATGATTTATGATAATTATTTTAGTGCTAAAAATGACGATGATTAATGGTGTTGATTTCGATGATAACGATGATAATTTCACGATGATGATTTATGAAATTAGATTGATATGATGATATTCGAATGTTGATATTTGATGATTAATTTCGGTTATGATGACTCTATGATTGATGATTTTTCATTGATAATTGATGAACAAATTAACGATCAGATTGTGACGACAATGATTAATTTTGGTGAAAACGAGGTCAATTTGATGATCCGAGCTACGTTTATGCAAGAATCTAGTTTCACGATTTGATCATATGTATTTTAGATGATGATTTTATATTTATGATTGATGATGGTTATGAAATAATTGATAATAAAGATGGTGGATTTGATGATTTCATGTGTATGATATGGTTGATGATTTAATTTTCATGATTGATAATTAATGTTGGTTTTGAAGATTGATGATTTTTTATTGATGATCGAACGGATTTAAGGATCGAACTGGTAACGAGTATGACTAATGTTGGTGACCAAACTATATATATATATAAGAGGATGAGGAAAAAAGAGGTCTATTTGATAATCCGAGCTACGATAATATAGTTTCCCGATTTGAGCGATTAGAAAGTGAGAATAAACTGGTAGACGGGTTAATACTTGCGTTCTTGGTTAATTTGTCTAAATCGGGTTCCTTCATATCTTAATGCTATCAAACAATTTAGAACTGGTGTTACCAGCTAGATTTGATTTGATAAGAGAAATAGTTAGTTTAAGCCGTCTCTTTTTAGCTATCGATACAGTAAGTAGGAATTGGGGTATGTCCGTTGCATTCACGGTACCCTATAACTGATTGGTTCATGGTTGTTAATTATATCTTTGCATCAATGATCGAATATATGACTACTGTGGATTTATTTTGAGTCGTGTTGCATAATTAATTGATACACTTGCATTTAGTGTAGTTAATCATTTTGTATTTTAATTTCGTAGTCTTAATATACATACAGTAAAACTCTAGTAATCCTTGTGGATGCTGACAGAATGTTTCCAGATAGTCTCTTAACACAAAACCAAGACCACAACTCTGTCCATGGAAAGCAGCATCCACATTGAGCTTGAGACCATTGTCTAGCTTAGTCCACCTAACCTAACCAGTCTAATACTAGGCCTAGTAGGTTTAAGTGTGTATGGAATATGAGCTTCAGCAGCAATATGTAGGTCAAACTCTTGTGCGATTCTGACTAGATGAGCTGCCAAGGATAAATGAAGAATGTGTTTGAACTGCTTGATGATGAGATTCCGGCAATGTTTGATTTTATCAAAAATAAACCTATTTCTTGCCTTCCATCGGCACCAAACCATTATAGAACATGACATTCTTATAAGTTTAGACTGGAAACATGATAAGCTTGTATATGTTAGATAATAGGATAGTCTGTCCCATATAGCCCTAAACTGTGTGTCTCTAATACCAACAGTACCAAACATGACTGTCCAAATGGAAGTGGCAAGCTGGCAGGAGTTAAAGAAATGGTCAATGGAGTCCAAATTATTAAAGAAGGGAAAATTTGATGCCAATTGGAAACCATAATGTACCAAAACCTCATTAGAGGGCAATAAGCAATTGAATAGCCTCCAAACAAAGAATACAATCTTTTCAGGCACCTTGATTCTCCACAGTTTAGATAAAGAGGGTGAAACTTTTCTGTTATCTTGAAGGATCTGGTATGCTGTCTTGAAAGTAAAATTGCTTGTAACAGAAGGCTTCCACACCAGCCTATCTACTCTATGGCTGGTAATGCTTGTATTCTATAGAATCTGGTAGATGGAGGTTGAGACGGCTTCTGTAAGGGAAGGTAAATATGTGTGACTGTGCATCACAAAGTTTGTAATAGTGCAAGCATCTGGTATAGAAGCGAGATTAGAGGGGGAACTGAACAATCAGAGGTCCTTTTCCTGTGTAATTTGCCTGCCAGAAACTACACAGTTCTTTGCCTTGAATGACTAAGGTGTTGTGCTCACTAATGTGATTGACTTGACAAATCCTCTTCCAAGTCTAGGAGATCCTAGAAGAGGGAGGTAGATAATTAAGGAAATGTGTCCATAGAGCTAAAGCTGTCTGATACTTCTACCATAGCTTTATTGAACATGTCTGAACTATATGTGGGATTGATCTAAAAACAAGGTCATTTTGATCCAGAGGGAAACACAACTTGGACCATTTTCTCAACTTCTTATTTGCTGTTACAAGAGTTGATCTCCATAAGAATGTAGCAAATAGCTTCTCTAATGTTTTCACAATGTGCACTGTAGGGGCCCTGACAGTAAACACATGTTGAGGGATGACATATAGCACTGATTGAATCAGTTTTATTTTTCCACCAGAGGATAGCCATTTAAATCTCTAGTAACTCATTTTTTGCTTATTTTTTCCATCAAGGGATAAAAATATGCATTCAGTAATTCCTTGATAGATTTGACAGCCTAGGTATTTAAAGGGGAAAGAGCCCTGTATCATACCCAAAAGTTGTGTGATCCAATTTTTCTTAGCTAAAGTGGCATTATTTCTTAAATAGAAGTCACTTTTCTCAAAATTGATTCTTTGACTAGTAACTTTAGCAAAAATTGCCAAAAATGTTTTGAGAGTGATCAATGTACTCTTATTAATTGAGATAAATAAGACAGTATCATCAGCATAAGAAAGTAGGAAACTGACTCTACATTTCTGAGAAGATTAAAGTAGGACAGTTTGCCAGTACTGTAAACGTATGCCAAACTCCTTGAAAAATATTTAGTGAATATATTAGACAAAAGTGGAGATAAAGTGTAGTTATATGTTATTATCAATTTAATATCTCATGTGAATGAGTCACGCGATCTTAATTCTATTTTTAGGAGGGAGAGACCATCTTGGTAGATTGCTATCGGTCTCTCGAGCGTTGCCTTGTTGTTGCACTACTGCCTTTGCCCTGCGCACCCCTCCAAATATTCAGTTAAAATTTTTATTTTGATATAAAAAACTTTATTAATTAATTATGCTGCAAAACTTTATTAATTATTAATAAAAGTTTTTATTTTTGAAACTCTAAACTTTTTTGAAGCTCAACTGAGAGTGAACCCTGCTGTATTATACTCAAATGTTTTGCATGTTGTTTTCTTTTAATGGCAGCACTTATTGATTCTAATTTCAACTCGTCCAAATTTTGAAAGTAAATAAATTATATTAATTACGTTAACTTTGTTGTATTTGTAGTTTATGTACAACACATGTTTTCCTTATATTTACGTAGCACATATTTTATATTATATATATGATATTTGTATATTTTAATTTCTTTGTTACTTAAATGACAAAACAATATCATTCGTATTTATTATATAATCTCTTTACTCTCATCACCCGTCTCATAATATTCATTTGTTTTGTTCTGAATTTAATTATTCTTCAGTTTTGATGGGGTACATTTTTCTTGATAGGCACAGCTAAACCCTAAGATCCCAGGGTTTATTGTTTTAATATGAATTTGATTTTTTAAAGTTTTGATGAGCTAAATATTTTTACGGTGACTAGCAAGAGTCACACACCTGATTTGCCCAAAAGAACTTTCGGCACGAGCACACTCTGATTCATGGTCTAATTTAAATTTCAACGCTATCAACGAGTAAGACCCTGATGAACTGCTTCTGTTCTACGGATTGAGAAGTTCAAATTAGACCATGAATCACTGTTTCTTGGACATGTCTGATGATGGCCCACACAACTATTCAGAAATTGTGCTCTCGGTTTGTTTTGAGTTGCAAAATGTAGTACATTGACATGTTTGCGTTTAGTGGGCTGCTATCGATTTTAATATTAACGCAGTATTCATTTTAAATATCATGGAACTATCAAATTATAAATTTAAAATATGCATGATACTATATTTTAGCATAAAAAGTTTAATGTATATAAATGATAAGTCCATGGTTCGTATTCTAGACCTCATTCAATCTCGGACCAGGGCCCGAGAAAGGTCATGGGCTCGAGGTACGCGGAGGATGGATCCACGGGTCCATCAATCCTAATCCTTATAAGGAATGTGTATATTCTGAATGTTCTACAAGGAATACACATCCTCCTATACATGGTAAATACAGCCATGACCGAAATACACTTCTCCTATACATGGTAATACAACTGTTATCTCCATAAGAGTTGTATTCCTACCATAATTATATATCTTGGTGATCTACGGATTGAAGCAATATAAATACCGAAGGTTTGGTTAACCTCTCTACCTATTATCTTACATACAATACGCCTTACGCATCATACTAACTTGAGCGTCTATCCTCGGGACACCCGAGGCTTTGTTTTGCAGATCAGTTCGTGAGCTGGGGACGTGATCAAGCGCGGGTTCTAGACATCCATCATTTTGGCACGCCCACTAGGAGCCGCTTGCTGATCTTGATCTACACGACCTCCAAACTCAGGGTTGCTCCGACTGAAAACCTTCGCGGGAGCACGTTAATCCGTTTTCCAGCCTCGACAGAAGTAAGAAGCATCAACGCCAACCACAACCGTGATAGGATGAGCCACGCCGCCAATCAGGGAGTAGTAAGGAGCATTAACAGCGTACACCGATCGCCGGAAGAAGCCTCTCCCTGGGAGTGGGAAAGCAAAAGATCTCGCCTAGACGAAACCGTTAGTTTTTCACCTAAGGATGCGGTTCCCAACCAATTCCCCCATTCAGATCCCTTAGTAATCACGATCAACGTAAATCATAACGTGGTTAAAAGAGTTCTGATAGATGGAGGAAGTGAAGTAGAAGTCATGTTTCTCAACTGTTATGAACAGTTGAGATTGGACAGGATTAATCTCATGCCCACAAATCCTATCTTGGGGTTTGTTGGCGATCCTGTTACTCATTTGGGAGAGAAGTGAAAGATGGTCCTCAGAGTATAACCCTCTTCCTTACCTCCGTGGTCATCGACTCCAGAGCACTGTACAACATCATCCTCGGACGACCTTGGATGTACCAATCGAAAGCCATCTGGTCCCCATACCACTTGGCAATGAAGTTTCCCACGAACCAAGTGATAGCCACGGTCCAAGGCGACCAACAATTAGCTCGAGTCTGCACAATTCAAGCTATCCGAGAATCGGAAAGAGAGGATCTTGAATCAGCCAAGTACTCTGAGTCCGAGCCGATGCAACTTGGAGAATCAGGAACCGTCGAGGTTGGAACTCTCCTACCCCCGAGATAGAGAACAGACTTCGAGATCTCCTCAATCAGTATGTAGATGTCTTCTCATGGGATACCAATGACTTGGTAGGAGTATCACCTCGTCTAGCAGAAAATTACCTAAATATCAACCCCGCACAGAAGCCCATAAAGCAGAAGTGACCCATCTTTGCACTGGATCGAGTTGAAGCCATCGAAGAAGAAGTAGACAAGCTACTCAAAGCCCGTATAATCGAGGAAGTGCAATACCCCGAGTGGATAGCAAACCCAGTAATGGTCAAGAAGCCGGACGGGAAGTGGAGAATGTGCATTGATTTCACCAACTTGAACGACTTTTGCCCCAAAGACAGCTACCCCCTGCCTTTGATCGACCGCCTAGTGGAAGCGATTGCTGGATGTCAGGTGCTAGCCTTCTTCGACGCCTTCAAAGGATATCATCAAATTCCCATGGCAGAGCAGGATAAGGAGAAAACCTCTATCATAACCGACATGGGGACTTTTTGCTATAGGATGATGGCCTTCGGATTAAAGAACGCCGGAGCCACTTACCAACCGCTGGTGGATAAATTATTCAAGTCCCAAATAGAGGCCCTGCAAAACATGCAACCCCCAAAGACCGTCAAAGATGTACAGAAGCTAACAGGATCCCTTGCGGCCCTTAGCCGATGTCTCTCCAAGAGAGCGGAAAAGCACTTGCCCTTCTTCAACGTCCTTAAGGAGGCTAACCAATTTGAGTGGTCAGACGAATGTGGAGAAGCCTTCCAAGCATTTAAAGATCACCTCCGACACCTGCCGACGCTATCAAAACCAGACAAAGGGGAGACTCTCTATTTATATATATCTGCATCCCGGCTAGCCATTAGTGCTGTGTTGGTCAAATAAAAGGAAGGGTCACAACACCCCATATACTATGTCAGCAGAGCCCTACAGGGGCCCGAGACCAAATATTCCCCCTCTCGAGCACTTAATATTAGCCCCCGTGCATGCCTCTCGATGGTTGCGGCCATACTTTCAAGCACATACAATAGTGCTTCTAACCAACTACCTGATCAGACAAATTCTTTAGAAACCTGACGCATCGGGATGGATGATGAAGTGGGCCATAGAGTTGGGAGAACATGACATACAATATAAGCCTCGGACAGCCATCAAGGGCCAGGCTTTATCCGATTTCATAATGGAATCAGTCGAACCAGTGGAAATCAACCAACAAGATCCAGTCCCAGATAATGGAAAATGGCGTCTATACGTCGATGGATCCTCTAACTCTGGGGGAAGTGGTGCTGGAGTCTTACTCACCAGCCCTGAGGGAAAGGACCATCCCTACGTTCTCCATTTTGACTTCCGAGCCACTAACAATGAAGCTGAATATGAAGCCCTCATTACAGGCCTAAAACTGGCTAAGGACCTCGAAGTTAAAGATCTCGAAATCTTCTGTGACTCACAGATCATGGTACAACAGGTCAAAGGGGAATACGAGAGCCAAGAATACAGTCTCCAGAAGTACCTCGAGATAGTTAAGCTTCTCCTAAATCAATTCTGAAATTATGAATTGAATCACATCCCCCGAGAAGGCAACCATAAAGCGGATGCACTGAGCAAACTTGCCTTCTCGGACCTCAACATACGGTCTTCTCAAAAATTGCTGATGGAAACCCTGGCAAAAATGAGTTATGAAGAAAGCAGCATCATGGATGTTGACACCTCGGACACATGGATGAACCCCTATATTGAGTATCTGAAAACGGGAACCCTCCCGGAGGATAAGCATTTGGCACGTAAAGTCCGAGTTAAGGCACCCAAGTACGTCATCCATGAAGGCACCTTATACATGAAGGGATACGTCCAGCCCTTACTTAAATGTGTCGAGCCCTCTGTTGTAGAGCAATTTATACAGGAAGCACATGAAGGGGTTTGTGGTAGCCACCAAGGTCCACGTATAGTTACCCGCAAACTCCTACAATGGGTTACTTTTGGACTACCATGCTAGAAGATTCAAAGAAGTATATTGATTCTTGTCACTAGTGTCAGAGATTTTCCAAAATGATTCATGTACCCTAAGAAAACATGATTACAATTTAAGAATCTTGGCCATTTGTCCGATGGGGCATTCATCTTGTCGGACCCTTTCCGACAGCTCCCGAAAATTTCAAGTACCTTATTGTGGCCATTGACAAAATGGGTGTAAGCTGAAGCCTTGATGAATATAACGGGCAAAACAGTCATCAATTTTTGCTGGAAATATATTGTGTGCCGCTATGGCATCCCGAGATACATAGTAACTGACAATGGCGCACAATTTGCTAATAACCCCTCCAAGAAATGGTGCAAGGACTACCGCATACGTCAAAAGCTCACATCGGTGTATCATCCAAAGGCTAATGCCCAGGTAGAAGTTACAAATTGAACATTGGTTAGCGGCATCAAAAAGCGCCTGGAAGGAGCTAAAGAAAACTCGATCCAAGAACTTACGAGTGTGATCTGGACCCTCCCAACCAGAAGACAAAAATGACACTGCCAATGAAGAAAACCTTCATCTCGACCTTGACCTCTTAGAAGAAAAAGGAGTCAATGCTACTATTCACGAGGCCAAGGTGAAAGAAAGAGTCAAGCGTTATCACGACAGAAGAGTCCGCTTGGCTACCTTCGTTAAAGGGGACCTTGTCATGAGGTTAAATGAAAAAAGCAAGAAGGAAGTGGAAGGAAAGCTAGCCCCGAACTAGGAAGGTCCGTATCGAGTCCTAGAATCCCATCCAGGGGAAAGCTACCTCTTGGAAACCATGAAGGGTGAACCCATACCACGAAGATGGAACGTGATTAACTTATGAAAGTATCATGGAAGATAAAGCTCGAGATAGAACCTCACAAAGGTCCAAGAGCCTCACCAAAGTCCGAGAACCTCGCGAAAGTCCGAAACAACTATGCTCTAAGCATAAACGGGTACTAAACTCGAACCACTATTTCCCTTATTTCTGTTCTTAAAGTTATGAACTTAGATTGAAAACTTATGTTACTTACAAATTACACCTATCTTTACCACGGGCAATTACAAAATTCCTTTTCTAATAAAAGGAAGGTTATTCTAAGTATGACATTGATTGCTACTCAAAACGATATGCTTTAAAAAGTATATGATTTGCCAGCTTATACAAAATTAGTTGTTTGAATCCAAAATTCAACATCTAATCGTTTTGAATAGAGGAGATAGCTTCGAGATAAAGTACTTTAAAGAATTACTCGATTGAAGTTTATGGACTAAAAGGGTAGACGTGCTCGAATATCGATCATCTCGAAAATATAGAGGAAAAATCTTAAACCTAAACAGTTCATATCAAAGGTCTTATTACATCAGAATATGATACTTCTAAAAATTCCAAAAGGATACATAGAGGAAAAACCTCGAACCTAAACAGTTCATATCAAAGGTGTTATTACATCAGAATATGATACTTCTAAAAATCCCAAAGGGATACATAGAGGAAAAACCTCGAACCTAAACAGTTCATATCAAAGGTGCTATTATATCAGAATATGATATTTCTAAATTTACTCAATAGGGTTATCAAGGATGTGGACCTTGACAAATGAGCTATTGTCAACTTTTCTGCACGCCGCAACATTGAAGGCCTTATCAGAGGAAAAACCTCGTTACTACGGCAGACCAAACCCGAGGAAGAAGCCCAACAACATCAAATTATATATTCACAGAGTGTTCATCATGGACATATGTGAAGACCTGATCCCGGAGTATCTCAGCTTCGTCAATCGGGCAGGAGCTCCTTTCCAGTAAACCATGAGACCGAGGTTCATGTGCAAAGGAATAAATCCAGAACCCTAAAGCTGATGAGGAGATGCCAACGAACTTGCCGAGGCTAATCTGCCTTGCTATCCGAAGGGACGGAGAGCATCTCACCAAGGAAGGACAACTCAAGATATTTGGCTACAATGAGCCTCAATAAATCTCCTGATGTCATTATCTTCTCGGAGGGACCCAATGCATCCAAAAACTCGGCCCCAAGAACCCATCGGCTAGCAGTCAAAGCGGCAAGCCTATCAGCAGCATCCAGATGAGAAAAGATAGTCATCATCACGTCTTTCTCCTCGTCGGATTGACACAATCGCAACATTTCGTCTAAAATCTTGTGCTGCTCAGAGTCGTGGAAAAAATCCCCATACTCTTCCCGGTGACTTTTTAACTCGAGGCTTCAAGCAATAAAGGCGCCCAGAGTTTAAGAAGCCACTGCAGTTATTGAGAGTCCCCCTCCGAAGACCGCTTCTGAGCCAACTCAGTCATAGTGTCCTGGTAAACCTTCAGCTCATCCTCCACTAGTGCACAAGCATACCTTTTTCGGCACCACATTCAAGGCGTTTTGGCCAAAATTGCGCGCGACCGCCGAGAAAAAGGTTTATGAGTTTGCTTACGTCCTCTCGCCTAGGGCAGAAAATTAAAAACGGTGTTTTACAGTTGAATAGAAGGCGTTTTTGAAAATGCCTTAAAATGTGGAAGGTGAGGCGATATCGTATCCGAATCCGCTAATAAGCGATCAAGGAAGCGATATCGCCTATAGGACCCGGCAGATGTTGGAAAAGTTGTTCGCCAGTAGTGGTTTGCAGCTTCTCTGCTAGCGAGTTCGTCCCATATGAACGCCTGCAGGTGAATTATTATCAGAGATACAGACGGGTCTTGTTACGAAATCGTGTTAGATTCGTCTGTACAGGCGAATATGGTAGCGAATTCGTAATTATGTATTTACTGGGTATATAAAAGCAATTTTTTTGCGGGAAGAAAAATAAAAGAACAAGATAAGAGGACTCTCCTTGTGAGTTTTCTCCAAGATAGCTCACATTTTCATGCGGGATTTTTCCCATCACTGCAAAGGTATGTGGTTGTGAATTGTTATTGATTGTTTTTCAAATGGGCAAACTTTTTTGTGACATGTGTGTGTGCTTGTTTGTATGGTTTTTTATAGTTTGTTAGAGTGCTAACTTAGGTGATTTTTTGAGTGATTCTAGCAAAACGGTTGTTGATAGTATCGTGTTAAGCATGGGTCGTAGTAAAATCATGTTGGAGAATAAGCGTCTTTCAAAAGATTATATGAAGTTGATCAAAGAATTTATTGATTTTGGTTGGAGGGATTGTGTAGAAAAGAAAATGAGAGGGCTAAGATGTCCTTGCAAAGATTGCCTTAACAATGCGATCTATGAGGATGTAGCGGTAGTGCGAGAACATTTGATTTGTAGAGGTTTTGATCCTACATATACAAAATGGGTTTGTCATGGAGAGGGAGCAAGTCATAACGATGCGGAGTTTGATGTTAGGCTTGACTCGGAAGAATTACGTTATGATGGTTGTCTTGATGAAATGGCGGAAGACATGGCAATGGATTGGGTAGGAAAGCCGAGCATTTTAGCGGCGATGTTTAATGATAAAGAGACACCATTGTACAAGGGCTGTAAACATTCAGTTCTTGGTTCTACGTTGTTGTTGATGATTTTAAAGGCTCGACATGAAATATCTGACAAGGGGATGACTGAATTGTTAGAGTTGGTGAAAGAGTTGCTACCCACTGACAACTTGTGCCCTGATCGAGTATATGCTGCAAAGAAGATATTATGCCCTATGGGAATGGAGATGCAGAAGATTCATGCATGCCCTAATGATTGTATGTTTTACAGGGGAGATGACAAGAAGAGGGATACGTGCCGAGTATGCAATGACCCTCGGTACAAGTCAAAGGTGGGGACCGTAGAGGTATGTGGCGAGAGTGTTACACCGTCTAGATGCAAAACACCGGCTAAATTAGTTTATTACCTTCCACTGATTCCTCGACTGAAGAGGTTGTTTGCAAATCCTGAGGATGCAAAGTTGCTAACATGGCATGCAGATAGGGCTAGGGAGGACGATGACATTATTTTACATGCCTCAAATGGAGATAAGTGGAAGAAAATGGATGAGCGGTACCCTGAATTTGCTGCTGAGCCCAGGAATGTGAGGTTAGGCTTATCCACTGATGGCATGAACCCCTTTGGTAACATGTCTAGCACCTATAGTTCTTGGCCAGTTATGGTTGTGATATACAATTTGCCATCGTGGTTGATGATGAAACATAAGTATGTGTTATTGTCCATGATGATATCTGGTCCCAAGCAACCGGGCAACGATATTGACGTGTACCTAGCGCCTTTGATCGAAGATTTGCAGAAGTTATTCGATGTCGGTGTCTGTATACCTGATGGCAGTCGAGGTGATGAGAAGTTTGAACTGAAAGGAATGCTGTTGTGGAGTATTAATGACTTTCCAGCATTAGGTAACTTGGGCGGTTATTCAGTGAAAGGTCACTTTGCATGTCCTATATGTGAGAGCAAGACTAGTTATTGTCAATTGAAGCACAGTAGTAAGCCAGTGTATCTCGGGCACTAAAGATTTCTTCCGATCGGACATCGTTGGAGGCGAGCGAAGCATTGGTTCAACGGGAGAGAAGAGCATGATCCTGCCCCAATCCCTTTAACTGGAGAGGAGGTTTTAGAAAAGGTTACTGGGATGGATCATGAATTTGGTAAGGGAAAGAAGAAGAAGGCATCGAATAGCAGTTGGAAGAAGTGTTCGATCTTCTTCAAACTAGATTACTAGAAGCATTTGGACGTACGTCACTGTCTCGATGTGATGCATATTGAGAAGAACGTATGTGAAGCACTTGTAGGTACGCTGATGAATACCCCTGGAAAGACAAATGATGGCCTGAAAGCGCGGAAAGATCTTGTACAGCTCGGAATTTGTTCATCTCTTGCCCCTATAGAGGAAGAAGGTAAATCCTATTTACCTCCTGCTTGTTACACCATGTCAACGGAGGAGAAGAAGCATTACTGTAATGCTCTGAAGTCTGTTAAGGTTCCAAATGGTTACTCTTCGAACATTCGTAGCTGTGTGAATACTAAAGAATTGAAGCTGGCAGGAATGAAGTTGCACGACTGTCGTAATCTTATGCAGGAGCTTAATATAATTGCTTTAAGAGGATCGTTGCCTTGGCACGTGAGGAAAGCAATATCGAAGCTATATTACCTTTTTAAGTGCATATGCCGTAAGAAAGTGAGCAGGCGGAAGCTGGATGAGTTGCAGGAAATGGTGGTGGAAGTTCTTTGTAGGATGGAGATGTACTTCCCCCCTTCATTCTTCGACATCATGATCCATGTGATAGTCCATTTGGTGAAGGAGGTAAAATTTTGTGGCCCTGTTTATTTGAGTTGGATGTATCCATTCGAGCGGTACATGGCGATATTTAAGCATTTTGTGAAGAATAGATATAGGCCTGATGCTAGTATTGTTCAGAGGTATGTTGCAGAAGAGGTTATTGAGTTATGTACTAACTATATGAAAGATGTTGCCACAGTGGGGATACCAAATGTTAGGCATGATGGGAGATTGGAAGGGCACGGTTTTAAGCATCATAGTTTGTTCAGTCCTACCGCGAAAGACATGAACGAAGTACATTTGTATATCCTCAGGAATCACGCGTCGGTGATCCCTTATGTTGACGTACACATGGAGGAGATTAGAGTCTCAAATGTATGGCCTGTCGGTGACTCTAGGATCCTAGAGAAGCATTGTGCCAATTTCATTAGGTGGCTGCAAGCTCATGTTCTGGCAGGGGACCATCCTGATATTGTCAAGGTGTTATGCAGAAGGCCGCTAGGAACTGTTTCCTCGTTTGGAGGGTATGACATTAACAGTTACACTTTTGGTACAAATATTCGGATGATAAGTCGACTAACCAGAACAGCGGTGTGGTAGTACCGGGCGAGGCCAACGTTCATGGATGCGATGCATACTACGGGACCATCACCGACAAATGGGAGATTGACTTCATTAGTGCCACAATTCCAGTGTTCAAGTGTGAATAGGTGAAGGAAAGTGGCGGGGTGCGGACAGAGGATTACGGCACAACCCTGGTGAATCGCAGTATTCTTGGCTCTGAAGGTGATTCGTTTATCATGGCGTCACAAGCGCACCAAGTGTTTTATGTGAATGATCCATAGGAAAATAGGTGGGAGGTTGTGGTGAATGGTAAGCAGGCGCTTCTTCACAACGGCAATGACGAGTATTACAGCTTTGGTACAGATATCGGGGACCTTCTGGGTTTAGAGCAAAACGAAACCTTAACTGAAGACGAGGCGAGTTTGAAAAGGTTTTTTGCGCGGAACGATCACATGGTGGGCATTTGGATCACCGATGTCGGGAAGCCAACGAAGCGGAAGAGGAATCAACCTAAGAAGTTATGACAACTTTGTATACAACAATCATGTTTGTGCTTTTTAATAAGAATTAGTCATGTTTGCATTTAAACGACAATATGAAACAATAGCCTAGGCGAATCAAAAGAAGGTATCGCTTCTTAAATTTGCCATGAAGAATTGGTTGGAGCGAACTCGCTTGTACAATCGCCTGAAGAAAAACTACGTCGTTTTGTATCATATTTCTAACATAGGATCTAGCTTACTTTCTGGCGACATCTTAACCATATTCGCCTATATGTGGCGAGTTCGCTTAGAGGAACGCCTGTTGCTCTTTGACCACCCAGTCGAGTCAAAAGGCGAAATCGCATGCTAACTCGCCTGCATCATATTTCTATCATAAAAGCTAGATTACTTTCTGGCGATATCTTAACCATATTCGCCTATGTCTAGCGAGTTCGCTTAGAGGCACGCCTGCTGCTCTCTGTCTATCCTGTCGAGTGTTAAGGCAAATTCGCTTCTTGTGACGCCTACAGGCGAACATGGTTCCGGTTTCGCTAACAAGGCGAGTTTAACTAAGACATCAGTAAAAACCTTCGAAATTCTAGAGGGTTAATTTTTTTTTGGGGTTTGCATGGGGTAATCTGTAATCATGAAAAGGTGGAAACGCCTTTACATATTCCAAGAAAAAATAATGACCATCACTAATATTTTTTTCTAGGAACTCGCACATGTTGTGCAAATCGAGTTCCTCAGCCCTATATATGAAAGACCCTCCTCCCTTTCAACCCACATCAGAGATTTCATACCCACATTCCCCTAAATCTTACTCCCCCCTTTGTTTCCCTTTCTCTTCCCATGGATTTGTCTATTTTCACAGCCCTCCCTTCAGATATGTTAGCGGAGATCTTCATTCGTGTTTTCTTTAGCTCGATACTTCGTAAGTATGCAAGTGGAGAGGAGCCCGAAAGGGATTTCCAGTGGCTCACCAGGGCTTCTAGAATAGGTCACAAAGAGTCCACATATGCCTTGGCTCTTTTTTCTATATGCGACGGTGATGTGCATGAAGGCATGAATCTGATCACCACCATGAAGAGAACCGACAAGAACGGCCTTCGGGTTGCTCGGGAACGCGTCAAAAGCAGTTTGGCTTACACTTGGGGTTGGTCGCACTACTACAGGTTCCTCACATAGGGAGAAGTCAGGCCTAGGCCGATCTGCTGCACTCTGCATGCAGCTCTCAATCGCAGCGTGAGGTACAATGGCTGGGAAAGGGTTGATCCGGCGGATATCTCTTGTGATGCATGCACCTGCGATCAGGAACTTATTCATGTCCTCGGTGCTCCATGAGCCTTCTTGTAATAGAATAGAGCAAAAAATATTGAAGAGCAAAAAACTATTGCCACCTTTTTTGTAATCGAATAATTTATTGTATGAACAATGTTGATTGAAAAAAAATCTTTTTAATATAAATTCCTTATGAAATGTGGTGATTATGCATTTATATTTACATAGGGTCTGTAAGTATTTTTTAAAAATTATTCATTCATGCATTTAGCGAGGTTATTTATTTAGCGAGGCTTCATTTATCGAGTTTTAACTGTATGTGCAAATAGTAAAGCTGTAGGCGATTCAATTACCGAATTCGCCTATATTAAAGCTGTAGGCGATTCAATTAGGCGAATTCGCTTGTAAATAAAAAAATTGTTGCCCTTTGGGCCTAGGAACTATGATATGGGCCAGATCTGATATGGGCCAGATCGGTTATGGGCCATGTATGTATAGTGTATGTATATTGCATTCAAGTTTTGTTTGATGGGTAATTTGCATGGGTCGGCGACTCATCGAGCCCTTCTATTTTGCCAGCACATATATACTGATCAATTGGCTTTCAATCCACCGGTGTGGGAATAATCACACTAATAAGAGGCGAGTTTGCCTCCTACGACGCCTGCAGGCGAGGGGAAAGGCGACATCGCTTGGATGTACCCTTAAACCTAAACCCTAAACCCTTCACCCGAAACCCTAAACCCACACCTAAATACCCACACCCATAAACCCTATATACCATATCCATTCTAAAATGGATTGATCAATCATATTATACTCTATTGATAATTGTAACAGGTTTAGCATTGAATTAACACAAAAACCGATCTGATCGCAGATTCTTGATACGATTCCGACAAAATCAGCACCACTAATCATAGCAAATAATTATAAGCGGGTCATTGCCGGTGAACAATTACACACTTCTAGATCCAAATGTTTTACAAGCCAACACTGTAGTATTAGTTCATCGATAGTTCATCGACTCAACTCGGCACTAATAAAAAATTTTTTATAAATCCATCTGTACTTTTAGATAACCGATGTTACCCGAGTCGTATTGTGTTCCTGTAACGTGCTCTTCTGGAGATGACAACCAGACAATAAAATACTCATCCAGTACCGACATAAACTATCATTTTTAATATACATTTTCATATCAATTCGAAAAAACATTCACATAATCTCAGAAGCTTGTCTTAACCATTTCATCATTTACAATGTCATATGTGCAGTCTGATGCTGATACATATATTATTCATGAACGGGTTTGAAACTGCGAAAAATTTGTAATTGTACATCTATGACTAAGGCATTCTAAAATACAAATAATGTAACACATTTCATTAAACGAGCACTTACACGAACTAATTAAATAAGGAATCATGAACACATAGGCGATATCGCCCATTTTATTTGCCTATAGGCGATGTTGTAGGCGAACTCGTAAGCAGGTAAAACAGTAACCGATAAAAAGTATTATTCAGGCATGGTTTGTCCATCTAAACCATGCTATATATATCATTTTACCCGGATTTTCTAGCTTTCAACCTTATTTTCACCATTCCTATCCATCTACCCTCCATTCTCTCTCACCTTATCCCTTCCTTAATCTCAAGTACAAATCAATTCAATCCAAATCCATTCTCATACCATTCCAATCCGAAAATCACTTCAATCCTAAGCACAATCTCATTCTCAAAGCTCAAACTTTGTTCTTGTGCCATGAGCTTAATCCTGGGAACTTAACAACCCACCAATCTAGATCAACCTCCTTCAAACTTGGGTAAAACAAAAAAAGCTTGCAACTTTGTGAACTAGACATCAAGTACAAGCTAAGAGCTTCTTCTACAAGTAAGGTATGTGTCTAAAATTTCATGTATATGTTGAATGGGCATTTAGTTTCCTTTTTTGTTGAATGGACATGCTAAAGTTTATCACTTGTTAGGCCCTCACTAATAACTATTGTGTGTTTTTAGGCGAATTCAACCAAGATTTAGTCATGGTAAATATTTCGAAAGAGGTGTCAACAAGTGCAAGACGTGGTAGTAACAAGAAAAAGGGCCAACTAGTTCGTTCCCATTGTAGGGTGCTACAAAGAAGAATGAGGAGAGGTGAACTAACACATGTTGGATTCAATGCCAAGGGCGTATGCAACCGACCAAAAGATGAGCGTGCAAAATGGTCAAGTTGGTGTGGCCGTGTTGGAAGAACATTCTAGAAATCACGGTCGAGAATTGGAGACATGTACCCCAAGATAAGAAAGAGGAAGTGTGGTGGAATGCCAAGTGAGTTCTTGTTTAACATTCAATGAACTATCTATCTAGTATATATGATATGTCTTGATAACATGTATATATAATATTATCTTCCATCATTTGTTGTAGCAACCTTTTGAAATAGAAGCTCAAGACATGGAAGTGGTAAAGTTAAAGGCATTCAACATCATCTCAAAGGTTTTTCGCGAGCACAAGTATAGTCTAAGAAAAGACTACTTGTATGAGAAGGGAAAGTGGCTAGGTCGTGATCCTAGGGACCGATACAACCATATCACAACCGATACATGGGAGGCATTCAAGCAAGCATCCCTTGATAATAAGTCCAAGGTGATTAACAAATATCAAATTCATTAATATTAACTTTTCTTCTTCAAGCAAGTATATTTTGTGTTCGCCATGTGATACCCTAACTTCTTGTGCATACGGGAAATGGGACAAAAAGGTCATATCCGCGAATTGACAAACAATGCCTTACACCGGTGGTAGGTCGGGGTATTTGGGTATTGGTGACAGGAGGGGCTTAGGGAGAAGGAGGAACAAGTGAAGGAGTTCGTATTAGGGGGGATGGACGAGGAGGAGGCTCGGTACGTCATAGTGAAAAAGGATGCCGGAGATCACACTAGAGAACGAATCTTCGTGTTGGGTCGAATTAGGGAAGAGGATGGTAAATTCACAACGGATGAGGCTGACAAATGTGCAAAGAGGGTGGTAAGTATTTCTTACTTAGCACAATACATATTGTAGCAAATTAAATTTATACTTGTCTTACTTTATATAATAGGAACTTCTAGAGCGCCAAAAAGAAGAGGGTACATTTGTACCTTGTGGGAAGAAAGATGTCTTGAGTGCGGCTTTAGCTCTTGGAGAAAAGAAGGAACACCCGGGAAGAGCATTAGGTGTTGGGGGTTACGCGACTCAAGTTGAGGTTTTTGGGATCAGGCGAAGTTGCGGCGATCCTAAACCATCAAAACTTCAACAAGCTTTGAGCGAGTTGGCGGCGACCAAGGCGGAAATGAAGGAATTGAGGGAGGTGATTCGAGATATAGCACAACACACCAACTATCCCCATATCGAGAGGTTAGGGGAAGGTCATCTTCCACCCTCTTCTAAGGCTTCTCAAGCCTCACCTCAAATTGTGGAGGATGAGGGTGAGAATGTGGAAGTGGAGGAGGAACTAGTGCCTACATCTCCGCCTTCATCTCCATCAAGTTGAATGTGGCTCCCTCATGACAAGTCCAAAAGGTGCCCCAATCTCCGCCTTCATCTCCCATCAAGTTGAATGTGGCTCCCTCATGACAAGTCGAAAAGGTTAGTGCCAATTTTATAATTTACAACTACATTTAGTATAATGTCTTTATTAGAAAAGTAAGATGATTATCTTTCTTGTGCTTTTATTTATGATAGAACCTCCCTTGCAAGCTATATGTGTCGCATGGTCCCAATTCAACCCCACTCCATGTCCCCAATGGCACATGCGACACTAATGCGGTCAAACACAATCGTAGTGACATCCCCACCGGATTTTATAGCGTTCGCATTACCCAAGTTTTGCTAGAACTCGAAATGCTTCCGGTGAAGGAGAAAGTGATGGTAAGAGTTGGGGAGGGTAAAGGTTTCCATGTTCTATGGCCAAAATGGTTGGTGCTTGATGAAAAATCCACCTCCATACCCCGTAGGAAACCACAACCTCGAAAAACTCCTCAAATTCTGGTCCACACCGTTCCTATTCCTAGACAAACATTTGACCCGACCCTCGTGGTGTTTCTCAAATCCCTCCCACCCTTAGTTCGAGTATTGTATTATTTGATATCCTCAGACGACAAGGATGCATGTTATGCCTTTCTCGGAAATGAAGGATGCTTTCGAATGACAAACGACATCATTGTACCATGGGGTAATTTCGAATATTTCTAGAATTGCACTGAACTACCCGCCACCATTCTTTGCCTCAGTCAAATGTAAGCAATTAGTATTGTTTTTTTCCCAAAAATTACCACATTATCAAACATTATGGTTAATCCCTCGACATTCTTGTCTACTACATTCTCAGCTTCTTGCATCACCATGCCTATCACATGGGGAAGTATTTCATTGGGTTTTTGCATCCAATGCACATGCAAGCGAGTATGGAGAGAAATAGGCAAAGACTGGATTACTTGACTTCCACTCTCTCGGACAAATCCAAGAAAATATTCATTGGACCATATATCGAGGGATAAACCTTGCAATTTTGTCTATTCTTTTTGCTTTCCTACAATTTTATGTTTCTACAAATAAATATGACCATTTGGATTCTTTCATATGATTTGTAGTGATCATTGGAGCTTTGTTGCATTAATACCCGCTTTCACGCAAGTGTATTGGATAGACCCACTCCAGCGCCCTCCATCCCAAACATTCGCCGATCTCCTCGACAATGCATTTCATCAAGTCAACGACAAAACACTCCTCGACTTTCACCTTCTGAACAATAGGGTAACTTGTAATGCTTATGCTACCATGTAATTTCAATTGCGTTTTTTAAAACTAAACCATTGCTATAACCATGGCATATATTGTAGTCTAGGAAGCAATCCTTGGACTGGGAATGCGGCTATTATACGATGCTATTTGGTTTGATGGTGGTAGATGGTGTTCAAAACAACATGTTGGATCTTCTAAAGGTAACCTTCTACAATCTAATTCTTTTTCTCTTAATCACCACTTCCTGATGCACATTTATTTCATGCATAGGTTTTCGTGGATGATACCACGCCTTTCTCCTTGGAAGAACATAACAAGGGAAGAGACCGATTGGCAGGCCACCTAGTCTACAACCGTGCTTATACCATTGCAAGGCAACAACTCCTTAAACTACCTACCATGTGACAAGGTGTTGGTCCATTGCATTTAGCTTGTTTTTGTTATGAATTGTCATTAGTAATGCACTTGTGTGCACTTGAATTATGAGGTTGTCCCTCTTTAGTATAGGGCGGTGATTGGAAATTGGAAGGTTTTCATGTTTCGAAAGAAATGGGTCACATTTTTCAAATAATAGCCACTTTTACAGTACTTGTGGGCGATATCGTAACCTCAAATTCGCTTACAGGCGAATAAAGAAGCGCATTCGCCACTACATTTTTCATGCTCTACATTCTACAACCGTGCACAAACACAGTATCGCCTTTAAATTCGCCTATTCAAGAAATCTCGCCATGCCATTCGCCAGTGACTTTCTGTTGGTACGACCGTTTTAATTTCAGAATTCGCCACCATCCTCGCCTACACAGGCGAATCAAACTTCAGATTTCGCCTCCTAGTAACATGCTGAGGCGAATTTGAAAATGGTGTCGCCTCCCATTCGCTCACTGGTGGAGGTATCGTATATAAACTCGCCTATATCTCTCTGGTCGGTCTACCGTTTCTGGAAGCGGCTCGTACAGAATTTTGCCTGTTTCATCAGGCGAGTTCGCCTCTCAATTCGCCTGCTGGCGGTATTTCAGGTGATCTCGTAGCCATTACAGTTTTTTAAAATTCCCGCCATTTAATAATTGTCCAAATTTCAAGCGAATGAACTGGCGTTATCGTAACCATTTCATAGGCGACTGAAATGAGCGATATCGCTTCCGCAGGCGAAATAATGCTGGCGATATTGTCCAGCATGACATCACTGACACCAGCCAACACCTGCTGGTGAGTTCGTAATCTGAATTCGCCTGGTTCACGGCGGTTTGAAAAACGCCGAGAAAAACTTCATTTTAAGGCACATCTTGGCAAGGCGTTTTGGATCCGCCTTGCTTGGTAGGATGCAACCGCCTTGCATCCTATGCATGGCACTAGTGACTCGATACAGACCTACCCAGTTCAGGGCTAGCTTCCCTTCCACTTCTTTCTTGCTTTTCTCATTTAACCTCATTACAAGGTCTCCTTTAACGAAGGTGGCTAAGCGAACCCTTCCATCATGATAGCGCTTAACTCTTTCCTTCACTTTGGCCTCATGGATAGTAACATTAGCTCTCTTATCCTCAAGAAGGTCGAGTTCGAGGCGGAGGTTTTCTTCATTGGCAGTGCCATCATCATCTTCTGGGTGAGAGGTGCGGGCAGAGGGGACTCCAATTTCCATGGGGATGACCGCCTCAGACCCATAAACTAAACTGTATGGATTTTCTCCGGTTGCAGTAGCTGGTGTGGTCTATGGGTCCAGATCACACTCGGTACTTCTTTGATCCAGTTTCCTTTAGCTCTTTCGAGGCGCTTCTTGATGCCATTTACCAGGGTTCAATTTGTAACCTCCACCTGTCCATTAGCTTCTGGATGATATACCGAGATGAGCTTCTGATGTATGCCGTAATCCTCACACCATTTCTTGAAGGGGTTGTTAGCGAATTGTGCTCCGTTATCGGTCACTATGTATCTCGGAAGTCCATTGCGACACACAATGTTCTTCCAACAGAATTTAATAACTGTCTTGCCAGTTAGGTTGATCAAGGCTTCAGCTTCCACCCACTTCGAGAAGTATTCAATGGCCACGATAAGGTATTTGAAATTACCAGGGGATGTAGGAAAAGGTCTGACAAGATCTATACCCCATCGGACGAATGGCCAGGATTCTTGAATGGTAATCATATATTCTTGAGGCACATGGATCATCTTGGCAAATCTCTGACACTGGTGACAAGAATCAATATATCTCTTGGAGTCTTCTAATATCGTAGGCCAGAAATAACCCATTTGTAGGAGTTTTCAGGTAATAGTGCGTGGACCTTGGTGACTACCACAAACTCCTTCATGTGATTCTTGTACTAAGTGTTCAGCGTCGGAAGGCCCAACACATTTGAGCAGAGGTTGGAGATATCCTTTCGAATATAGGGAGCCTTCATGAATAACATATTTGGGAGCTTTAACTCGGACCTTCCGTGCCAGATGCTTGTCCTTGGGGAGGGTTCCCGTTTGAAGGTACTCAATATAAGGGTTCATCCATGTGTCTGAGATGTCAACAGCCATGATGCTGCTTTCTTCATAACTACTTTTCGCAAAGGTTTCCATCAGCAATTCTTGAGAAGATCTAATGTTGAGGTCCGAGGAGGCAAGTTTACTCAATGCATCTGCTTTATGGTTACCTTCTCGGGTGATTTGATTTAGCTCATAATGTCAGAATTTATTTAGGAGGGGCTTAACTATCTCGAGGTACTTTTGGAGACTATACTCTCGAGTCTCGTATTTGCCTTTGACATGTTGCACCACGATCTGTGAGTCAATAAAGATCTCGAGGTCCCTAACATTGAGGTCCTTTGCCAACTTTAATCATGTGATGAGGGCTTATGAAAAGCGATTTCCCACGTCATTAAATGGGACTCCACGAGATCAAAATACTATTTATAAATCACCCACATGTTCTAACTACTAGAGAGTAGATAGTGGGAAGTAGGGGTCGAACCACAATGAGAAGGGACATGTAAGAGTGTTTTAAAGTAGAAAATAAGCATACTTATATATAATATAGAAAGCAATGTAAATATGGGGGGTTTTGAGATTGGTTTTTATTACACTACGAAAGGTAACTAAACTATCGTTAGCTAAGCTAAGGGGAAGATTCTAAGATTATGAGGCCTTGGGAGGCAAATGACTTCAATTTCCAACTATCGACTTATTACCGAGCAAATGCAATTACAAGGAAGTTTAGACCATTTGTCATGGATGAAAGCATCATATTCTCTCGAATGTAGCTAGAGAGGATGATAAGACCACTCAAAAGCTCTCATTGTTGATTCACCTAGATGATAGCATCATAGATAACTCAACAATGGTATTATGATTAGAGAGTGACAAACTTACTCACACACCCGCGATAGAGAGAGCATACAAATAAGACATTTGATAACTAGCAAGAACCAAGACGATGATAGCATGTATGTCTCGACTCCTACTTTGCTACTTAATGATATTGGAGTAAACGATAACGTTCTACCCACAAATCTAGCTATTTGTTGATAACAATCATACGTTAAAAGGAATCTTCAACTCAAGTATACAATCACATATTAGGGGGACCAATGATAACATTCAATCCTTACCTAAACCCATAATTGATTAATCATGCAAGTTCATAAGATTTCCACTTCTAACAACTCATATTTATCATGTCATTCCTTAACTACAATCACACAACAAGGGGAAGAACTTGTCATCACTCAACCCCTTCCATAGTCATTAATCTAACAACTAGAGATTACACTACCATTATACTAAGTCACCATCATCATCACACTAAATTACTCTAACCAAGCTAACCTAATTAATGACTATGGAGCATGCAATTGATATATATAAAACACAAAGCCCATAAAAAATTAAGCAAGATTGAACAACATTCATGCATAGAAATTAAAGTTCATCAAATGATAATCAAAATCCCAAGTTTAAGCATACAAAGCCCTTAAAGTTTCAAGGGAAGTGAATTCAAATGCTCCCAAGGATCAAACTAAGCTATACTACAATACATGGAATCAAACTACTAATCTAATGGAAAGGAATGGAAGAAAAGGGAAAGAAATATGAAGAAAATGGAGATCTACATGGTGGGAGGCCGTCTTTCTCTCTTGGAGGAGATAAGGGGGGTATTTATAGAATGCAGTGCACGGGCCGCGCAGCACTCCGCGCACTTTTGTGAAGGGTCGCGCACTTTAACCGTTGATCCGATTTGCATCTTCTAATAGTCCATTTCGAAGCTCTTGATGAGAGGAATCCAATGGTGACCCAAGTGCTCTAATTCCTTTGCAAACATTTCCAAAATCAAGCTTCAAAATATTAGTGCATCACTTGTTCTTCAAAATGTAACTTTCACAAGTTTAGCTTTAAAGCTCCTTACTTTACACTAAATGATTACTAAATTAGATCTCAAATGTCATAAAATAAGAGTATATTTAGGGCTCATTAGCTTCATATTCCACTTCATTATTGGTAGCTCGAAAATCAAAATGGAGTACGTAAGGATGGTCCTTTCCCTCGGGGCTGGTGAGTAAGACTCCAGCACCACTTCCCCCCGAGTTGGAGGATCCATCTACATATGATCGCCATTTTACTGTGTCTGGAACTGGGTCTTGTTGGTTTATATCCACTAGTTCTACGGACTCCATTATGAAATCAGATAAGGCCTGGTCCTTGATGGCTGTCCGAGCTTTAAACTGTATGTCATGTTCCCCTAACTCGATGGCCCACTTCATCATTCATCCCGAGGCATCCGGTTTTCAGAGGATTTTCCTGATCGGGTAGTTGAATAGGAGGACTATTGTATGTGCTTGGAAGTATGGTCTCAACCGTCGAGAGGCATGCACGAGGGCCAATACTAAGCGCTCGAGGGGTGTATATCTGGTCTCGGGCCCCTGTAAAGCTCGGCTTACATAATATATTGGGTGTTGTGATCCTTCTTTTTCCTTGACCAACACAGCACTAATCGCTAGCTAAGATGCAGATATATATAAGTAGAGAGTCTCCCCTTTGTCTGGTTTCGACAGTTCAGAAGCTGTCGGAGGTGGTCTTTAAGTGCTTTGAAAGCTTCTCCGCATTCATGGGACCACTCAAATTGGTTTGCCTTCTTAAGGACGTTAAAAAAGGGCAGATGCTTTTCTGCTCCTTTAGAAAGAAATCGGCTAAGGGCCGCGAGGGATCCTGTCAACTTCTGTACGTCTTTGACAGTCTTCGGAGGTTGCATATTTTGCAAAGCCTCAATTTTCTCGGGGTTTACCTCAATTCCCCGCTTGGACACCATATATCCTAGGAATTTGCCCGCTCCAACACCATGTCATCCACATAAATATCGAGGTTGCGTCCTATCTGGGATTTGAACAATTTGTCCACCAGTCGCTGGTAAGTAGCTCCGGCGTTCTTCAATCTGAAAGGCATCATTTTGTAGCAAAAGGTCCCCCTATCGGTTATGAAGGAGGTTTTTTCCTTATCTTGTTCTGCCATGGGGATCTGGTGGTATCCCTTGAAGGTATCAAAAAAGGCTAGTACTTGGTATCCAGCGATCGCTTCAACTAATTGGTCGATCGAGGTTAAAGTATAACTATCTTTAGGACAACAATCGTTCAGGTTGTTGAAGTTGATGCACATCCTCCACTTCCCGTCTAGTTTCTTGACCATTACTGGGTTAGCTATCCATTCTGGGTACTGCACATCTTCGATTATGCGGGCTTTGAGTAGCTTATCAACTTCTTCTCCAATGGCTTCAACTCGATCTAGCGCAAAGATCTGCTTTATGGGTTTTTGTGAGGGATTGATATTCAGGTAATGTTCCGCCAGACGAGTGGATACTCCTACTAAGTTGTTGGTATCCCAGGAAAAGAAATCTATATACTGGTTGAGAAGATCTCGAAGTTTGGTCTTTATCTCGGGGAGTAGGAGAGTTCCAACCTCGACGGTTCCTGACTCTCCAAGTTGCATTGGCTCGGATTCGGAGTACTTGGCTGGTTCAAGATCCTCCTTCTCCGGTTCTTGAATAGCTTGGATTGTGCAGACTCGAGCTAATTGTTGATCCCCTCGGACTGTTGCTATCCCTTGGTTCGTGGGGAACTTCATTGCCAAGTGGTATGGGGACCAGACGGCCTTTGCCAGGCACATCCAAGGTCGTCCGAGGATTTTGTTGTGTGGCGCTCTGGAGTCAATGATCGCGAAGGTGCAACGAAGGGTTATACTCCGAGGACCATTTTTCACTCGTACTGGTAAAGCAATCTCTCCTAAAGGAGTAATAGGATCGCCCGCAAATCCCGAGATGGGGTTTGTGGGTACGAGATTTCTTTTGTCCAGTCCCAACTGTTCATAACAGCTGAGAAACATGACTTCTACTTCACTTCCCCCATCTACCAGTTCTCTTTTGATCACATTATGGTTTATGTCGACGGTGATTACTAAGGGATCTGAATGAGGGAATTGATTAGGAACCGCATCTTGAGGTGAAAAAGTGACAATTTTGTCCAGGCGAGATCTTTTACTCTCCCACTCCCAGGGAGAGGCTTTTTCGGGCGACCGGTGTACGCCGTTGATGCTTCTTCCTGCTCCCTGGTTGGTGGTGTGGCTCATCTCGTCGTCGTCATGATCGGCATCGATGCTTCATCCTCCTGTCGGGGCCAAAAAACGTGTTCGTGTACTCCCACAAAGGTTTTTAGCCGGATCAGCCATGAGTTTGAAGGTCGTATAGATCAAGAACGACAAGCGGGTCCCACTAGGCGTGCCAAATTGATGGATGTCTACGACCCGCGCTTGATCACGAACCCAGTTCACAAACTGATCTGCAAAACAAAGCCTCGGGTGTCCCGAGGGTAGACACTCCGACGCTCAAGTTAGTATGATGCGTAAGGCGTATTGTATGTAAGATAATAGATAGATAGGTTTATCAAAGCTTCGGTATTTATATGGCTACAATCCGTAGATCACCAAGATATGTATTTGTGATAGTAATATAACTCTTATGGGAATAGTAGTTGTATTACCATGTATAGGGGAAGTATATTTCGGTCATGGTTGTATTACCATGTTTAGGAGGATGTATATTCCTTGTAGAACATTCATAATATACGCATTCCTTGTAAGGATTAGGATTGATGGACCCGTGGATCTATCCTCCGCGTATCTCGAGCCCACGACCCTTCTCGAGCCCTGGTCCGAGTATGAATGAGGCTGAATACGAACCATGGACTTATCATCACCATCCAGCTTTGACTACCATTTGAAATTCATTTTGGTACTTAGAGTTACAACAGATGTATATGTATATTTATCCCCATGCTCGTCGGTAGAGTTGAGCTTCACTATGCGATCCCTAAATTGCTTGCGAGTATCGAGTCCTTAAATCGGCATATTTGATTTTCGCATTAGCGATACCTAACTTGCTTGCTAAAGTTGACACGAGATTCAAAATACTTTACTTTGTACTATGATTGAATCAATACTTTGTAAAACATTTGAACTAATAGCCTTGTGATTTTTTTTGGAGTGTCATGAGCCCAATAAATTTCAATCCACTTGATAAGTGGTTTTTTTAAAAAATTCAAAAAACTCGTGGAAGGGTAAATAAATTGATTAGGTTTCCAGGACCCTCAATTTTTTGTCAACACTATCAATCATGACAATATGTTAGCTCTGCAACCTGCTGTTGAAGTACAATAATTGATTTCTGGACATAATATGTGGGATCTGAATTCGGATTTATTTTAGGCAAAATCTCTAGAAAATCTAACTTTTCTAAATGCTATGGAACTACCGCTATATATGGGTGATTCTATTTACACCACCCCAATTGTTGAATACACCCACCTGGCCCACTTTTGCCTAAATTATTGTGTATCACTTACTCAACTTGTAAAGTTGATATTTACTACTTGTTAACTTCTACACATAATGGTAAGGGTTTTTGGGGAAACCCTCTCTTCATTTAATATGGTATATTCTTATTTATATTCATCAACCTCTCTTCATAATACACATTTTCAGAAAGATTTTAATTAGAATAGAAATAAATAATATAAATTACTATTCAACTATTTAAAATATTGATTTATATCGGAATAAAATATAAAAAAAATTATTTTCACTCCAATATAACATGATCACGACTATAATTGGAGAGAAGATGCGTGTTGTAAGTACTAATACGACTCAAATATGGAGTAATCCACACATCTGCACAAGGATACCTGTTTTGGGTCCAATATGAAATAACATCAACATCGGGTACCCTCCACTCAACATTACTCTAACGTAATGGCTGTTGTTAACGTAACCAATTGCAATTGCAAATGCAAAATGCTCATATCAAGGAGGTGGAGGGGATCGGAGGGGTAAATATGTTACACTACCTGCAATGTTTAGAACATGCAGTATCACGTTGTATCTGGAAGAAATTCGTATAGCCATTTCAGGCATAGTCATCCAATGTTCGATAGGTGCACACCGATTCATCTCAAAAAAATTCAATGAGTTGTGCACACCATACCATCCTTGATGGCCAAACATTTGGAGATACTCATGCTTGAGAGACTCCAACTCTTCGATCAAATTATATCGAATGGTGGACCATTCATCCTCCGGAAAACCGAGACACGTGGCAATCGCTCGGAATCCACAATTTCCATCGGGTCTCACATCCTCATGAACTTGCATGATGTAAGGATGGAGTATATCAGGAAGTTGCTCAATATATGAGTGAAAGGAATGCCTGCCACTTGAGTAGCAACTCCTTGGAGTTGGTTCTTAATGCTGACAAACATTTGGCTCGGCAAATCTCGAAAGAATAGAATAACTTTTTCGACCTGGTTCTTGAAATTGAGAAGCATTAGGCTCGAAAAATCTAGATACTGCTGAACAACTGTTCCGAGCTGGTTCTTGAGTGCGCACAGTTTCATGCACTTGATTTTTTTGAGAGATTTGTTCTTTGAAGTGGGACGCCCGGGAATATTAATTTGCACGGCTGGGTCACGAGTCAAAGTTGTCGATGGAACGATCATCTCTCACAATTTTCTCAAAATACTGAATCTTCCAGCTCTTGATTGTTTCTTGAACTTATCTTTAAACATATGAAGCTCATTGTCACAACCAAATTCCTCATTGTTCAAGGAAATTGATGGTGTTAAGTCAAGTTTTCTCCAAAATATATCAACTGAATCAAGGGGGATAGGATGATCATTCCTAGAATATGTTACCTGTTCATGTGCACATGGAAGCCCATAACTTGCACGCAATCGACATCCACAATTTTCAAAAATGAATCCATCAGCTTGACTCCGCTCAAACTCACCGTATATAAGATCGAGTGCGTGAATTGACACAAATCCACGTAACTCTTGGAAATGTGAAGTCTTGTAACGATGTCGAATGACAGTTCTTCTTCTTCAAGACTTTTACATCTTGAACCAACTTTTTATGTCTTTTTACTATACCGATATCAATTCAGCACGTCTTTTCGAAAAATCTAGATACTGCTGAACAACTGTTCTGAGCTGGCTCTTGAGTGCGCATAGTTTCATGCACTTGATTCTTTTTGAGAGATTTGTTCTTTGAAGTGGGACGCCCGCGAATACTAATTACGATGAATATAAGAGCAAAAAGTTGGTGGAATTAACCTCGGTATAGTAACCACGGTATAGTAAAAAGTTGGTGGGTCATGATGGTATAGATAGAAAAAATGTTATTTGCACCTACCATATTTATTATGTCTATAGTCAAGTGTGTCCTATTATATTATGATGGTTTATACAATTTATATCAAGTAAATTATGTATTGTTGGATAGTGTTTTTATAAAATTTTGTTTGATACTACATTTTAAATCTTGTTAATATAGAAAATTAATAAATTGATAAAAAAATTACAAAAATTGGTTAGTAATGCCTCTGCCGCTCTCTAGAATCCACAAAAACGCTCTCTAGAAATCACCGCTTTTACTATTCATAAGTACTAATTTTCATGACCATTCTTCACTTTTCTGCCTTATCCCCACCTATAACGGCTCTGCAACGACTATAAAACGGCTACTCCCATGGCGGTGCCGCCGCAGCAACGCGGCGGAAACCCCCCAAACCGCTCTTTTCTCCAGGCTCTAACAGCAAAACCACCCCCACTATCTGATACCTTGCCTACACACCCTGACATCTCCCCAATCGGCGAGCACAAAGGCAAAATTGCCTGCATTGTGTCGCCGGAGCAAGCTTCGAAGCTAGCCATCCACTATCAGAATGCTCTGATCGGCAAATTTGAACGAGGCAAGCCTTCCATGTAACTCCTGAACGAGGCTTTCAAATCCATTGGGTTCTCCTCATCTTTCCAGATTGGATCTATAGATTACCGTCACATACTTATTCGCTTTCAGGACCATGAGGATTACAACAGATGTTGGCTGAAAGGGCTATGGAATCCCATGAAGGTCCTAAAGTGGACAATTGACTTCACCCCTGAACTGAGACTTCTATTGTTCTTGTTTTGGTTACAGTCCAGTATTTGCCTATATTTTCTACAATACTGCTATGCTAGAGTTCATAGGAAATAGGATTGGTAATTTCATCAAAATGGATTCTGCAATAGCTTCACTAACTAGGCCTTTAGCAGTGAAGCTGTGTGTTGAAATAGACTTGCTGAAAAAGGTCCATACTGAGATTACAGTGGGCATGTCTGGTTGCACTGTTGACCTTGAGATTGAATATGAACAGATGCCAAAATACTGTCCCCGTTGTAGGAAGATTGGTCACACTTTAGATGAATGCAGGCTAGCCAACCCCCCTGAGAATAATGGATGGAACCAACAGAATAAGAAACACCAACCCCACCTTCCACCTAACCATAACTCCAACAAGCCAAATCCACTCAACAAAACCTCATCTCATCCCAAAATCTCACCCATCCCTGCCAGGCTAACTGAACCAAAGCCTGACAATCACCACCAGATTAACTCAGTCCCCTCTTTAGCTCCCCAAACTACTCCCCCATCTGCTGGATCCTCTGGTATTTCAGCCAAAGAAAAGGCAAGAACAATAGCAGCCCATGAAATTAGACATGCCAAAGGGCCAATGAAGCATTCAGCTACTGAAACCATTCTCATTTCAGAGGATTCTCAAAACACTGAAGTGATTCAGACACTGAACAAAGAGCCAGAGGTGCAGAGACTTGAATGGAGGCCCAAAGTAAAGCCTATCCCCAGAAGATATGCCAAAGATGATCTATGCATCACTCACCTCAACAAGAGCTAGAACTCTGAAAATTCTCATTTGTCTACTGATAATGTTACTTTTCTCTCTCAGGCTAAGAACAGGTCAAACAGATTCCTTCCACTAGCTCAGCACAGCTTATCATCAGATTCAGAGGAGGAAGAGGAAACAAATGCAGAAACTGAGCCACTCCTCCAACAGCCTACTGAAGTAATTTCAGACAGCAGTCAGGAACCTACTGATAAAGAGTGCTCTCCTGTCGCTCAACCTAAAAACAAAAGCAAAACTCAGGTGAGCACTGCTCAGGTAAGACAATCATCAAGACTCCTAGCTAAAAACACTCATGCCATCAAGTTGAAAACCTATTTTACACAACTGAACCAAATCATATCTGGTTCAGCCACTAAAGGCTCTCCAACTTCTTATAATGATTGATCAAACCCTGAAAATTAAATTCCTTGTTTGGAACATTAGGGGGATGAATACTTCTATTGAGAGACTGGAAGAACTTTCACTAATTCATAAATTTAACCTTTTGTGCCTAATTGAGCCCATGCATCTATCTTGTAAATGTGTGGATTTTGCAACTACTCTTAGATTTAATTATTGTATAGCCGCACAAAATGAGAGAATCTGGCTTATGTGGAATGATAGCTTACAGATTAGTCTAATTCAGGATAATCCCTAATTTCTCCATGTTGCAATTAACAGCCTTAAACTGAACTCCAAAATGGAATCAGTCTTTGTCTATGAGTTGAGAACCAGGAAAGAAAGGGAGGATCTATGGGTAGACTTGGCAAAAATTAATTTTCCAGAAACTATTTTTGTAGGGGATTTCAATGCTATAGCCTCAGTAAATGAATATAAGGGTATGTCCACTCCTAATCTGAGAAGTATTAGGGAGTTCTCTGATAGTATGCCACTAGAACACATCAACACAGTAGGAAATATTTTTACTTGGACTAACGGAAGATATAAAAATCAGTTTGATCTCAGTCAAAATGGTAGAAATAAAATTCCTACTATTAAGAGATTAGATAGAGGCTTATGTACTCCTCTGTGGACGGTGAAATTTCCTAACTCCTCTATTCTAGTGTTGAATAAAGAAACAGTTGACCATTGCCCCATGCTTCTATGTATAAGTAGTCAATTAAAGTCATCACCAAGGCCTTTTAGATTTGTTAATACCTGGTTCAAGAGACCAACTTTTTTACAGGTTATAGAGGACAGTTGGACTGCTGACATCCAGGAATCAGGCATGCTTAAATTGCATTTAAAGTTGCTTAGGCTTAAAAAATGTTTGAAAATTTGGAACTCTGAAGTATTTGGTAACATTCATCAGAATGTTATAGATGCTGAGGAATTGCTCAGACTCCAAGAAATTGCCTATGACTCTGATCAGAGTGAAATAGAACTGATCAAGTTAAGACAGGCAAAATCTGAGCTGGCAAGGGTAATTACAGAGAAAAGACATTTTTTCAAATATAAGGCTAAACTAAAATGGCTTAAAGATGGAGATGACAATTCTAAGTATTTTCATAATGTAGTTAGGGAGAGGAAGAGCAGGCTTTCAATTACAAAAATTAAAAACTCTTTTGGTGAGTGGTTGGAAGAGGAGTCTGAAATAGAAAGGGAGGCTCAAACTTTCTTTTCTAACCTCCTCACAGCTGACAGTGATCCAGGACATAGAGATTTCTACACCCACTTTCTAGCTCAGATCCCTAAACTTATTACTTATGAGGATAATTTAGAGCTGATCAAACCAGTGTCAATAGTAGAACTGAAACAGATAGTTTTTTTTTAAAACAAGCAAAGCATTCCTGGTCCTGATGGCTTTACACCTAATTTCTACGTTAAAGCATGGGACATCATTCATGTAGATCTATTGCATGCTGCTAATGATTTTTTGTCTAGTTCTGAAATCCCCAAAGGCATTGCCAGTACCTGGATAGCTATCATACCTAAAACAGAAACTCCTTCATCCTTTAATGAATTTAGGCCAATTAGTCTCTCAAATATTTCAAATAAAATATTCTCAAAAATTTTAATGGAGAGACTTAAGCCTATCATGCATAAAATTATTTCACCACATCAGTCTGCTTTTATTAGAAATAGGGACATTGCTGATAATGTGCTATATGTTAAAGAAATGCTCAGATTCATTGATAGGAAGGGTAGGAGCCCTAACTGTATATTGAAACTGGACTTGAGGAAAGCCTTTGACAGGGTCTGTTGGAAATTTTTATCATGTGTCCTCCTCAAATTTGGTTTTCATGGTAAATTCATATATTGTGTAGTTAAAAATTTGTCACAAGCTTGGTTTTCTGTGTTGTTAAATGGGAATCCAGTAGGTTTTTTCAGGCTACAAGAGGTATCAAACAAGGTGATCCCCTTTTCTCTTTAATATTTTTTCTGAAGCTTTTACCAGAAGCTTATCCTACATATATGAGAATGGGAGTTTACAGTACTACAATATTCCATTGGCAGCTGAAAAAATATCTCATCTTACATATGCTGATGATACAATCATTTTTATGCTTGCTAGTAGATCAAATTTAATTAAAATGAAATCTTTTCTCTCAGTTTTTGAATCTGTTTCAGGATTAAAATAAACTATGAAAAAAGTGAATTTTATACTAGTAAGCATGCAACCTCAGCAAAAATCAGAGAAATTAAGGACATTTTATGTATGAAAAAGGGCCAGTTTCCTTTTAAATATTTGGGGGTCCCATTTTTCTCTAGTAGGATTAAAAAAATATTTTTCCAGCCCCTAATTGAGATGATTGATAAAAGATTGAACAATTGGAAAAATAGGTGGCTGTCACAGGGAGGTAAAATGATTCTTATAAATTATTGCTTATATTCTATCCCTCAACATATTTTTGTTGTGATGGAACCTACAGTGCACATAATTAAGCAGATCATGAGAAGGCTTTCTGTATTTTTTTGGGGCTCTATAGATAATAGGCCAAAAAAAACATGGAAAAAGTGGGAAGATCTATGCTATCCAGTCTCAGAAAATGGTCTCAATTTCAGAAGTATTCCCACCATAGTGAAGACCTTCTCAGTCAAACTATGGTGGAAATACCAATTAGGCACTGCCCCATGGACAAAATTTTTAGCCTCACTGCCAGACTCCTTCAGAACCTCTCATTGTTGAAAACGTATTTGCAAGATAAATCATTTGGCATAAATTAACGCTAGGGTGATTCATGGCACTGGAAATTGTAGCTTCTGGAATGCCAATTGGATTGGCTCAGGAGCTATTTGCAATATTGTTAATCCCCTAGACACCCTTATTCCTGACCAGTGCACAGTAGCCCAGTTCATTCAAAATAAGCAAGAGTTTATACCTCAACTGGAAAATTATGTTGATAACTCCCTTTTGGCTATTCTGCAGGACTCAAAATTACAGGAACACAGGGATGATAGATTGATCTGGAAGCCAGACAAAAAGGGCTGCTTTACCTTTAAATCAACATACAATCTGATCAGGAAGAAAAGAAGAACAACCTTATCATTGGGAAAAATCTGGGACACCAGAGTTCCAAAAAAATTGTCTATCTTCATGTGGAAGGTAATGAACTCAATTTTACCTTTTGATAATGTTCTAATCGATTATGGTTTCCAAATTGCATCAAAGTGTTGCTTCTGCCAACATGCTGATACCTTAGACCATTTTTTAAATAGCTGCCATATTGTTGTTAGTGTCTGGAATGGTATAAATCAATTTCTTCAAATAGTAGCTCATGTTTTTAATACTATCTGGAATAGAATCAGCTACTATTTATCCAGACCTGGTTTCACTAGGCTCCACACTATCATAATTCGCAATGTGGTCATTTTTACTTGCTGGGAAATATGGAAAGCAATGCCTTTATCTTTGATGGAATTAATCCCAATATTACTCATATCATCAAGCAGGTAAAAACTATGGTTTTTAACTCCTCGACAGTTAGGCCTTTCTACATTAGCTCTACTTTTGATAAGGAACTGGCATCAAATGGATATTTCCCTAAATGGCTTAGACCACCTAGACCTTCAATTGCAGTTATCAAATGGACTAAGCCACATAAGGGACTGAAACTGAATGTTGATGCTTCCTTGCTAAATACTGGGGAAGCAGGCTTAAAAATGTTACTGTTAGAGATTTCCATGGTCATTTTGTTTTTGCTAAATCTGTCTACACACATGCAATCTCTTCCTTACATGCAGAAATTTTAGCAATAGGTTTAGGACTATCTGTATCCGAGGCATATATCCAGGGCATGTGTATTGAATCTGACTGTGCAGAGGCTGTCAAAATGATAAATGACACTTCCAAAGCTCACTGGAATTTATTCAGTCTGATAGATGATATTCATCTACATCTTAAGATTTATTTGTACTTCATCCACAGAGAAGCTAATTTAGTGTCTGACTGTCTAGCTAAAATTTGTACTACATCTAAACAGAGTCAGCACTACTTAACTTTTTCTCAAATTCCCTTGGAGGCTAAGGGCTTATTGGTCCTAGATAGAGCTGAGTTTCCATCAATCAGACTGCATCCCCTCTAGTTTCAGCTGCTACGCTCATGGAATGCTTTTTTTCTTCTTATTGCAGACTCAGACAAGAACCACAGGCCAAGAGATGGAGTCCTTTCAACCTCACTGAGCACCTTTTGGATCAGTTTCAAATGTTGATCAAGATAATCATTGGCAGCTATTACAGCACCTCAATCCTGACTATCTACCCCCTTGGCATCATGAGAAGATTCTCCTAGCGCCGCCTTGTGTTTTGTTCAACAATTCGCTAATAGGCTCTAGGTTTCTATCTTTCTTATGATAGTCTAATCTTGTTCTCTCTTTTTAGGACTAGGTAGATTTAGGCTCCACTATTTTTGGAAGCTAGCTTGCTTCATGGCTAAGTGTTTGAGCCTTTTTTATGTCTTTATTCTTTTGACTCCCACTTTATTTAGTGGTGAGTTCCCAAAAAACAAGTCCAAAATCTATTTTGGTAATTTTTCATATGGTTAGGGGAGCCAAATAAATTCCCCCCATCGAGAGATGGTTTCCATTAAAAAAAAAAAGTATCACCCAACCAACTCTAATTCTCATTCATTATCTACAAATATAGAATAAGCATGTCAATATTTAAATAGTGGATAGATTGGTTAGTTTTGACAGTAAAATAAAAATTTGTGTTCAAAGTTATTGGAAATATTAGCGAAAATTTAAAATATGAATTTCAATCATAAATTAAGTCGGTCAATATCGGTACAATGACGAGATTGGTTGTTTTGGACGGTAAAATTTGAAAATTGTGTTCAAAATTCTTGGTAATACCAGTAGTAATAAATCATTAATTTGGACGGTAAAATATGAAATTTTTTTTTTAAAGTTCAGATATTATTACTTATTCTATTCTATATAAAATATTTCTAGAAATGTGTAATTTATATTACGATTATTTTTTATTGTACACAAATATTAAGATCGATGTCATATTACGGCCCTGTCAAGTTCAGCTGAACTGAAATTCACTTAACTGAAGTTCGCTGAACTTTGCCCAAGTTCAGTAAATTTAGCTGAAATTCGCTGAAGTCTGCTGAAGTCTGCTGAAGTTCGCTGAAGTCTGCTGAAATTTGCTGAAATTTGCTGAAGTTTGCTGAAATTAGATGAAATTAACTACAAAATGTTACAATAATAATACTATTATTTTTATTATTATTATTGATTTGAGTTCAAACATTCAACTTCAATGGTTTTAATTTTAAGGTTTTAATTTTATATGTACAATGTTTTTTCAAAAATTACACATATCATTACAAATCAAAAAGATGAAACGTTTTGTTTCGCAGTTATTATTTGATCAAATAAAAAAGATTTCGCAATAATTATTTGTTTTTTAATGGACATATTCGTAATTAGGGCCTGTTTCATACGCCTGAACTGAACTGAATTGATCTGAACTTAATCGAATGGATATTGCAACCAAATCAAATGGAAATCTCTATCTAATGATAGAATAACAGAAATTCAAGAACAGAAAATAGAACTGAATTGAACTACATTAACTGAAATGAACTAAATTGAACTACACTTAACTAAAATGAACTGAATTTTCAACATAAACTTAAAATCGTCAAATTATATTTTCGAGGAACTGAATTGAAATAAATGACAATTTCTCTGAATTGGATTGAACTAAACTGAATCATTAACATATTTTGTTTAAATTTTAATTAAAGTATAATGCACTCAACTGAATTGAACTGAACTAAATTGAACTTAACTGAAAAATACTGAACTAAACTGAAAAATACTTAACTGAACTGAAAATATTCAGATAAGTTCACTACTGAACGGGAGGCGAAACCGCAGCGGTCTACCCCCCTAATGCGGCGGTTCAAGCCGCCGTTGAGGGGTCACGCCGTGGATCAAACGGCGTTTCGGTCAACCGCTGATAAGTCCAGGGTTCGTATTCGGACCTCATTCATACTCGGACCAAGGCCCGAGTAGGGTAGTGGGCTCGAGATACGCGGAGGATGGATCCACATGTCCATCAATCCTAATCCTTATAAGGAATGCATATATTATGAATGTTCTACAAGGAATATACATCCTCTTAAACATGGTAATACAACCATGATTGAAATACACTTCTCTATACATGGTAATACAACTATTATTCCCATAAGAGTTGTATTCATACCATAAATACATATCTTGGTGATCTACGGATTGTAGCCATATAAATACCCAAAGGTTTGGTGACCTCTCTATCTATTATCTTACATACAATTAGGGCTGTACATGAGCCGGGTCAACCCGGAAAAATGGCCCGGCCCGGGACCGGAATTGGTGACCCGGACCCGGATTTTTTGCATTCCGGGCCGGGCCCCGGGTCACCATTTTTGCCCATTCCGGGTTCCGGGCCGATCCGGGTCAAACCCGGATTTTTCCGGGTCAACCCGGGAGCCCGGTTATATATCATACATTTGCAATTATTGTACATAATTAATTTTGTTCTAGTGGTAAGACTTGCTATTTTGGAGTATACAACCAGAGTTCAAATCTCACCAAAAGCATTACATTTGTGTTTTGTTTTAAAATAAATTTAACATCCGTATATATTTATTAATTATACAATTTATTGACAAAAAGAAGTGTGGTGTAGTGTAAGGAGATTGTAACACAATGGTCTATAGTTCAATTCTTAACAAAATCACTCTTTTTGTAAAAAATAAATGTAATAGAGGTTGTAACCGGGTCAACCGGTCCGATCCGGGTCAAACCCGGAAAAATTCTGGACCGGGTCCGGTTCAAGAAGTAGTCCAACCGGGCCGGGCCCCGGTCCAAGATTTTTCGATATTCCGGGTCCGGGTCATTCCGGATCCGGGCCGGGTTGACCCGGTTGTACAGCCCTACATACAATACGCCTTACGCCTCATACTAACTTGAGCGTCGGAGTGTCTACCCTTGGGACACCCGAGGCTTTGTTTTGCAGATCAGTTTGTGAGCCAGGTTCGTGATCAAGTGCGGGTCGTAGACATCCATCAATTTGACACACCCGGTGGGACCCGCTTATCATTCTTGATCTATACGACCTTCAAACTCAAGGCTGATCCGGCTAAAAACCTTCGTGAGAGTTCACGAATCCGTTTTTTGGCCCCGACAGAAGCAAGAAGCATCAATGCCGACTATGACGACGACGAGATGAGCCACGCCACCAACCAGGGAGCAGGAAGGAGCATCAACGGTGTATACCGGTCGCCTGAAGAAGCCTCTCCCTAGGAGTGGGTGAGAAAAAGATCTCGCCTGGACGAAGCCGTCACTTTTTCATCTCAAGATCCGGTTCCTAACCAATTCCCTCATTCAGATCCCTTAGTAATCACGGTCAACATAAACCATAATGTGATCAGAAGAGTTCTGGTAGATGGGGGAAGTGAGGTAGAAGTCATGTTTCTCAGCTGTTATGAACAGCTGGGGTTGAACAAAACCCATCTCATACCCACAAACCCCATCTCGGGACTTACGGTAAATCCTATAACTCCTTTAGGAGAAATCACTTTACCTTGCGAGCGAAAGATGGTCCTCAGAGTGTAACCCTTCGTTGTACATTCCTAATCATCGACTCTAGAGCACCATACAATGTAATCCTCGGACGACCTTGGATGTGTCAAGTAAAGGCCGTCTGGTCCCCCTACCACTTGGCGATGAAGTTCCCCACGAACCAAGGGATAGCAACAGTCCGAGGGGATCAACAATTAGCTCGAATTTGCACAATACAAGCTATACAAGAACTGGAGAGGGAGGACCTTGAACTGGCCAAATACTCCGAATCCGAGCCAATGCAACTCGGAGAGTCAGGAACCGTCGAGGTTGGAACTCTCCTACCCCCCGAGATAAAGACCAAACTTCGAGATCTTCTCAACCAGTATATAGATGTCTTTTCTTGGGATACCGATGACTTGGTGGGAGTATCCCCTCGCTTGGTGGAACATTACCTGAATATCAATCCCTCACAAAAACCCATCAAGCAGAAATGATGTATCTTTGCACTAGATCGGGTTGAAGCCATTGGAGAAGAAGTTGATAAGTTACTCAAAGCTCGTGTAGTCGAAGAAGTGCAGTGCCTAGAATGGATAGCTAACCCAGTAATGGTCAAGAAGGCAGACGGGAAGTGGAGAATGTGCATTGACTTCACCAACCTAAACAATTGTTGTCCTAAAGATAGCTATCCATTACCCTCGATCGACCGATTAGTTGAAGCGATCGATGGATACCAAGTACTAGCCTTCTTTGATGCCTTTATGGGATATCATCAAATCCCTATGGCAGAGCAAGATAAAGAAAAAACCTCTTTTATAACCGACAGAGGAACTTTCTGCTACAAAATGATGCCTTTCGGATTTAAAAATGCCGAAGCCACTTACCAGCGGCTGGTAGAAAAATTATTCAAATCTCAGATAAGACGCAACCTCGAGATTTATGTGGATGACATGGTAGTAAACAGCCGCAGCTACGACGCCTTCTTTGAAGATTTAAGGGAAACCTTCGACACGTTACGGACATCCGACCTAAAGCTAAACCCTGCTAAATGTACTATTGGTGTGGGAGCAGGCAAGTTCCTAGGATATGTGGTGTGCAATCAGGGAATCGAGGTAAACCCCGAGAAGATAGAGGCTTTGCAAAATATGCAGCCTCCGAAGACCGTCAAAGATGTGCAGAAGCTGACAGGATCCCTTGCAGCCCTTAGCCGATTCCTCTCCAAAGGAGCAGAAAAACATCTGCCCTTCTTCAACATCCTCAAGAAGGCAAACCAATTTGAGTGGTCATATGAATATGGGGAAGCCTTCCAAGCACTTAAAGACCACCTTCGACAGCTTTTGACACTGTCGAAACCAGATAAAGGAGAGATTCTCTACCTATATATATCTGCATCTCAGCTAGCCATTAGTGCTGTGTTGGTCAAGGAAAAAGAAGGATCACAACACCCGATATATTATGTAAGCAGAGCTTTACAGGGGCCCGAGACCAGATACACACCTCTTGAGCGCTTAATATTGGCCCTCGTACATGCCTCTCGACGGTTGCGACCATACTTCCAAGCACATACTATAGTCCTCCTAACCAACTACCAATTAGGCAAATCCTCCAAAAGCCAGAAGCCTCGGGAAGAATGATGAAGTGGGCCATCGAGTTAGGGGAACATGACTTACAGTATAAGCCTCGGACAGCCATCAAGGGCCAGGCCCTGTCGGATTTCATAATAGAGTCAGTTGAACCAGTGAAGATCAACCAACAAGAACCAATTCCGGACACAGGAAGATGGCGGTTATATGTTGATGGATCCTCCAACTCGGGGGGAAGTGGTGCTGGGGTTTTATTCACCAGCCCCGAGGGAAAGGACCATCCCTACGTTCTCCACTTTGACTTCCGAGCCACCAACAATGAAGCTGAGTATGAAGCCCTCATCACAGGGTTAAAACTAGAAAAGGACCTCGATGTTAAGGACCTCAAGATCTTTAGTCACTCCCATATTATGGTGCAATAGGTCAAAGGCGAATACGAGACCCGAGAGTACAGCTTCCAGAACTACCTCGAGATAGTAAAGCCTCTCCTAAGTCAATTCCGACATTATGAACTAAATCATATCCCCCAAGAAGGAAACCATAAAGCAGATGCATTGAGTAAACTTTCCTCCTCGGACCTCAACATTAGATTTTCTCAAGAATTGCTAATGGAAACCCTGGCGAAGAGAAGTTATGAAGAAAGCAGCATCATGGCTGTTGGCATCATAGACACATGGATGAACCCCTATATTGAGTACCTTCAAACGGGAACCCTCCCCGAGGACAAGAATCTGGCACGGAAGATCCGAGTTAAAGCTCCAAAATATGTCATTCATGAAGGCACCCTATATAAGAAGGGATATCTCCAGCCCTTGCTAAAATGTGTTGGGCCCTCCGATGCTGAACACTTAGTACAAGAAGCACACGAAGGAGTTTTTGGTAGTCACCAAGGTCCACGCACTGTTACCCGTAAACTCCTACAAATGGGTTATTACTGGCCAACAATGTTGGAAGACTCCAAAAAATATATTGATTCTTGTCACCAGTGTTAAAGATTTGCCAGGGTGATCCATGTGCCTCAGGAAAATATGATTACCATCCAGGAATCCTGGCCATTCGTCCGATGGGGTATAGATCTTGTTGGACCTTTTCAAATACCTTATTGTGGCCATTGATTATTTCTCAAAGTGGGTGGAAGCTGAAGCCTTGACCAACATAACTGGCAAAACGGTTATCAACTTTTGCTGGAAAAACATCGTGTGTCGCTATGGCATCTCGAGATAGTGACAGATAATAGAGCACAGTTCGCCAACAACCCCTTCAAGAAATGGTGTGAGGATTACGGCATACATCAGAAGCTCACCTCGGTATATCATCCAGAAGTTAACGTCCAAGTGGAAGTTACAAATCGAACCTTGGTGAATGGCATTAAGAAGCGCTTAGAAGGAGTTAAAGGAAACTGGAATAAAGAACTACCGAGCGTGATCTGGACCCATCGGACTACACCAGCTACTGCAACCGGAGAAACTCCATACAGTCTAGTCTACGGGTCTGAGGCGGTCATCCCCATGGAAATTGGAGTCCCCTCTGACCGCACCTCTCAACCAGAAGATGATGATGGCACTGCCAATGAAGAAAACCTCTGTCTCGACCTCGACTATCTGGAAGAAAATAGAGCTAATGCTACTATCCATGAGGCCATGGTGAAGGAAAGAGTTAAGCGCTACCATGACAGAAGAGTTCGCTTAGCCACATTCGTCAAAGGAGACCTTGTAATGAGGTTAAACGAGAAAAGCAAGAAAGAAGTGGAAGGGAAGCTAGCCCCGAACTGGGAAGGTCCATATCGAGTCCTAGAATCCCATCCAGGGGGAAGCTACCTCTTGGAAACCATGAAGGGTGAACCCGTACCACGAAGATGGAACGTGATTAACTTACGAAAATATCACGGAAGATAAAATCGGATGAGGAGCCTCACAAAGGTCCGAGAACCTCATCAACGTCTGAGACAACTCTACGCTAGCGCAAATGGGTACTCAAACTCAAACTTATTATTTATTTTACTTCTATCCATAAAGTTATAAACTCAGATTGAAGTCATGTTATTTTTTACACATATCTTCAAATGAGCAATCTTAAACTCATTTTATAAAAGGACTGTTATCTTCAAGTATAACATTGATTGCTATTCAAAACAATATACTTTATAAAGTATATGATTGGTCAACTTATATAAAATAAGTTGTTTGAATCCAAAATTCAAAATACCAATCGTTTTGAATAAAAGGGATAGGTTCGAGATAAAAGTACTTCAAAAAGTGCTTGATTGAGGTCTATAGACCAAAAGGGCAGACGTGCTTGAAAATCAATCATCTCAACATAAAGAGGAAAAACCTCAAAAACAGAAGTTAAAATTCATATCAAAGGTGTTATTACATCAGAATATGATACTTCTAAATTCCCAAAGGGATGCATAAAGGAAAAACCTCGAACACAAACAGTTCATATCAAAGGTGTTATATCATACTTCTAAATTCCCAAAGGGATACATAAAGGATAAACCTCGAAACTTGATACAAAGGTCATAAAGAAGATGTTATTACATCGGAATATGATACTTATAAATATACCCAATAGGGTCTTCTAGAACTTCACTAGAAGTGGCACTTGAGAGATGGGCCATTGTCAACTTTTCTGCATGCTGTGACATTAAAGGCCGTGTCAAAAGGACTAAGGAGGAGATCCGCAAGACTTTCAACATCAAGATCGCAGAGTGTTCATCATGGACAACTGCGAAGACCTGATCCCGGAGTATCTCAGCTTTGAGACAGAAGCTCCCTTCCAGTAAACCATGAGACTGAGGTTCATGTGCAAAGGACTTCAGACCTTGAAGCAGACGAGGAGATGCCTAGATTAATCCACCTTATTAATGGAAGAACTGGAAAATACCTCGTCAAGAGAAGATAACTCAGGATACTTAGCTTTAATAAGCCTCGGTAAATCTCCTGCTGTGGTTATCTTCTCGGAGGGATCCAATGCATCCAAAAACTCGGCCCCGGGAACTCATCGACTGGCCATCAGAGCAGAAAGCTTATCAGCAGCATCCGGATGAGAGAAGACAGTCTTCATTGCTTTCACCTCATCATCAGATTGACAGAGTTGCAGGACATGATTCAAAATCTTGTGCTGCTCGGAGTCATAGAATAAATCTCCATACTCCTCTCTATGATCCTTAAACTCAGGACTACAGGCAATAAAGGCGCCCCAAAGCTTGAGAAGCCGTTTCAGCTCCTCTTATTTCCCATCCGAAGGCAAGGTCTGTGTCAGTTCATTCACGGTGTCCTGATACATCCTCAGCTCCTTTGTCTCGAACTCTTTTGCCAGCAATAAGTCCTTATTCTCATCCTCAAGTTGCTTCACCCTGTCCTCCAGTTGAGTCAAATCCAATGGAGCTGGGACAGAGGAAGGAGAAACCATCGATTTGGTCATTGAAATTGAAACATTGGCCCTCATCCCCTCTATCTCGGCCTGGAGAGCCCGGCATCTGGAATGTAACTCCTCCACAGATCTATATAGGTGTTTGATCTCACCTTTGGTCTGCCGTCCAAGCGCGAATATATTTACCATCAGCTGTAAAATAGGGGATATATCAAGACCTATATAATACGTGACACCTAAAATGTTCTCACAATAGGGCATGGAGAATCACTACCTCAGAGGTAAAGGGATACTTCTTGAAGGACTTCCGAGAAGCCTGACCATCCTCTTCCTCAGCTAAAATCAGATAGTACTTCAACTTCTTAAGAGGCTCATCCTCAGGAATCACCAGCTCAAGGAAGATTCATCGTCATCCGAAGACCTCCCAACCTCCGGTTCCACCTCCTCGGGCTCCTCCACCTCCTCCTCTATGACCTCAAGGACCGTTTTCCCTTTCTTTCGCTACAAGTAAAAGGGGAAATATTAAGATACAATATGGAAGATAACGTTACTACAGTATGTAAATCTATATATTACCTGAAGGAGATTGACTGGAAGAAGATTCATCCCGAGTCCGAGGTGATTTCCTGGCAGTCCGCTTCTTGGCCTTCTTCTAATCTCCATGGATTTTATCAGGGAGGGTCCAATCTCGATCCTTCTTAAGGTAGCTGGATGTAGATTTTGATCAAGGAACATCTAGCAAATAAGAATAGGTGATAGAAGGCCACTGCCACGCTGAGCCATGAGCCCTCCGCACAAATCCTCCCTCCTGGAAGACTATCTTCTCCTTCAACAGTTCCTCAATGATGCCCTTTAAATGAGCAGGAATCTCAAAGACATCGAGAGGCACGGCGTCCTTCGACTTCGGGTTCCAGTCAAGAACTTCGTATTTGGTCCGATCAAATGTTAGCCGAATGTTTTCCCACTTACCGCTGTTATCAGGAAAAGTGAAGACCTTTCCATTCCAAGGAGTAAGGGTAATATGCTCACGCTCCTTGAAAGAGAGGAGCTTGAACAGAATCCTAAATAGATCCAAGCTTGGCTCATGGTCCTTCCGAGAGCACCAGGAGATAAAGGCCACCATTGTCACAACTACATTGGAGTGAATTTGGCAGGGATGCAGCCGATGATGCTGTAGAAACGCGGAGAACACAGGAGGAAAGGGAAAACTTAGTCCCTGCTGCAAGAACCTACCATATACTACCCCTCGAGTGGGGCTCACGAGATTTTGGACCGGAGTGGTTTCATCCTCGAGCCTTAAATCAGCCTCGACAGGGTATGACAACCTGCATGACTTCAAAAATTGTAGTGTCTTTTCGTCAACCACCTTGGTGACATCACTTATGCCACCGGTCGCTGGAACTTGTTTTTCAACTTGGGGCTCCGCATTTGGGTCCGTCTCTGACCCAGAGGCACCATCATCCGCCAACACAGCTACAGCCTGTAGCGGTGTAGCAATGGTAACCTCCATCAACTCCCCAGACTCCACCTCTAAGAACAAGCTACTCAAGTCACGAGCAGCTGGGGCTCTTCCTTTAACAACATTCTCTACATTGCTAGAGGGAATACTGGAGTTTTCAGAAGACATGGCAATATAGATAATGGGGGGAAGTGAATATATGAAGAAAAGAAGAATAAGTTTGAAGATTTTTTTCTAAAAGTAAAATCGCAGAATACTTGGATGAAGATTGATGATAAACACAAGGAAAATTACTTGGTTATATAGCTAGTAATTAAGCACGCATTTAAGTGGAGTAATTACCTCGACTCGCGAAACGATGTAGGAAATTGGAAGGTTGGTCTTTCTCACCGCCAGAAGATAAAATGAATCAAGACCACGTGTCAGTCTCTTCAGAATTCAAGAAGACAGATTCAGATCCTACCGTCCATGTGTCCGGATGGAATACGAAAGAACTTGAAACTAGATATTCAGAAGGTTAAGCCCGAAAGGATTTTCCTTGAAGGACGTTCCGAGCTTAACACCCCGAGACACCCTCCCTCGAGTTATTGGTTTTCCCTCGGGAAGCAAGCCTCTCCTTCAACCTTCGAGATGGAGCAATCTAAGTTCTGAAGATCTACCTTGGGGCTACTGATAAGTCCAGGGTTCGTATTCGGACCTCATTCATACTCGGACCAAGGCCCGAGAAGGGTAGTGGGATCGAGATACGCGGAGGATGGATCCACAAGTCCATCAATCCTAATCCTTATAAGGAATGCGTATATTATGAATGTTTACAAGGAATATACATCCTCTTAAACATGGTAATACAACCATGACTGAAATACACTTCTCGATACATGATAAATACAACTATTATTCCCATAAGAGTTATATTCATACCATAAATACATATCTTGGTGATCTACGTATTGTAGCCATATAAATACCCAAAGGTTTGGTAAACCTCTCTATCTATTATCTTACATACAATACGCCTTACGCCTCATACTAACTTGAGCGTCGGAGTGTCTACCGTCGGGACACCCGAGGCTTTGTTTTGCAGATCAGTTCGTGAGCCAGGTTCGTGATCAAGTGCGGGTCGTAGACATCCATCAACCGCCGCTGATTGGTTACGGATATGCGGCAGTCTGAAACACCGTGGTTGTGTCTTCAGAATGCGGTGTTTGATATGTTCCGGTTACGGAAGTTAACTGGGAATAAGGACGAAGGTTGCAGACACGCTGCGGTCTGGAACGCCGTTGACTCGTCTGTAGAAAACGGCGTATGGTAGGTTCCGATTGAGGAAGTTGACTGGAATTGCGGTTGACATTTACCGTTCCAGTTGAGAAAGGGGAAACTTGTTGAAATCGTGAATATATGTTCCGGTTAAGGAAGATGGATAGTGTAATCTTGGCTTGAGTTTGTTCCGATGGCCTAAGCATGTGAACATATTGAGAGTTCCAATAGTGGAAGAAGATATGTTTTTTAATGGTTCCTATTCAGGAAGTAGACATGAAGCGCGGTTGACATTTGCATTTCCGGTTGAGGAAGTGGAAACATGAGGAATTCGTGAATAAATGTTCCAGATACGGAAGTAGGATAGTGTACTCTTGTCTTGAGGTATTTCCACTGGCTGAAGCATGTGAACATATCTATGGTTCCATTAACGGAATCAAAGTTGTTTATGAACGATTCCTAATGAAGAAGTAGACATGCAGCGCGTCACTTCCGGTGCAGGAACATAATGAAAGTGGCACTTTTCAAATAGGTTATTTCATTCACCTTCCGGACGAGGAAGCTGTGACAAAATGGCGTCACTTTTCAAATGTTATTTCCCTCCAAAATTTGATATGTTCCGGATGATGGTAGTTGTTCGGTGTTCGCGACTGTGTATGGTATGAAAATCCTTTTTCAGAAATTAACGTGCAACATAATTAAGTCCCGATAAAGGAAAGAGAATCATAATGTAGTTCCGGTAATAGAAGTATAATATGGTAAAATGGCTACAATTAGTATCGTTTAATAGACCAGGCCATACACATGCCTTCAAAAGACTACAAGAAGGTGTCTATGCTGGCAAACAGAAAACACAGGAAACAGCTTGATGAACTAGCTTTGCCGCTCACAAAAGAACCAACCATGAACGGAATATCCTTGTTTTGAAATATAATGTCTAACAAGAATTACAAGCATTGCACCTTATTCATAGCTTTGGATGATGGAATTCCCAATGACACTCGAGCGGATGGACACAAGGTATTGAGCTAGGTTATTCCGCACAACATTAACCTCCCCAATTGTGTAAGGAGTGACATCCTTAGACAAAAGCTATAGTGGAAAAAATGATGTCTAAATTAATGAACAAGGAATGTTAATTAACTTAGATGAAAAATGTAGAGCAAAATGAAGCTTACGGTATGGACGGTTAAGTTGTTGGGCTGTAAAATTCGGATTAAATGGGCAGCATACAACATATTGTAGTAGCCACACGACCATCCATCGTCTTGTTTCTTGTACAACACAATATTGAACTAAAAGTTATAATCTTAATACCTAGAATTAAAGATTTTATAATGTGAAAGGTAATAATAATACCTTAACTTCAACCACATTCATTTTGGTGTACTTGTCCGTGTTGACATGATCTAGAGCCATTGATACGAGATCCATCATCACTTGAGAAGGTTTGAGATGGAGAGGATCAATCAAGTTCACAACTTTTGTTCTAGTATAGATTGTCATCAATCTCCAATGCCCGCTACAAAAATGAACAACAAGTTAGAGTAGTGAACTAAAAAATTTGTAAAGACGAGCTTGTATGGATGCTAAGATGAAGAAAGCACCATTCTAGGTAAGGTGCCAAGAAAAAATATTTATCTTTATTGCGAAAGGCATGTTGCATATATGATAGACGATCGTTGTCGGAGAGAGTGCTGTCAGAAATCGTGGTTTGGCATAGCATTCCAATCCAATCTTTTCCCTTCTTATGTCCCGATGCATCTAAATATCTTCATATACGCAACAAAGTTGTTAGCACTATAGAGTTGTATACAAATCAACAGATACAAATTTTTCAAAGGAAGGTACTCTAGAAACTTACATTTGATTGAGATCCATAATGGTGTCGGGAACCAAAATTAGCTTCCAAAAGTCATCAAAATCTCTCCAACAAACAATTAAGTTGCGTTCAACACCAAACACTCTTTCTTGGGCCGCAAAGACATAAGTCGAGAAAGGATCGATTTTTTTCATCCAATTGTACAATACGGCCACATATTGTGGCATCGGGTGAACAATGGCACTATCTCCAACCACCGGAGGTGCAAGATTTTGCTTCATCTTTGGTATGATTTTTTTAATTTGCCCATCGAATTTGTGAACACCCTCCCCTAGAGAAGTGACCCTAATTAGCCGTCTAGGCCACAAGACAAAATAACCTTCTCCCTTGCCAACCTTTAAAATCTCCTTTTCGGGGATTGGAAGATTAGCACTAGGTACTAAAGTTTTGTCCAAAGATACCCTTCCAATGCCTTCGGAAATTTTCTGATGATGGTGAAAAAGCATAGATTGTTCAACAATCCATTAGCAACATGGAGGGTTGTCCCACTACTTGGACGATCAACATATAAATGACATGGTAAAGCATATTCATCAAATTGGCATAACATGTGTCAAAAAGTAAAAATGATCAACATTTAAACGTTAAAAAAAAAAAAAAAAAAAAAACTTATATATGAATACCTTCTTGATTGGAGTGTAATCAAAAGCCATATCTTTATTCTCATGTTGTGGATTTGCCATATCACCATTTACTTCTATGTCGATAGGAGAGTGGTGTGAGACAATGGATTTAGGCTCCCAATCCATGTCAACTTCTTTCAAATCTTTGGTTAGATCAATGTCATCCTTCTTGAAAAGTTTGCGGAGCAAAATATCATGAGAATTTATCGCTTCATCTCGGATCTTGAAATCCTTCATAACCAACTTTGAAAGGGTTTGTTGAGAACCTTTAACCGTCCCATACACATGATAATGATTCAAGAAATTACCATACCCTCGTACCCTTCCCGAATGCTCCGTCTTCTTTGTTGCCTCAACAAGGATATCATGCTCTTTTGTAGGGACAAATTCACCTTCTCTTTCTTTAAGTTGGGCTTCCTCCTACAGATTGAATTTCCCAAAAGTATGTGAATGCACAAGCCCAAATTAATGAATGGTAGTAGGTGAAATAAAACTCATTACAAGTAATACACATAATTCAACTAACCACGGATTTGGCTAGGGCTTTATTTCCATCATGCTCATATTTACCCTTTTTGTTTTGACGCCCCCTAAGAAAGAAATCAAGCCTACAAAAGTCGCTTGGTTTCTTCCTTTTAACCACTTGCCTTGCTTCTTCTTCACCCATACCTCCATCCATGAAATCTTTCACCTCTTTTTCGTGATGCTCGACCACTAGCTTTTTTCCCACACCATGATAACCCGTGAACAGGGTTAGGTTTAACTTAGCTAGTCGAGACTTTTCCAATGTTGTACCCTATGAAAACATGTCATAATACCAAGTAATTGTGTTACTACGAATGATTAGTGTTATGTGCATGTGACTTGAAAAAAGGATAAATCTTACATTTGCTTGGCGAAGCTCACTCCTTGCCTTGAAGATATCCCACTTCTCTTGTTGAATGCATGGAAAAACTTCCCATGCCGGTTTTGCATAAACCTTCTTCCTAATAAAGTCTCGAGATAATGCATTTCGAAAGTCTCCAGCACATTTACCCAATTTCATAAGGCATTGCCTAATAACCTCATCGATATCGGGAGCTTCAATCTCAAATGGTTCCTACACATGAAAAAAACCTAAAAAGTTGTATATCCATCCAAAAAATGTTACTACAAGGGCATTTATAGTTTACCTTGCAATCTCCCCATAGTGTAAGCTTGAAAGACATGTCCTTCTTGCGCCAATATTTGATGGTGATGTCAATCCTTGTCCGAGCAATCTTACCAATCCAACTCGACCACATTGCTCCCTCGTCGGATATAGCCTCACCAAAACTATTAAAAACTATAGAGGTTTTTATTTGGTTTTCCCTTCTCCTTTCAAGAACTCGACAATGAGTTCTATCCCTCATAGGAACAAATGATGGCTCCTCCTCTCCACTAGAAAGTCCATCATCCAAAATGTCTTCATCTAACAAAGATTTCTTCTTGTCATTCTTTTTCTTACCACGTGCCATTATTCCTACACAATTTTATGGTGCACATTTAACAAGAATTAGACATTTGAGTGTCAAACAAACAAAATGCACCCATTATTGTAACACACAAAATACTAACATGTATACATGCATGCATGTTTTAAGATGTTGAATACACACATATACTTAGCAAAGAACAAGCATCTAAACTTGCAAAGGATGAACATGAAAGGCACTAATGAACACAAATTACTACAAAAGAAACTTATATCTAAATTTTTCATTAACAATAGATGTGGTTAATGGGCTATAGATTCACAAGGGATATAAATCAAAGGATGGAGATTGCACCTATTAGAACAAGAACAACAACAAAGAAGAACAAATCTCAAGCACTTCAAAACTAGATCCAAAATCCAAACTTTTTTAGATGCAAGGATCTACTACAATTTGTTGTGAAATAAAAAGATAATGGCCAATTGAAACCAAAAAAAAATGAAAGTTTAGATTTGTAGGAGGGTGAAAATGGTGGGAGAAAAAGCCAACTCCCGCCAAAGCCAAATCTCATTCATTGCCAATTATATGTGTTATCCCACACACACTATCATTCTTATATAGGCCAAGTCATTTTTTTTAACTTTTTAATACAGTTCCGGTATCGGAAGCCAATTAAGTTATGTACTTGTATCATTATTTAACGATGCTGAAATAAATGGTTCCTAACAGCTGTTCGTTCCGATATCGGAACCAAGTAGAAAACCTAGTGTGAACGTAATCAAAGTCAACTCTTTCAATCCAGATCTAAAATCAGAAAAGCGTTTCACAATTCTAAACTTTCCCCCAAATCGACAGGCCAAGAACACACTAAACCCTACCCAAAACTGACTGTGAATCAAGCTAAACCATGGTCAAAAAGAAGGTCCCTGCTAAGAGGAAGAAAGCCGAGCCACCGCCCGTCGAGCCCGTGGTTGAAGATCCGCCGTCTGAGCCCGAGTCATCGCCGGAGTCTGAGTCTGAGCCTGAGTCAGAGCCTGAGGCGGAGCCTGAGCCGGAAGTTGACGCGACGTCCAGTCAAGCGGTCTCAACGCGTGGCGTTAAAGCGGTCTCCGGGCATCGCAGAAAAGCGGCCCCAAGGTGTGGCGGCAAATTGGTCTCAGCTCAGCAGGTCGAGTAGGCGCAGCGACAAGCAGTTCAGCAGTTGAGGAGCCACCAAGGGTTTTGCTGGGGTCGATGAAAAAAAGTCGGGCAGAGAAGGGACACACACCTCCTAGAACCGACCCAGGTTCCAGTACCAACTTTTTCAATCCATGGCTGAAGCGAGGTACGTGAAGTGGGTTAGGAGGGGTTTGGTTAAATGCAGGATTCTTGATGCTGATAAAGTTAGTGAACTGAACTTAGATTATGTTGTTCTAAGTTTGCAAAGAGTCATTTTGATAACTTGCTAACTTTGAACAAACCTACCCACTGAGATGAAGTGATGCAGTTCTACTCTATCCTAGGCACTGATTTGAACCACCCTGACTCAACTAAGGTCAATGGCTATGTCATTCATGTCAATAAATTTACTATCAATGAAGCAATAGGTTGCCATTACATAGATCAATCCTTCCTGAAGCCCGATAATAAAGATGGACCTGCAAAGTTCTAGATACAGCAGGGGTGGCCTGTAGAAGCTGATAAGTATCCACTAGACATAATTGAGATGCGTAGGAAGTACTTTGGCATTCATGGCACAGGCAAAGTTAGTGTTGATCGCTATCCCCTCTCGTATCTGTCAATTAAGGACAGAATGATTTACGAGCTTATAGCGATGAGTATACAGCCTTCTGGGGGTCTCCTAGTGAGTGCACCATTAGAAACCTAATATTGTTTTACTGCATTATGGAGGGAGTTGAGATGAACCCTGGTTATTCCATCTTTAAGTACTTGGAGAAAACTGCAGGAACCGATCAGAAGCTACTCCCTTATGGTTCCTTGGTTACTGCGATGATGGAGAAGCGAGGCATCTTACCTATTAGCAAACCAGAGCGTATGGAGTTCTATGACAAGGACTGGCTGAAGCACAAGCTCGTAGAATTGGATAAGGTAACAGGGAGGTTCAAGCCTAGGGACACGCCGGGAGCTTCCGCCAGGTTTGCAGAAAGGGGTCGAGATGCTGAACTTCAAGCAGGTTTGCACTCTATCATTTCTATTTCTGAATGTCCTTTATGGCTGATTATTTCTTGTTAATTACCTTGTGTGCATTGTTATGTATGGGATGTTGATCAATTAGGTTTGTGTGTGATTGAGGGATACATGGGCGTTGGGTGGACAAGCTTACAAATTTCCTTGGTTCGCTGCGTGTCCAACTAGAAGTGGCCAAGGCTGAGGTGAAAGAGATAAGGGCTGAGATAGCTTTGCTTTGTGAGCAGGGTGCATTTGAGTTGGAGCTGAGTGATGATGAGACAGAACTTGTGTTTGTCAACCGATTCACCGAAGCTGAGCCAGGTCCTGAAGAACCTGTGCCAAAAGCCACTCCCACGGAGCCTGCTCAAGTCCCAATTGGTGATCCTAATGCTATTATGACCTCTGAGGCAACCAGCGAAGATCCAATCTCGGCACAAGAAGACGTGCATATGCCGCTAGCGAAGGAAGCATTGGCAAAGGAACCGGTGGCACAACAAGGAAAGGATGCCGCAGTCGGTGATCAGGTGGCTCAGCAGGAAGAAGAACCCAGCAGCGACCCGATGGACACGACGGTGTAGTGATGCCTGACTTGAGTCTTATGGTTTTTGATTAAGTTGATTAAAATGCTAGACTTTCTCGTAAAGCGAGTGCTATTGGTAACATTTGAATGTTGGCTGATTTAGAACAAATTTCTGAACTTCTTGATTATTTTGCTTGTTTTAATGTGTTGTGTTTGAATGTCATCTGATGTCATATGTTCTGCACCTTAGTGTGTGTGTTTTAATGGAGCAGTCTGAAAATATATGAAATCCTGTGAATGTTCCGGAGGAGGAACGCGACCAAGTATAACCACGTCTAACATTAACATACTTCCTATATCAGCAATAGACTATTCCAGGTGATATGTATCATTGCTCCGATAGAGGAACTGATACAAATTAGGTTCAATGAGAAAATACATGTGTTCCGATAGAGGATCTGATACAAATTAGGTTCAATGAGAAAATACATGGGTTCCAATATCGTAACATCTAGAAACGGAGTAATAACCAACCAGGTTCCGGTATCGGAACATATGTTCTTAAACTATATGACCCTGTGCTTTTGTCAATAAATTTAACAAAAGAAAGTTAAAATAATTAAGAATGTATTAGAAAATGTTATTTTTATGAATGTTTATGGGAATTAATGCTACATAGACGTTGCTAAAAAACAACCAGTAATGAGTGGCGACTAATGTTCTGAAAGACATATAATTTATTATAAGGTGTTCAACAAATATATCCCCACAGACTAGGGTGCTTATTGACCTGAGTTGTTCGCGAGTACTCGAAACCCAACTCGCACAAACGCGAGATGATCAAACGAGGTACTCGACTCGATATACTCGTGAGTAACTATAAGTCCCCACTAGAACTGATTATTCTAAAGTGGTTGCAGAGTTTATCAAAGCCACCATATTTTATAGGTTTGAGATTCCCCGAGCTTTGATTAGTGATAGAGGCACCCACTTTTGCAACAGAACCATTGCCGCACTAATGAAGAAGTATGGTGTGAAGCACAAAACCTCCACCGCCTATCACCCTCAAACAAATGGTCAAGCCGAAGTTTCCAATAGGGAGATCAAGTCCATTCTCGAGAAAACGGATAAGCCATCTCGAAAAGATTGGAGTACTCGGTTGGATGACGGATTATGGGCATATAGGACGGCTTATAAAACACCAATCGGTATGTCTCCTTATCGATTGGTTTTTGGGAAACCGTGCCAATTTCCGGTGGAGTTGGAGCACAAGGCTTATTGGGCGATTAAGGAGTTCAATCTCAATCTTGATGAGGCGGGCAAGGAAAGGAAGTTTCAACTACAAGAGCTTGAGGAGCTAAGGAACGACTACTACGAGAACGCCGCCATTTATAAGGAGAAGACGAAGGCATGTCATGATAAGATGATCATTAGGAAGAACTTTGACGTTGGTCAGAAAGTTCTCCTATTTCAATCGCGCCTTCACTTGTTTCCTGGGAAATTGCGTTTGCGTTGGATGGGTACTTTTAAAGTGGTGAATGTTTATCCACACGGAGTGGTGGATATTAAAGGTGAAGATGACCCTCATATTTTGAAAGTGAATGGCCAACGGTTGAAGCCATATTATGAAACTTTTAAGTCGTAAATACTCGACGATGTCACACTCACCGATCTGATTTATGAGTGATGAGTTAAGTCATGCCGACGATGTTAAATAAACGGTTTTGATCGTTCTTGGTTTTCCAAATCAATTGAACGATAACCTCTTTTCTATTTTCTTTTTAGTTGATTTGTAGTTTAGTATTGTACATATTTATTTTGAGGGGATTTTACGCTCGGTATGTGTTTGATTGTGCAGGAATTAGACCGGGATAATCTCATGGATTCATGAAGGATTCAAAAAAAAAAAGACTGCATGAGCCTTTGTAAATCATACATTTTTCGCCCCTAGTGCCACATGGCCCTTGCGGTGTTTCCTAGAGGGGGATTTCAAGGTTTAAATGCATGGGCCTTTGAAGAGTGTTATAACTAGTGTTTAGCCCTTGCACTAGACCCAGTTGACCCAGTTGACTTTGACCCCACCACATGCCAAATCAGCCACATCCATCCATACAACCCTCCTCATTCCCACATCTCACACCACGACCGACATCACCCTCCAACCCTTCTCCTCCCACCACCCTTACACCACCGCCTCTCTACCACCAACCATCACGCCGCCTAGCCACCACCCACCCCCGCCCGAGCGCCGCCACCACTCTTCTCCGGCGTCCTCACCACTACTCAATCTCCGGCGGTGGCCACCTCTCCGATCCCCTCTCCCGCAGTCACCTTAACCCGTCGTCGGCCACCTCCCTCTGCAACGCCGGTGAAGGTCCCCCACCACCCCAAGCCCACCCCGCTCAGAACCCGCCGGACTGCTCGGAATCCGCCCCTCGACATCACGACTTGTCGGCGCAACCATCACGCCTCCCCGGCTCGGCCACTTCCGATCGAGTATACCTACACCACGCCGGATCACTGTGTCCCTCTGACTATCTCCACCCCACCCTGCTGTCGTCGATTGCTCTTCTCCACCACCTTTTCGTCGTTATCACTGTTCCGGCACCACATCGCCGACGAGCCGCGACTCTGGTCGCGTGAAGCCCATCGTCGGCCGACTACAACACCTCCACCGCCGGCCGACTGATCTTCACCACATCGCCGGTGTATGCATCTCCACCTCCACCGTCAACCTTTCTGCAACCCCACAATAGCGTCATTGTTCAGTCTTGGGCACTATTCTACATCTCCTCCACCTGCTCATACTTCACAGTCATGGATAATTTCATTCTATACCTATTGATGTTTTTTGAGGATTTGTTTCTGCTGCTATGATGTATTATGTGAGGCTGTGTTATGATGGTTTGTCTTGAGGTTGGAATATGTTTAGCATCGGCTTGCCACCAATATTTGATCTTTCTGTTCTGAGTGTTGACTACTCTCTTACCCTAGAGTCGTTATTGTCCTGAAACATTGAGGACAATGTTTAGTTTAAGTGTGGGGTAGGGTTAGTATTTACATTTTGCTTAGCTTCTTATTGTAAAAGTGCACTTCTTTTGAAAGAAAAATGAGTGAAAAGCCCGGATAGGTCAAAACATTAACAAGGCCTAGGAAAAAGTGAGAGCTTGTGCGGAAAAATGAGAGGATGGGTATAACATAGGTAAAAGGAGAGTTAAAAAAAACAGAGAGGTTATGTGAAAACCGAAAGGCACATAGACAAAAGGAGAGGTTTCTTGCTCATTATTCCAATAATTTCATTTTCAAGTAAACTTGTTGGGTGGGATGATTGTGTTTTGGAGTAGAGTTTAAGCACTCTTGATATGATTTTATGATGGTAAGTGCTTAGAACTCTAAAAGATGAAATTGTACTAGGATAGCTATGGATGTTGATGTAGCCATATCATTTTTCTATGCCTAGTGGAGGTTTTGATGCCATGATATATTTGTTTTATGATTATATTGGCATGTTAGATGGTGCCTACATTATGCTTTCGAGCTTTGGTGATGTAGAGAGGTACTCGTAAGATATGTGGTGGACTATCCGATTTTATCGGATGGGGACCGTTATAAGTCCACTGCATTGGGTTAGATTTGTGATTGGAGATGCATTTTTAGGGGGATGTGGATCGTTAGAGTCGATCACATGGGTAGACCCTAGGAGGGAAGGTTCCCCCACTTTAAAGCTTGATCTTTGATTCTCAATTTAGAGATGCTTGACAACAAGTGTGGGGGACCTTGAGTGATTTAGAAGAGGAGATGTAGAAAGTAGATTGGGGGTATTTGTGAGATTCGTATTACAAGGGAGTGCATTGGGTGATTTACTCGAGGACGAGTAAAAGACTAAGTGTGGGGGAGTTTGATGTGCCATAAAAATACTCTAATCTTTAGCACATTTGAGCTCTATATTGAACTCTATTTGGTACTTAGTGTAGGGTTTTAAAGTCGATTACTTGTTCAATGCTCTATGGATAAGACTTGTAAAATCCTATGTAAAGTACGTGTTTTTGAAACTCTTGATGGAAGGAATATAAGTGGTAGAAGTTTCCCAGAAAAGTGTCGGCCTTGCCCAGAAACGTGTCGGCCTTGCTCAGAAAAGTGTCGCCCAGACTTGAAGGAAGTGTCATTGAGACTTGAAGGAAGTGTCGGCTTTGCCCAGAAAAGTGTCACCTAGACTTGAAGGAAGTGTCACTGAGACTTGAAGGAAGTGTCACCCTTGCCCAGGAAAGCGTCGCTCTTTATGAAGAAGGGGTGCCAAGATATAGGGACGAAAATAAGCGTCACTAAAGAAATGTCACTAAAATTCCAGCCAGTTGACACTTCCAGCGTGTTGACTTTTGTGCCTATAAATACCCACCTTTTCCCAAGGGAGAGAGGATCGGGTTTCAGCCCAAAAACTCTATCTTTCTCTTCTCTCTTAGGTTATCTTTCCTTTTTGATTCCATGAACATGTTTATGATTTCTATGATGATTGTAGTAGACTAAATAACTCTTGGGAGCATTGATGTAGATTCTTGACTTAGATTTTGAGCTCTTAATATGTATTGCATATGGGTTGTGGATTATCAATTGAATGTGTAGCTTTTCATATATGTTTGATGCATGAATTGATTGGGTTATCTCCTAATTGTATGAGTGTATTGAATACTTGCTAATTTCATGGGTAGATTGTGATCAATTACCTATTGGGAAATTGTAGCAAAATGGGAGTCATGATTTATATGTGATCATTGTCTTGATTCCTATGAACATTCAATTGACTTGTTTTAGGTTCTCGTGATCGTAGAGCATAATTGAGTTTATCGAGTCTCTAAGTTTGAATGCCACCATTGGATATACTTGAAGTGTGATCATCTAGGTTATTCAATAGTGAGGTCTAGGAAGTAATGTGATCATTTTTCTTAGTTGGAAACGAGAGAATATGATAGTTACTTTGAAAGTGATTGTCCTCGATAATTGGTCTTAAATATCAATAGCAATGCCTTGTAGTGCAATGATAAATCGAATGTCAAGAGTTGAAATCAAGTGCCCCCAAGTCTAGTAATCTCATAGTTAATCCATCTTTTCTATAGTTTAGTTGTGAACGTTAGCTCTAGCTTAGCATAACATTGTAGTGTTTTCTACAACCAAACTCCAATTCCCCACCCCCCCCCCTATTTACATCGCTTTTATATATTATTATATCATAGGTATTCTAGTAGTTAAGAGTAGTAAATCTATTTGAAATACTTGAAAATCTCTTGTTCTCTGTGGATACGAATCTTACTTACCACTATAGGCTTAGTTGTGTGTAGAGCTTGTGAGCGAATATAAATTGTATTTTTGGAGAGGTACAACGACGGCCTCCCAGTTTAGGGTTTACGATTCTGATATCGGAACATGCGGCAGTAGATTAATAATACAAAATTATATGTTCCGATGTCGGAACCTTACGTCATGTTATAATGATAAATTATGTTGTTCCACAACTGGAATTAATATTAAAAATTGCTTTGTCACGAATAAATCATTTGTAGGCTTGTTCCGATATCGGGACGCCCATAAATCAGCTGCAAAATATATGTTCCGATAGAGTAACCAGGTATGAGGGTATAAAAGAAAGAGTCGGGTATTGAAAACCCCCAATTCGTAAAACCCTCTCAATCACAGTTCACAAAAACCCTTACTACCACCCAAACCCCAAATCGCTTCTAACAGCCTAAGCCACCGTCGGCCTAGGCCATCTTTCAATGACGCGCACTAAGGGAGAAGGTAGCAACGCCGGCAAGAAAAGGAAAAGGAATCATGTGCGCCGTTTTGTCTCCGACGAAGCCAAACTCGAGTTCGAACGGCTTTCTGAATCAAGTAAGTTGGTCGTTGTTCATCTGTTGATAGTGACGATGTGATTAGAAACGCTTTGGGTAGGGTTAAGGTTAAGTTAGATGTCCAACACTGCACCTCACTGTTTAGTTTGAACTTGTCTTCCTATCATGCTGAAACTTGTGAGTTCCATGCTAATCTAGAGGAATCTTACAATGGTGCTGTCACTACCCTAGTTGGTGGTACTAAGATTAAACTAGATGCTTGGAAGATTAATGAGTTGATAGGCTGTCCTTACAAGAGTTTGGCAGACTGCTATCCTGCAAAGGCAGATGGACCTCTTAATGTTTACCCCCGTAACTCATGGCCTACTCATGCTGAACCACCACTTGTTAATCCTTTACCATTCTCCCAGCAGTACTTCAACCGAGATGGCATACATTTAGGCCACCCAGACACCTACAGACTCGACTTACTGACGCATGAGGATCACATTTTATTTGAGTTTGTTGGGAGGACGGTGATACCTTTTGCAGGCCATATTAGCGAGCCAACAACTTCCTTGATCATGTTGTTTTACTACTTTGTGAAGGAGCAGAAAATCAATCCAGGCCATGTCATTCTTCGCCATATGCTCTCCATTGCAACTGTGAACAGGGAGAAGAAGAAGCTGCCCTATGGAAATCTTATCACGCTGATTTTGAGCAAGGAACTGAAATACAGTTTGGTTGGGGAGGAGAGACTGTGGAAGCTGTATGATAAGAAGTTCTTTGAAAGGAGAAGGATGATTGTTCATGAGGGCCGCTGGATTTTCAAACCCTATGAGGACACTAGCTCTAGCCAGCTACCACCGCAAGGTTAGGCTTTGTAGCTACTTTATTTGTAGACTTGGTATTTTATCCATATATAGTTATTGATTTAACTTGGTTGTATCTTCACCTTCGTGATGTGTTTTGTAGAATCTCCTTTGATTGCCTGATTTAATGCTATGTTCGACGCAATGAGGGCTGAGTTGGGTGAACTGAGGAAGGAGAACTACATGGCAAAGAAGGAGGTCAAGGCGCTGCGATGTATTGTGGCAGGAACTTCTCATGGTGTTGTGGACATGGAAGCTGGTCCGAGCACGCAAGCTTAGGTAGGGGTCACCAAGTACAAGACCATATTTTGCAACATGGTGCTCAACCAATGTTGATTTTTGCATGTGACTAGTGTGTTTAGCATATACACATGATTTGCTCTTGTACTTTATAAAAACTATGACATATTAGGTACTTAATTGCCATGATAGGCTTATTTTGAACTTAAATGATGTGATGGAGAATGAAAATATGCCCCCAAGTTGACTATTTTCACTTGGGGATGGAATGCAAAAACCATATGAATGTGACCTCTTAGAATCTACAGATGTTCCGATACCAGAAGAATTGTATTTGACACTATTTATTATGTCTTACTTGATTCCTACATCTGCTTGTTGTTCAGCTCTAGCGACTGTAAGTTGACATTGTTTTTGTTTCATTGTCAATTATGTGCCATAATTACGTTACGATGTAGGAACATCTAATCTTAAACGTGTTCCGGACGAGGAACACCTGTACGATGTACTTTCCTCCACCAGAAGATTACTCGGGAAATATGGTAAAAACTTGTTACCTCCATTGCACTCATGTCCTTAACTATTTTAAGCTTGTTAGGTTACAATGTTTAACACACCATAACAAATGTAGGAAACAAAATGTGCATGTGCTTCACTTCTTATTCTTCCCTTTGCCATTCCTATTCCTTTTGCCCGCCCTTCTAGTTGACTTCCCGGTTGCGTCAATCCAAGTTCCCTCATCATGATCGGTGCGACAAAGCAGAGCATGCAAGCTGGAGTCATTTTCTGCCACATTCACTCTCTCTAAAGGGCATTTTATTTCTGGGAGGACATCAACAGCAGTGCCATTAAAAAGCTTGTCGTCGCCAATGAAACTACGCTTTCCATCCAATACAAATTCCCAATTTTAGAGTTGGGATCATTAACATAAAACACTTGTGCGGCTTGATTAGCTAGGATGAACTTATCATATTTGCTACCCTTCTTGCTCTGATCAACCAGTACGACCCCTAGCAGTTCTCTCTTTAAGCCATGTCACAATTCAACCCAGTCACATTTGAAAACTACCACTTTCAAACCAACAAAGTCAAGCTCCCAGATTCAGTCAAGGTCCCAAAATGTTGATCATTCGAGTTTGCCTCACCTAGACCCTTAGCGAATAAAGTTACACCATTGTTCTGAGTTGTACTCATATCATCTACATGTTTTGTCATGAACGTAAAACCGCCAATGTCATACCCACCACATGAACATACTGTTTCCATTGATCGCCTTGCCAAACATTTCACAATCTGACTATGATCACCTGTCCTCACATATTTATTCAACCATTCTGCAAAAGTCTTTATCTTTTACTAGGTATATATATAAAAGCAGAAAGTGGCGGCATAAATAAAAATAAAAACGAAACACCGTCGCCGGAATTCTGATAACAATACATAAAACGACACTTAATTGTGCAAATTACACCGTTACCACCGTTGTCTATTCCATATATATTAACCACAGCCTTAATAATACCATGTTCCCCCGCCGCCGTCGAACATTCCATATATGCCTTTATTGTTTTTTTATGTTGTTTCCTTTATTTTCTTTTCCTTTTTCTTTTTTTAATTTTCATTCTATTTTTTTTATTATTATTATTTAAAACCATCAAGAGATGGGGGAATATTTATTGGATTCCCAAACCAAAAGAATAGGTGCCTTAAAGCAGCAAGTTTGTACAACCTACATAGGCACAAGGACAAAAGCCCTTAGAAGCATAGTAATGCTTCTCAAAATTGATCTACATGCCAATCTCTTTTTGCCTCAAGTCTATTAGTGAATTTTCAAGACAAAACACAAGGCGACCTAAGGATCAAGAAAAGGAAGGCATAATACAAAAACTATACAGCAAAATTAAAAGTTGGTGACAGCAGAATGGGGATCAAAGCCAGTTCCATTAGTAGTAGTCCCATCTGAGTTGAGCTTTTTGCTTTATCATCCTAGAGAATCTTGAGTGAAGCTTTTGGGAGAGCAGCTCTTTCAACCTGCATAGGAGGAAACTCAATTAGCAGTATCAGTTGAGAGAATAGGCGATTCTTATTGTAGGAAATTCTGCAGCATCAAGCAGAATTTTGCTTTTAGCAATAGGAGGCAAGGAGTTCTAAGTATAGATCAGAGATAGCTGATTAGAGTAACAAAATTTAGCAAGGTAATCAGATGGCTGATTGGCCTCTCTAAAGATGTGACTAAACTTAAAGGCATGTATCTCCTCTGAGATAAGGTTTAGAATTCCATAGAATCTCCAGTGCCATAAGGTGGGATTATGGATCATGTCAATTGCCTGCTTACAATCTGATTCAATTTCCACAGGGGAAAGGTGTAAAGATTTGGCAAAATTGGACCCTGCTAAAATAGCTTTGAGCTCAGCTTCTAAAGGTGAGAGGGCCTGACAGTATATGCATTGGGCAAGAAGGAGATCACCTTTACTGTCTCTAACAGTAAGTGCTAAACCAGCCTGTCCAAACTTCCAGGCTGCATCTACACTAATCTTATATCTCACAATTGGTTTGGCCCAGTAAATAGGGGAGATATTAGGTTTAGGAGGGATATAAAGTGGAGGAATACATGTTTATGTGGCCAGCTCTCTATCTACCTCATTTAAAATTGGTAATGGATTTTTGATGAGTGAGAAGTAGATGAGACTATGTAGTTCCTGTGCTAAGACATTAGGGTTTGGAGGAAAGTCCTCAAAAAGCATTTTATTTCTGGCTTTCCATAGAATCCAACAGACTAGAATAGGGGCAATATGGTTGAGTCTATTGTGCAATCTAGAAAGACCAGAAAAGGCCCAACAAGTAGCAAGTCTATCCCACAGATTTGTACATTTGAAAAAAACAGAACCACATATATGGTGCATCTGTCTCCACAGCAGTAGAGCAATGTGACATTCATTATAAAAATGATGCAGAGAGTCAGAGCTATCACAAAAACAACATTTGGATGCAAATTGGAAGCCAAACTGAGATAAAATATCATCAAATAGAACTAAACAGTTTAGCAACTTCCACATAAAAATGGAGATTTTTTTCTAAATAGATGCATTCCAAATCTTGGACAATACAGGGAGATTACCTGATAAAGGATTTAGCCTCTGGTAAGCAGATTTGAGTGAAAATTTTCCTTGAGGTGTCAGCTTCCATATTAGCTTGTCCTGTCTTCCTGGATATATTTCAGATCCACTGATGGTTTCTATCACCACTTGAGGCAGGACTAGTGCCAAAAAAGGCATCAGAACAGCTTTGTTTGCAATAAAGTTAGCAACAATACACTGAATATGCTCTAATTCCTGGGGTTCATAGAAATCTATAAGTGGACCATGGTCAGTCCAGTTAGAACTCCAAAAATTGCACAAACCTTCACCATGAATCACTCTTGTATGTGCCTGTGCAAAACTATCAATTTTGCATATTCTTTCCAGTTTTGTGATTTTCTGAGTGAGGAAGGCTGAGAGGCTAGGAAGAGTGTCCATGGAGCTATTCCTAACTGGTACTTCCACCAGAGTTTACAAGAGAAGGCTTCTATAGTGGTAGAGAGATCTCTTATTCCCAGCCCATAATTTGACACTGGTTTGCAAATAGAGCTCCATTTTTTCCAGGCTTTTTTAGGGCCTGTTTCTGATGAGCCCCAAAATAAAATGGCTAGCCTTCTTTGGATCTTTTTAACCATATGTTTTGTAGGCTCCATAACTGCCCATATGTGTTGAGGCAGAGACTGAAGGCAAGATTGAATCAGAATCAATTTTCCTCCAGTAGAGAGCCATTTATTTTTCCAGTTAAGAGTCCTTCTATCAATTAATTCCACAATTGCTTGTGAGTGAATGTTTAAGGCTCTACCACTGAAGATTTGTACTCCCAAATATTTAAATGGCAGATTACTTTGTTTCATGCCCAATATGTTTTTAACCTGTCTAAGCTTGTTCTCAGTAGCCCTAGAACTCAGAAAGAAATCACTCTTTTCATAATTTATTTTCTGGCCAGTGGTTTCTTCAAATTTCACTAAGAAAGCTTTCAATCTAATTAAGTTGATTCTGGAAGCACTGAGAAAAACTACAGTGTCATCAGCATAACTTAAATGGGAAATAGGGATGGCATTTCTGGGGTGACAGAAGTATTGCAATTTACCAGTATGGAAAATGTAAGAAAGGCTTCTGGTAAAAGCTTCACTGAAAATATTGAACAGAAATGGAGACAGTGGGTCTCCCTGTTTGATCCCTCTAGTTGCTGGGAAATAGCCAACTGGTTTGCCATTTATTAAAATTAAGAACCAAGCATCACACAAGTTTTTCATAATGCAATCAACAAATCTGTCACCAAAACCAAATTTAAGGAGAATTTTTTTAAGGAATTGCCAGCTAACTCTATCAAAGGCTTTCATTAGATCCAATTTTAAGATACAGTTTGGATCCCTGGCTTTCCTATTTATAAATCTAAACATTTCTTTTAAATAGATAACATTATCAGAAATGTCTCTATTTTGAAGAAAAGCAGACTGGTTTGGAGATATCAATTTAGGCATTAATGGTTTCAGTCTTTCCATTATGATTTTTGAAAAAAATTTGTTTGTAACATTAGAAAGACTGATAGGTCTATAATCACTAAAAGAGATAGGTATTTATTTCTTAGGGATGATAGTGATCCATGTACTGGAAATACCTCTATTAATGTGAGACCTAGTTAGAAAATCATTAGATGCCTCTAATAAATCTAAGAAAATTATGTTCCATGCCTTAATAAAAAATTGGGCAGTATAGCCATCAAGCTCTGGACTGCTTGATTTGTTAAGGCCAAAAACTATTTGCTTTAATTCAGGCAAAGAGACTGGCTTAATGAGTTCATCATTTTCCGCCTGTGAGATCAGTGAAGGTATCTGAGACAGAAAGTGTGTAGAAAAGAGATTCTGGTCAGGGTGTGGTGAGTCAGTTAGAAGATCTTGGTAAAAAGTTACAGCCTCAGACTCAATTTCCTCAATACCATTCAACCACTGTCCCTGTGAACTCTTAATTTTAGTGATTCTAAGTCTACCTCTTTTCTCCATAACAGTGTTATGAAAATATTTGGTGTTCTCATCACCCTCTTTAAGCCATTTTACTTTTGCCTTATGTTTCAAGAAATTATTTTGCTCTTTTAAAGATTTTTTTAGAAGAGCCTTTGCCTGTTTGAGTTTAATTAGTTCATCAGTTGTGCTATTCAACTCAAAACTAATTTCCTGGATCCTTAACTTTTCCTCAGCTTTTATTACATTCTCATCTATATTACCAAAAATCTCCTTATTCCATTTTTAAGGACAGACTTAAGGCTTTTTAGCTTGAGAAAGAATTTATACATTCCAGTACCCTCTGAATGATCATTCCAATGAAGATTGATGACCTCCATGAAACTTTCTCTCTTAAACCAGGTATTTATGAACCTGAAGGGCTTTGGCACTGAGGGAATATTGCTACCTATTTTAAGTGATAAAGGAAAATGATCTGAGGTGTCCTTGTTGAGCACTTGGATAGAGGACTGTGGAAATTTTAAACTCCAATCATGAGTGCACAGTCCCCTATCCAATCTCTCAACAGTTAGCCTCCTTCCTTGTTCCCTAATTCTACCATTAGACCAGGTGTAAAAATTACCTACTGTACAAGAAATAGAGACATGTTATCAATGAAAGCACTAAATTCCCTAATACTCTTTAGGCTAGTTTTAGCATGTCCTTTATATTCAGAAATGGAAGCCATGGCATTAAAATCACCTATAAACATTGCTTCAGGAGATGATATAGCCTTAAGATAAGACCACGGTTCAACTCTTTCTTTCCTAGTTCTTAATCCATACACAAAGAAAATCTCAGTAGATGCTTCTAGTGTATGTATTGAGAGCTGTACTTGAATAAATTGATTATGGTCTAAAATTAAAGAAATATCAGCCTTACAGTTCCACATAAGCCAAATATTACACAGACTTGAATGCATGCAATTTTGAAAGTGCAATTTGTTTTTGTAAGAATCACATTCTGAATTATCATGTTGTGGTTCAATTAGGCATAGTACATCAATTTTATGATTAAAAATTAGTCTAGATAGTCTAAGCATAGAAGTTTCCATGCCTCTGACATTCCAGACCAGTACATATAAACCTAATGTTGTACTGATCATTTACGAGATTTAATGCTATTGGTGGCAGTTCTAGTCACTATCTTATTAACCTGAGCAAAAAAAGTTGGGACTTTGTTCAACTCAGAATCATCAAGAGAGGTACTAGTAGTAGATGTCACAGCATCAGCATAAGATAGAGGGGTTACCTGTGGAGGAGAATTAAGAGGTTGGGATGGTTCCACATTTTTTCCAGCAGTTGTCAACTCCTCAGAGGTATCATCAGTACACAGGTCTGCCTCCATAATCAAGGGGAGAAATATGTTGCTACCCTGTCTAGGCTGAGAATATAAATTGACTTTATTGGTATCAGGAATGGATAGCTTGGTTGAGTGTAGATTCATGTCATCCTTCGCATAATTTTTTGATTTTCTAGGAGTGCACCAAGGTTCCTCAGCTGAAATGACAGGGTTTTGAGGATTAGAGGAGGAGTTTGGCTTAGAAGGGATGTCAGTATGGATATCTGGGGCCTGGGGGGTAATGGAGGGGATTGACTGAGCAGAAGGAGAAATCTCTGATGCTGTATCTGTAGGCTCTTCTGCTGTACTCTCATCAAACTCCAATGATTTGGCACCACTGGTATGTAGGGAAATCTTTAGAGACTTATGTGAGAGGTTTGGAGTCTGTTCAGTGTCATACAGTACTACAATTGGAGACTCATAGATCATTGGAGTGGTAAGGCAATTTGTGATTTGGTGAGTGGTTGCAGAAGGGGTGGGGAGTGTATGGGGAGGTGCTGGTAGAGAGAGAGGTACAGGTGATGGTGGTGTGGGATCAGGAACTGGAGTGTGGACTTTCCCTTTGTTCAAGTCCACTTGTTTCTTCTGAACATACACTAGATTCTGAGTGTTCTGCCCTTTCCAATAACCAGAGGGGCCAGCAACCTTCTTCTGTTTAGTGTCATTGGGGTTTTTTGGGGAGTTTGGCCTGAGGTTGTTCCTTCTTTGCATTGGCCTTAGCTCAGGGTTGAGGATTCTACACTCATTCAATTCATGGCCCAATTTCTTACAGTGCCTGCAATATAAAGGGAGCTGCTCATATTCTATTTCAAAATCAGCAACCTCACCCTCCATATTAACAGTCAAAGTGACTGAATTATGGAGCTTTGCAAGCAGATCAATCTCAACGCAGAGCTTTACTGCTGAGAGTCTTGTAAGACTAGCTGTGGCCGCATCCATCTTAATGAATCTACCTATCCTGTTTCCTATAGCCTCTAGCATGGCTGTATTGTACCAGAAGATAGGAATGTTATGTAGGGTGATCCATATAGGCATAATTGAGGTTTCTGTGTCAGGGGTGAAACCAGGGGTCCATTTAAAGACCTTCATAAGAGATCCCTTGAAAGACCACACATTCTTCATCCAACATCTTTGTAGATCCTCAGGATCCTCAAACCTTATCAACACATGTCTATAATCAATAGAGCCAAGCTGATACCTGCCTTTGAAGCCGACAGATTTGAAAGATTCGTTCAGAAACTCCATCGAGGGTTTAAGCCTGGGAAATTTGCCGATCAAGGCGTTGATGTAGTGTTCAGACAGGACGGCGACCTCCTCCGGGGAGATGATGCATGCAATCTTTCCTCGGTATTCCGGCACCGGGGAAATTGACGGATTGGAAGGTAGAGCAGAGGCAAGAGGGATGGGTTTTGCAGTGAGCGCTTGAAGAAAACTAAGTTGGGGGTGGCTCCGCCGCGGTTAGGCGGCGGTTCCGGCGACATAGTGGCCGTTTTGTGACCGTTGTAGGTGGTTAACGGACAGAAACAGTTGTTGTCGGGAAAAGGGATGAACTAAAAGTAGAGAGAAGGGAGAGCATTTGTGAATTAGAGAGAGAAAGTGTGAGAGAAACAATCTCGGTTTTGGTAAAAGTGTTAATTTTCATTCTATATCTTTTCTAAACGTCGGTCGTTTTGCCTATTTTTAAATTTTTTTCCATCAATTTCCTTTTATTTTTACATGTATAAAATATCGCACTCATACAAATATGATATGTTTACGACAAAATATGCTATTTATGTCAATATATTATCTTTTACTATGTATATATTGAATAGTAGAGAATAGCAGCATAAATAGATATATATATATATATATATATATATATAAACACTGCCACTAACTATATATATTATTAGTTAACTTATGCCAATTAATTTACCAAATCAAAAATAAAATCATTCCCTATATATTAATAAATCTCAACTTATATAATATTATTCTTGGGAAAATATTCCTTATATATTAATAAATCCTACCTTATATATCGTTCTAATATATTGTTCCTTTAATTACGCCTCCGTTGAATAATTTTAGAAATCAAATCAAATCATTCCTTTTATATTAATAAACTCCACCTTATATATTCTTCCTTTAATAATGTCCCGTTGAATTAATTTGGAAACCAAATCAAATCATTCCTTATATATAAATAAACTCCACCAGTCCACCTTATCTTTTTACTAGGTATATATTAAAAAGTAGAAAGTGACGGCATAAAAACTTATTTATTAATCATGTTGCAGCCGGACTTTGCTTTATATGGAATCAACCACCTTAATTGCTTAAATATGGAATTGCAAAGAAAATAAACTAAGACATAAACTAAGAAAATCTATTAATATAGGAAAGAATCAACGGACATGTACGCCACCACCCTAACTAAGAAAACAAACTATATTAAACGATACATTTTCTTGAAGAAAACAAACTATATTAAACGACACATTTTCTTGCGTTTCGTTTCACCGCCAGCAAGGTATTTACTACACACCGCCAGTGTTTCCTTTTAAACTCATAGTTTATATGGAACGGAACAGGCAGGGTTTACTTTTAAACATATATTCATTATAAGAGCAGAGAATCCTCATGTATATATGTTGAGGATGAGTGAGAATCCCCATGACATAGTTGTAAACCAATTTCTCGATCCGCCCTAGCTGCTGAGTGCTGAGCCAATTGTTGACGAAGAACATGGATGCCTGATTGTGCGTTAGGAGCACCCCTCTCGCCACATCGTACGATCATCCCCGGCAGTATCACGGTGTCGTTGTGTAAGGTTAAACTTGCTGCTACATACGCCTAGGGATCATCGGCTTCAAACCCTTGCACCTCCATCTAAATTCGTCGACATCATCCCGAGCACCATTCTCCAGGTTGAAACCGTCTTTGCATGCTATGTTAGGGTTTATAGTATATGTTTAGTGTTATTTTTCGTGTATATTGGTTCTGCATTATTCTGTATGTGAAAGTTTCTGGTGAAAATTAACGTACTGAGGTACCTGCAGTTATGCAGAACTGATAATGCACCGGGTAAAGGAATTCTTGGCTAAACTTAGGATTTTCAGGTTTCATGAAGCTGACAAGGATTCAGGCAATAGTCCATGAAAGCGACTACTACCAAGATCAAGATAGCTCTTTAGGTAAAGGCAAATTGTTATTCTCAATGTTCGAAGGCAACCATTGCTATCATTTATCAAGGAACCCTAACCGTAGTTCCATTCTATTGTTTGCCAGGCTTGCTGACTAGGAAGTTCGTAAACTTGATGCGAAGTGCTAATGGAAACCTTGACCTGAATGAGGCTGCTATTATGCTAATGCAGTATACACTATGATTAGAATGTGCTGTGGTTTTTGTTTTCTTTTCTTACGCATACACGTCTTATCGATGATTATCTTTCTCTGTAAAACATATAGTCAGATGATCAATCTTTCATTTTCAGGTTCAGAAGAGGAGAATATATGATATCACAAATGTTCTTGAAGGAATTGGATTGATTAAGAAAACTACAAAGAGTTGCATCACATGGAAGTGAGTTTATATACCTGCTATTTATTGTATTCTGATGTCTTCATTTATTTTTGAGTTCTGAAACTGAATGTCATCCTTAGCAGAGAGTCTGGGATAATTCGACCTCCAGACACTACTACAATCACCTTCATTTAAGGCACAAGTTTAAGGCGTTTGGGGCGGGTTCAAAATCTTCCGCCTTACTACTTACTTGCGAATTCGCAAGCCACACTCGCTAGGTTTTAAAAACACGTTTAAAGGCGGAAATGACCGTTTAAAAGGCGGTAGTCGTATGTGACGTTAAAAATGAAGAGTTAAGGCGGAAATTTCATTTCCGCCTTAAAAACCTGTAAGTTGTTGCGAGTTCGCAACAAGTAAGTTAGGTCTGTCGTAATAGTTACGAGCTCGCATGTAATGAACGCTTAGGGTAATTTTAGCAAGCTAGGATCTAGCGAACTCGTAGATGAGAAAGTAAATAAACTCATTTTGGTCACGAGCTCGCATGCATGCTCGCTGATGTTGTTGCGAACTCGCCACTAATATCATGGAAAAATTTGTTTATGAAACGAGTTCGCCACCCATAAGTTAAGTGTTGGCATATGTGTAGCGAACTCGCTAGTCAAATGAGTATGTATGCGTGAATACTTGCGAGTTTGCAAGAGTAAAACAGCAGCTCCTAGCGGATTTGTAAACAACAAATTAGACATTTGAAAGGTTGTATGTATCATTTTTCCCTTGGCTTACCATAAGATTGATTAGGTAACCTCTTATTTTGGAATTGTGGTGGGTAAGCTATTTTCCGCCTTACCATCTGGTTGTTTGTTTGTTGTTGTTGTGTTCTTAAAAAGTTGTTGTTTTTGTGATGATTTTGTGATAGTTTCATGTTGATTGTAGGTTTGTGAGTGATATACCACTGTGGGCTAGCTTTTTTGTTCAACGATTTCTAAGTTGATTAGAGTTTGCGCCGTGTCGTGCATTATGGATCGTGAATCCATCATGAATAAGAATGCTCGGTTGTCGAAAGAATATCTAGATTTGGTTGAAGAATTCTTAAGAGTTGGGTTGCGACATTGTAAGCTGAGGAGCATAGGTGGTGTTAGATGTCCATGTAGGGATTGTAGGAATAACGCTATATATGAAGATATTCTTGTTGTGCGTGAACATTTAATCTGTAGAGGATTTGACAAATCGTACACTAAATGGGTATGGCATGGTGAGGGCAATTATGGGAGTGAGAACATGGAGGTGAATGAGGGAAACGAGGAGGAAATGCTAAAGTATAACGATCAATTGTCGGATATGTGCGACGATGTTGTTATGGAATTTGTGGGAAAAAAAAGTATGCTAGAGGCTATGTATGCTGATAAAGCGACAAAGTTATATGTTGGCTCAAGCCATTCAAGGTTGGGTGCAACATTGTTGTTGATGAACCTTAAGGCTAGGCATGGGATTTCAGATAAAGGAATGACTGAGTTGTTGGAGTTAGTTAGAGAGTTGCTTCCTCAGGACAACTTGTGTCCAGATCGGGTTTATACTGCTAGGAAAATCTTATGCCCCATGGGAATGGAGCTTACCAAGATCCATGCTTGCCCGAATGATTGTATGTTGTATAGAGGGGAAGATGATTCTTTGAGGGATAATTGCAAGGTGTGCGGTGAGTCAAGGTGGAAAAAAAAGGAAGGTAGAGTTGAGGTATGTGGGGAAACAGTGACAACATCGACAAAGCAAAGTCCTGCTAAGGTAATGTGGTACATGCCTCTTAGACCACGATTGGCGCGCTTGTTTGCAAATGCAAGTGATGTGAAACTATTAACATGGCATGCCGATCGAGTTCGAGAGGGAGATGATATTATTTGTCACGCTTCAGATGGTGATCAGTGGAAGAAGATGGTGTCTAGGTACCCTGAGTTTGCTAATGAACCTAGACATGTGAGACTCGGACTATCCACGGATGGCATGAACCCTTTTGGTAACACGTCTAGTACCCATAGTTCATGGCCTGTTATGCTTGTTATTTATAATCTCCCTTCTTGGTTGATGATGAAGCGAAAATATGTGTTTTTAAACACTATGATCTCAGGCCCTAAGCAACCTGGCAACGACATTGATGTTTATCTAGCACCTCTTGTTGAAGAGTTATCATCTTTATTTGAGATAGGTATGGTAATTCCCGATGGTAGTCGTGGGGATGCTGAGTTCAAACTTAAAGCAATGCTTATGTGGAGCATTAATGATTTTCCGGCGCTTGGAAATCTCGGAGGGTGCTCGGTGAAAGGACATTTTGCATGCCCGCTATGTGAGAGTAATACTAGTCATTGTCAGTTAAAGCATGGAGGAAAGCCTGTTTATTTGGGTCATCGACGTTTTTTGCCTGCTAGTCATCCATGGAGGCGTGCTAAGAAGTGGTTTAACGGTGAGGAAGAAAACGGTGCAGCCCCTGTCCCACTCTCGGGTTCAGAAATTTTTGGCAAGGTGTCTGGGATAGAATATGTTTTAGGCAAGGGTCATAAGAAGAGTAAACAACCTTCCATTTGGAAAAAGTGCTCTATATTCTTCAAACTTCGTTACTGGGAGCATTTGGATGTACGGCACTGTCTGGATGTGATGCATATAGAGAAGAATGTATGTGAGGCTTTGGTGGGGACGTTGTTGAATACTCCCGGGAAAAGTAAGGATGGATTGAAATCGAGGAAAGATTTAGTGAATCTTGGCATTAGGACATCCCTTGCCCCCGTGCAAGAAGAAGTAGGTAAAACGTACCTACCACCTGCTTGTTATTCATTATCATCTGAAAAGAAGGAAATTTTTTGTGCAACTTTGAAGTCAGTGAAAGTTCCTTCTAATTACGGTTCAAACATCAGTAGTTGTGTGTCGACTGCTGAATTGAAATTGGTTGGAATGAAATCGCACGACTGTCACAATTTGATGCAGGATTTGAATGTCATCGCTCTTCGTGGATGCTAGCCTACACACGTTCGGAAGGCGGCTGCAAGGCTATGCTTTTTTTAAGCAGATATGTCGCAAGAAGGTTAGTCGGTGTAAATTGGATGAGTTGCAAACGATGGTGGTAGAAGTGTTGTGCAGGCTTGAGATGTATTTCCCCCCCCCCCCCCTCATTTTTCGACATCATGATTCATGTGATAGTCCATCTTGTAAGGGAGGTCAAGTTGTGTGGTCCCGTGTACCTAAGATGGATGTATCCATTTGAGAGGTACATGAGTATTTTCAAACATTTTGTCAAGAATCGATATCGTCCAGATGCAAGTATTGCGGTACGTGGCCGAAGAGGTGATCGAATTCTGCACCAACTACTTACAGGATGTACCAACAATAGGGCTACCAATTGCTAGGCACGATGGGAGAGCTGATGGTGTTGGACTACGGCATAGGTCAAAGTTCAGCCCTTCCTCAGATGAGATATCTAAAGCCCATCTGTATATCCTACGCAACCATTCTGCTGTGAGTCCTTATGTCGAAGTTCACCTAGCAGAGATTATGGCCGCGCATCCCGGTTTGTTAGGACCCCGGGCTTTTGAATTACATTGTAAAGATTTCACTAGTTGGTTGAAAATTCATGTGCAAAATGGGGATGAGCATTCAAAAGTCGTCAAATGGTTGGCTAAGAGACCACTGGGCACAGTTACATCATTTAGTGGGTATGATATAAATGGCTACACATTTGGTACAAAGTGGAGCGACGATAGATCGGCGACACAAAATAATGGTGTATCAGTACCCGGAGAGGGTGGTTTGCATGGGGAAAATGCTTTTTTTGGTACAATCACTGACATCTGGGAAATGGATTTTGTCCACGTAAAAATAGCACTGTTTAAATGCCAGTGGGTTGATCAAGCAGAAGGTACGCGTCTGGAGGAGTTGGGGATGATTCTAGTGAACAGAGACATGCAAGGCTCAACTGAAGATCCTTTCATAATGGCCGCACAAGCTCATCAAGTGTTTTATGTTAAAGATCCAGTAGATTGTTGCTGGGAGGTCGTGGTAGATGGAAAGAAAACGTTTGTTTATGGTGATGGTTTGTTTGACGATGACTGCAACATTTCTAGTGAGAACATTCCATTGTCGATTTATGTGACATGGAAGACGATGATGACATAGTTGCCCGAATTATATGTCGGATGGACCACGATGAAGGAACGTGGATTAACCCCGCAGGAAAAACTACTAAAAGGAAGAGGAAGCAATCAAAGAAGCATAAGAAGGAGACTATGAAGAAGAAGAATAAGAAGAAGAAGAAGAAGAAGTTAGTAACTGACGAAGAAGAAGAAGATGAAGAAGAGGAGGACGAAGAAGATGAGGAGGTCTAATAAGTGTCAACAATACATTTGTAGTTTTTCTATTTTGTATGGTGTGTAAAATAAAATAAATTGATTGGATATATGGTACGTTTTGGCTAATATAAATTGTTTGGATTCACATGATTACCATAAATTTAGGTAACTGTGCAGGCGTGTTGCGACATCGCAACTTCGCACGCAGATGCAGACGAGGAAGGTTATGAACTCGCAAGGTAGCATTACACGCAGCGATATCGTGAGAAGAGATTCAAATTTCGCCTGCTAAGCTCTATCACTCTGTTCTAGCTACCTGCGAGCTCGCCAGATCCATGCTAGGGTCTTGAGAGATCGCCAGTTTCCATCATTGAATTTTCAAAATTATAGTTTGGAAGCTTGCGATCTCGTTACCTGACTCGCTTAGTTCTTGCGTATTCGTTAACTAACTCGCTTAGTGTCATTTTGCAATATTCAGCTTCAAATTTCATAATTATTGGTTACAGTGGACAACAAAGTAATGTTAAAATACTGTTGAATATATGAGGGAGATGTATAGAGTAATTTTTGAAGACAATAAATTCGATTTAAATCCAACAAAAACTTCAAAAGAAGGAAACAAATTGTAGCGCACAACGTACAAGTGAACTTAGCATCCAATGTGATATACAAAAAAACAGAAAACACTAATCTATCCTTCAGTAGGTGTTGTTGGAGACGGAACAGTCTTCTTGGCCTTCTTACTCGCTTGTGCCCTTTCAATTCCACGTATCACCTTTTCGGTACACCAACATTCCTGATTAATATGCGCGATTTTTTCTCTCATAAGGTCGACTGTGTCCTCTAGGCCTCTGTAGTATGCTTCCGGTTGGAGCTCTGATCAAACATTGGAAGCAAATGTTACTTACATACAAGATCTTACAATACAATAGCATATTGGAAGACATAATTAGAATGCATCATGACTAAATTAGTGTACCTTCAACTTGATTTCTGACCTCTCCCTCGTCGAGCACCAACGGTTTTTTGGTTGAATCTTCCACCGCCTGCCAAGAACCATCCACCAGCTCACATTTACCTTTCCTCTGAAAGTATTCCATAGTGTAAAACATACACTCTTGAGCCTTTGCGGACAATTTCATCTTCGGGAAAGTGGTTGTGAGATACATGGTAATGAAGTTACCATATGGAAGCTTAGTCACATGGCGTCGATTCTCAACTACACTTTGTCTCATATGCTCAAATATGACATAGCCCGGGTTCAACCTTAGCTCCTCCATCACACAATAAAACATGACAATTGTTGTGTAGTTAAGCTCGGTTATCCACCCGCCTTTCGGCACAACTGATCTAGCTATCATTTCGTACAAGATCCTTTGGTGACAAGTCAACTTCTCAAGTTTGTATTCCCTCGGCTTACAGAGAGGACCCTTAGGCCGGCCAAAGTAGTTGAAACCTAAGTTTTGTAGGTAAGCTTCGTCAAATCCACCACTTTCAGGCCACTTTTCTCTACAATAAAAACCTTCCGGGGGAGGGTTACTGTAATCCTCTTCTACAGCATACGACACGCCTAAAGCCTTGTTAAAAAACTCTTCTCCTATCTCAAAATCCTTCTTGTTTACCCTAGTAAACCAACGCCCTGTTTCCTTCTCCTCCTCAATAAGCTGATGGAAATTGGCATAAAACTGACAGGTTTCTTCCTTATGAGAGGGGTAGTTCAGTCCTAATAAATCATGCAAGTCATGATCTCTAAAGGTTTGTAGCACATTAGTCAACCCTAGTTGCTTAATCTGATCGAAATCTAACACATAGCAATCTAGCAGCGTAGCATGCTTCATTAGGTCAGAATACGCATCAGAAGCAAGTAAACTTACAAACTTTTGCTTGTCATAAGCAGTTGAGGAAGCCGGTGCTTGATTGGTGGAAGACGATGCTACCTCTCTGCGACTGGAACCAAATGGATTTGGGGCTTGGTGCTTTGTTCTTGCCATGGCTGATAGGAATCACTGGGAAATTTGGGCTTGGTTAGATTTGGGGGTTTTTTCCTTGATTTGAAATTGGGGATCGCGTTTGGAATAGAACTGCACAGATTTTTTACTTTTATACTACAACATGCTTGCGATATCGCCACACTGCTCGTCTACTGTCAAAATGTTGTCGTTTTAATCTAATTTTTCAATTAAATTCTGTGGTAAATGTTTCCGAAATCGCCACTGTTATCTCAAGAGCTAGCGAGCTCGCTAGTTACCCGTCAACTCAGCTCTGTTGGTTGAATATTAACCGTAGCGAGCTCGCCACTTATATCTCACACTTTAAGCGAGCTCGCTAGTTACACGTCAACTCAGCTCTGGTGGTTTAATATTAAATGTAGCGAGCTCGCCACTTATATCCCAAACTTCAAGCGAGCTCGCTAGTTACACGTCAACCTAAGCTCTGTTGGATGAATATTAACTGTAGCGATTTCGCTACTTGCGAACTCGCAACCCTGCTCGCTTGATGTTTTCCCACATCGCCAAATCAAGAGTCAGTTTTTCAGTATATATTGCTCAGGTTTTCTGAATGGTTCGATAAGTCACCGACCCGCGCAAACTAAACATGAAACACACACATTGATATGCAGGCCAAGTAGGCCCAATCTATACTATATACAGCACTATACTACCACCTACAGCCCATCAATGACTAAGGCCCAACCCCCAAATATTTTTGGTGGTTATACACACTAGCGAGTTCGCCACTTGCTCGCACATGGATGGTCAGCTCTGGTGGTTTAATATTACATGTAGCGAGCTCGCCACTTATATCTCAAACTTCAAGCGAGCTCGCTAGTTACACGTCAACCTAAGCTCTGTAGTATTCCATAATAGCTTGTAACTTTGCGAGATCATGAGTATTTAGAGCCTCTTCGTCAGCTTACTAGCGAGCTCGCAAGTGAGACTCTTGTTAGGCTCTGTTGAAGATTTCAAGTTACTTACGAGCTCGTCAGTTTCTAGACGAGATTGTAGCGAGATCGCAAGTATAACTCATATTTGGCAAATTTGAATAGTGCGAGTAAGTTACGAGCTCGTCAGTGGTTGGCGAGAAACTAGCGAATACGCAAGTCTAACTGATGTTAGGCTCTGTTGAAGATTTCAAGTCACTAGCGAGCTCGTCAGTTATTGTCGCCAGTTCTTGTGATCTCGCAACTCGGTAATCTAGGTACAAAAAAAAACTTGAGCAAAATTTGATGGCATATTTCAACAAAAACAGATGCCTAACTAGGATCATCTCATTCATAATTCTTCATCAAATACTACAACAACTGTTACTGATCAAATTGTACTTAAAAAAAGGCCATAGTTTGGCCAATGTTTTATCACAACATAAACTAAACTAAATCACAACCCCTTAACTAGAAGATCATGTAGTTCTTCACTAGTCATGTTCTGCGAAGCATCGGTGTTAGGTTGCGGTTTGGCAATGTCTTGAGTCCCTTCGACTTGATTGGTGGCACTTGTGCCAGCATCTTCTTGAGCTGTCGATTTCATCCCCAACGTCGCCTCCTTTGCTATTCTTGCCTCCTTCCTCTGCATCTCAGCCTTCTCCGCTGCGTCTTCGCCATCTGACAGGTCATCCTCTTCATCATCGTCATCGTCACTATCATCAACCTCATCATCATTTTCTCGGCCCGCCACCTTTCCATCAGAGCCATCTGTGGCCTTGCTTTTCCCTTTATCCTCGCTACCCCCTGGCGCGCTCACCTCATCACGCAGCTGTTGTAAAAAATCTGGGATGTCTTCAGAATCGCTCAACTCGCAGTCAATGGCTCCGCTTTCAAGAAGTCGATTGAGTGCGTCGTTGTTCGCCCGTGAACGTTGCTGCGCTACTTCAATCTCATTGGCCAGCTTGCCAATTTTGACTATCAACCGACCACGAGCTTCAAACACTGCGTCTGCATTAATAACACATAGAATCAGTTATGAATGGACTTATGCAACTGTTTTTAAAACGAGCTAAAATTTTTATTACCTGATACACCACCCCTAGCTCTTCTCGCTGCCGCTTCAGCTTCCTTCTTCTTCCCGTACTTCCCATCCGCCTTCAATTCCAGCCTTTTATTACACAACCAATCATTGTCGTAATAAACAATCTGCATTGGCCTACCCCTTGGGAAGATACCGGCTTTTCTGATCAAGGCAGTGACCAAACCCCCATACGGAATTGCAGCTTTCTTATGCCTTGCAATTTTCATCATGTGGCTAAGGATCGTGAAGCCGGGATTGATCTTTATCTTCTCCACGATATAGTAAAACAGCGTCAAAGAAGCAATCGATGGCTCACAGGCATGGCCTAGAGTAAGCAGCACATTCCCACATATCATTTCAAAGACTAACCGAGCCTCCTCGCTTAGTCTATACACTGGGTATGCCCTAGCTCTACCCGCTCTATTCGAGGTCCTTTTAAACCACTTTTGAGCCATCTCTACTACATTCAGTGGTTGTCTAGGGCTAGTGGCTGGAAAACGCTGTTCATAGTAAACCTCGTATGGGCCATCGGGCTTGGTAGGTCTAAGATCTTCACTGCTCTTGTAGGGGCATTTCAACACACTATTTATCATGAATTTATCAGCCTTAAACTTAACCCCTCTAACTATAGTGGTTATTTCATCGACCCCTTCCTCTAACCCTAAATTAGCATAAAATTGCAAGAATTCCTCATAGTAGATGGGGTCGGGAAGCTGTAAAAGGTGATCTAGGTTTTGTTCCCTAAAATAGTCTAGTACATAATCAAACTTCATAGCAGGCACAGTGGTAAAGTCACCAACACTAAAGTCACTTCAATATTACGCTAAAGTCACCAACTTTATACCTTCTTACACGTGGTAATTAACTAGTGTATTATCAAACATACTCGCAACGCCGAAATATATTTGATATACACCTTATTCCGCGTTAATTACCATGACGAAACTAATTAAATAACTTCGATGTCATTTTTACGTTCAAGTGACCACTTTCATACCTTCTTAGAAGTGGTAATTAACAAGTGTATTATCAAACTGAATGGCAGATGATTGAGAAAATTACATCATGCATCCACAGTTGCGAGTTCGCAAGGGTCCAAATTTATGAACTGGACTTCTTGCGATTTCGCAAGTCACAATGGTGAAGGTATTGAATGCATGAATTTCATTACCAGCGAAATCGCATGGTGCTCGAAACCCAAAACGTATAACTAGCGAATTCGCAACCAGGCCCGCCTCTGGTCGTCAACAGCATAATTCCAAGCCAAGAAGACCACAAACTTGGCATCTTATCACTTTTCATGGTCGAATCTTTCTTCCAAATCTCTTCTCTTTTCACATATTCTCTACTCTTTCCACATCAATCTTCCATCAAATCTACACAAACCCTTCCATAAATTCAACTACATCTCAAGTGGGTCAATCCAAAGTGTAAGTAATTTGCTAAGCTTTTCAATCACTTCTCCACTATTTGTTTCTCTACCCATATGCTTGTCTTTATGATTTTGTACTTGTTGTTTTGGAATTTAGTAGCACAATTTATGTGGGTAGGAGAAGGACAAACAAGGTAGACCCATCTTCAACACTACAATCAATTCTACATCTACCTATTTGATAATTGCAAAGGTATGGGTTTTTAGTTGATTACACTTATTTTGTGAGTTTTAAGGGTCATTAGGGTTTATATATTCGTTGGAGTGTTAAACTTATGATTCATCATTAATTAATCACCACTAGGTCCATTTAAATTGTTACATTTTATTTGTTTTAGGTACTTGTGTCTAGGTAAACAAAATTATACTTAACTTGTGTGTAAATGCATATTCATGACCATGTTTGTAGGCATTCATTAATTGGGGAATGTGGACTATATAAATGTTTTGTCATTTCCACTAACAAATTGGTCTCTAAACGCAGGAAATGACAATGAGTGAACCAACAAACTCGACTTCTTCCAACTCATCTAGTGGTGGAGAAAATGTTGTTCGCGATTCGCGACGACGTAAAACAAGGAAGCTTATTCGCGCTTCAAAAGAAGAACAAATGAGGACCCATTGTCGCGAGATAGAGACACGAATCGACAATAAAATTCTAACACATGTCAAATTTAATGACATCGGTGTAGCTATTGCGCCCTACGATGATGCCCAGAGGTGGTCTAGTTGGTGTGGGAAAATAGGTAGGACTCATGTGCCGCTAGACACTACGGATTGGAGGCTTCTAGACCCCGCTATTAAAAGGGGTGTGTGGAAGGAATGCAAGGTGAAGTTCACTTTTTTATTTTTTTCCATTTAGTAATACCTTATTAATAGGACTTACCATCTATACTATATCAATGTTAGCGACCTTTTGTGATCGAAGCCAAATCGTACGATCAAGTGAAGAAGAAGGCATTACAAATTGCATCAAAGTCGCATCGCAAGCATAAATATACTCTTGCCAAGGAGTACATAAACCCAAAGGGCATAAGGTTTGGTCAACATCCTAAGGATCGTTACAATCACATTGTCCCACTCACTTGGGAGATATTCAAGGCACGATGGCTAGAAAATGATTTAAAGGTTAGTACTAACATTCAATTTGCTTAATTTATATTTTTTCCTATACACCTTTAATTGTTCCCTAAATTAGTTTATCCTTACTAACCAATAAAATTCATAAAGGGTGTGGGTGATGATAAGCGTAAAGCAGCTGCTGCTAATAATATGCCCTACACTGGTGGACGGTGTGGATATTTGGGTGTGGGGAAGAAGACATCTAAAAACAAATACGATAAAGAGGTTAAGGAACTAGTAGATGGTGGCACCCCCCTAGAAGAGGCAAAAAACCAAGTCGCGGCCGAAGACCCAACACAATATACTCGAGAACAGTTATTCGTGCTTGGTAGAATTAAGGCCGACGGAAAATTCTCAAGCGACGAGGCAAAGAGAATTGCCGGACGAGTGGTACGTGTTATATAAGTTTACATACTTCTCAAAACTATTAATGTTACTAAAATTAAAATAGAACGTCATAGTGTATTTAAAATACGACAACCAATTTGTTTGATTATTATTGTGAGTAGGATGAGGTAGGGCTTGAAGTTGAACAAGGTTTATTCATCCCGGTGGGAAAACATGATGTCTTGCATAGAGCACTAGGTAAGGATGAACATCCTGGAAGAGCAAAGGGGATAGGTGGATATGCGACCCAAATTGAAGCTTTTGGGATCAAACGTAGTAGTAAAAATCCTAAACCCTCTAAACTCCAAGTAGCCTTAAGCCAAGCTAAAAAATCCGAGCAAGATGTCAAGAATTTGAAAGCCATCTTAGCCAATGTTTGTGCTTTTGTGAATTATCCTATTCCCGATGATTTGTGTCTAACAAATCAAGGTAATGGACCATCATCCAGAGGCTCCCATCCATCCCCGCCCCAAGCTGAGGTTGACCAACCAAATCCTCCATTCGACCACATCGACATATGCACGCCATTGGCTCCTAGCCAACCTCAAGTTGATATACAACTTCCGCAAGTTGATATACAACTTCCCAAACCAACCACAAAGGTTAGGTTATCACCCTAGTCTAAGCCTTACATTCAAATTAATTACGCTTAATCATCTACTCCTTTTTGAAAATACTATGATAACAAACTAATTTTTTTTCTTGAATGTAGATTTCCCATTCTTGCAAGTTGTACGTTGTTAGAGGTAATAATTATCAACCAATACACGTTGTTAATGGGAATTCCTATCCTCATATGACTTTGCATCACAAATCAAAAGTCCCTAAGGGTTTCGTAAGGGTATCCATAGTTGAGGTGTATGTAGAAGATGCCTTGTTGCCGGTGACTGAGGATGATGAATGCACAACATTTGGTCAAGGTTTGGGATTTTTTTTCGTATGGCCCGCGTGGTTGGTTGTAGATGCTAATTCAACCTGCATCCCCAAGAACACAAAGCAACCAACCGAGATTGCCGACCTTAATTTCCCAATCCCTAAGATTCCTCTCTTTAATGAGTGTGTGGGTTTCATGAAAGCTCTCCCGTATTTTGTTCGCACACTATTTGACATGCTAGGTCATCATAGCCGTGAATCTGTGTACTATTTTGTAGCCAATTCCAAGGTTTTTGGCGAGGCAAAGGAAGTGGTTGTTCCTTGGGAAGATTTTGCCCTATTTTGGCACAAACAAACCCTTCCCGATACTATTCTAATCCTACATCAAATGTAAGTGTTATTGTTTAACCTAGTGGTATTTATGTGTTACTTTATTGTGTCCGTATTTATATACCTCTTCCGATACTTTATGCTCTAAGATTGTTGTAGGTTCATGCAATACGTCTCTTTGAGCGTGACCAAGACATTCATCGGTTTTTTGCACCCGACTTGCTTGCAACAAGCCCAACAAGGTAATAATGTGAGGCTTGCTTACCTTACAAAGTTGCTAAACGACAAGAGCAAAACCATTTTCATTGGGCCATACCTAGAGGGGTATGTATTTACTAATTGTTTGATTAGTAGATATTAGTTTCAACTGCACATAATCTACATAATCTATGTTATAGTCTGAGGTGCATGTTGTTTAATATATAGTTGTCATTGGAGTTTTGTTGCAATGATTCCATTATTGAAGCGTGCCTATTGGATTTATCCACTACATTTCGCTCCATCTACAAAATTCGCCGATCTATTGGAGATTGCTATGCATGCTGTGAATGACGACACACTCCTTAACTTTGAACTTATTCAAATTCAGGTTAAAATATCAACTCCTTTATTACGTATTTGCAGCTAAATACATTTACATACCATATGTTAAACTACTTCAATTTCAGCACCGCAAGCAATTGTCCAACTGGGAGTGTGGATACAACATGATGTTGTATGCCTACGAGTGCATTGAGACCCTTACAAGTGACAATTTGGAACTACATCACGTGAGTACTCTTACAATATGAAAGTTTCTATTTATTACCTACAAATTACCTTAGTTTGTATTAATAAATGTATCTCATTCGTAGATACTCGAGGAAAATCAATCGGTATACACTAAAAAAGAGCTAGAGTTGGGGAAAGATAGATTTGCAAAGCACTTGGTCATCGTTAGAGCTCGATTCATATCTAGACCACACGTACCACGTAAGGATGCATGTAAAACCTAAGTCGTATTTCTACATTTGTTATACATGCAAAGGATTATAATTTATGAGTTCTTTGTGTTTTCCATTTAGTGGACTACATATATCTTGCAATTGACAGGTTTAGATATGCCAATTATACTATTTGTGCGGGAAATTTACCAAAAATCAAAAATTAATGTACTAGGCTTTTTTCCTGGCGAGCTCGTTACCTTTCTCGTTAAGCACCAAATCACTTATGCGAGTTACATGCGTACTCGCAAGTAGTCAAGCTCAGGTGGCGGTTTCGCCACATAGCTCGCTAGGTTGAACTCTGTCTCACCAATATTATGTCTAACGCCATCGCAACCTGACTCGTCAAGACTAGTGAAATATACAAGCGACCTCGCCACAAATCATCAGAAATCAACCCCAATCACATTTTACTAGCGTATTCGTCACTCGTTAGCCACTGCCTCTCCAGTCTCCGACCCTGCGAGCTCGCCAGTCTACTCGTCAAGCCTGCCGAGCAAGTTAGCGAGCTCGCCAATAAACTACTAAAATCGCCTAATCTCAGATAATACGACGTTGTCTAATCATGCCTGAGAGTACACTTACGAACTCGCTACAAAATAATAAGAGATGGCGTAGCGAGCTCGCTAGGACAGTTTTAGGCGAGCCTCAAACGATACCGCTAGTACCCTCGTTCACTATCTAACATCTTGTCCAGGCAAACTAGCGAACTCGCAAGAATTTTACTTGCGATCGCTTGTTGGGGTCGCAACTAATCAAGTGACGCCCTAAACCCTAGACCATAAACCCTGTCTAATATGTAATGTAGCGAACTCGCTACATAAATGTTTAGCGATTCGCCAACAGCCGTCGTAACAAGTCAGACTCACACATAATTTCAGCCTTGCGTTAAAACTGGCGAGCTCGCCACTTGGTCAGTAGGTTTTGATTTTAGTAGTTGTTGCGAGCTCGCAACACGTCATAAAGGCGGAAATGACATACTTCTAAGGCGGAAGATATACCTTAAAACTGAAATATTTTAAGGCGGAAGAGGAACCGCCTTAAAACTTTTTCAGGTTTTAAGGCAATACCAGAGAAGGCATTTGTCTTCTGCCTTGAAACGTGAAGGACCAACCGCCTTAAATGCTGCAAAATTGTAGTAGTGAGAAGATGACCCAGTTCACGTTGAGAAGGTTGAGAATAATCTTTTTATTTTCCCACTGTATGATTGAAGGATGAACATAGATTTATAGCAGTAACCTGAATACGAATACGAATAAAGAGAGGTATCTCTTCTCATGTTTTTTTTAAATAGGGTAAATAAAAAGATATACAAAAGCAATTTTGATAAATGACCATATTTTATATTTACCATATATTTGTATATAATTCTGTTTGAAATTGATTTCCATATATATTTTGTCTAATTTTTTATAAATGGAAAAATTCATGCACTTTATAAATTCCTTTTCTCTTTTTATATCCATAAATATTTTTGGTTTATAATCTCCATTCTAATCTCCATTCTTTTGGTTTTGGCAAAGAAAATTATTTTGTAGAAGATTTCAGCAAAACTAATGTTAAAAATAGAGGTGGTGAAACTAATGTTGATCTGTCATTAACCTATTATTTTCATCATCACCTTTTATAATATTTTTAAATTGTATTATAAAAATAGTTAAATTTAAACAATTAATCAAATTACGAAAATGAAGAAGCAAAAAAAATTCTAAAATAAATCTTTTAATTCATAATTAATAAAGCTTCAAAAAATGTTACAGTTTCAAAATAAATCTTTTATTAATAATTTATAAAGATTTGCGGCATAAAAATTTTTATTTCAATTTTTAATTTTGAACTGAAAATTTGAAGGGGTGCGCCGGGTCAAAGCAGCGCTAATAAAAAATTGTACTAATATAAATTACACCAATCCATCCGTAACTTTAAACAATATTACTTAATTAAGTTTGGTATCTCTACATTTAATTTTAAAATAGGTATTAGATACTTTAGATAACATTACACTAAATACAATGACATTTTTTATGAAATATTTTATTTACTATTTTACCATAATTATTTGAATATTACTGATCACAAAAACTAAAGCATAAAGATTTGATTGTTATATAAATGGAAGAAAATATTGCAATTAATGATCATTTATTCTTAATTGTCGATTATATCACTTTGTATATCCTCAACTAAGATGTGTAATATAAACGGACAATATCAGCTTCTTTTTTGAAACGGAAAATTAGAAAATATAATGGTAAGAAAAAAGTTCACCTTCTCCACAACATGAAATAATTTAATTTTATTTATTTGCCATACTTATATTTTAAATATGAGTTTCAAAATTAAATTTAGAACATTTAAAAGGGAAATAGTTAGTTGTTTTATAGCTTTGATGATGTTGCACCTATTGCTATTTATTTGAGGCGTTAGGTGTAAAATTTGAAACTTATTTGAATATAAGCCATGTTTTATTTCAACTTATTATAATAATTTTCAGTTCATTTTACTCCAATTCAAATTTGCTACAAAATATATCACACAACGATATTCGGTCGATCTTTTTCATAAGTTATTGTTTTTTTAACTTTTAGAACCTCAATATTTGAAAGAGCCATCTATTGAACAACTCCAGTTAACCACTCGGCACATTCTTCATTACAGAAGAAAGGTATCAAGATACAACTTAGTGTTCAAAATACAATACAACTTTTCATTCAATATGTTCATGAAATCTCTTTATTAAATGATTGTTTAATAGTTCAAGATTGCAAATAAAAGGAGCAAAAAGAAGAACATATATGTTGGATTGCTATAAACTATTCTAGCCGAATGTAAAATTTTATCTAGAACCAACAAGTGTGTCCAATGCAATGCCAAATTATTCAAAGAAGAACCTCCCAATTTCTGTTGTGGAGAAGGTGAAATTAAAATAGGATCGAAACTAATGCCTGAAAAGTCGTGTTCTTTATTGGTTGGAACTACACCTCAAAGTGATCAATTCAGGAGGAACATCAGAACCTACAACAACCATTTCGCATTCACAACAGATAAGTATGATAAAAAGTTAACGGCATGCGCTAATGCATATACACATTTTAAGTACAAGGTGATATGTATCATTATTTGAACCCTCTAATAAACCTCCGAAGGTGAATCCTTCTGGTATTCAATTTTATTTTAATGAGACCGACTATGATAATTTTATTTTAGAGAAGGTACAATCTTCCAACTGTTTCTCAGGTTGCGGCCATTTATGTATTTGGCGACAAATTTTATCACGAAAATTCAGTGCGAGTAAGAGTAAACAACTACGGACAAAGAAACACACATACACTACAGATACTCAAATATAAGAAGACATTAAGACGACTCTCTGAAGTAAGAAGTCAAAAATAGGGAAGTGAAGGCAGCATTTCTATAATACAAACATTTATTTACTTTATATAATTTATTATTTAAAAAACTATTTATAGAAAATTGTTACTTTATATTACATACTCATTATTGTTACAATTATTTTAAAATTACATCGTAAAACCGCGCAACGTGCGGTCCGGTTAGCCTAGTATGATACAAATCCACATCTTTTTTGGCTCCATCCTCGGAAAACGAGCCGCAACCTCGATTATGTGGATATCAATGTATGGTTGCATTTCTGCATTGTTTCTTAAAACATACAGGTGGGCTGCGTTCATATCAACCACTATCGGGTTAACCAATTTACAACGCCTAAGAGGTCTTCCACCAATGCTGCCGTAGTCTCTTGGTTCAGGGATACCGACTGAATCAATTAGGTCGAGATATGCAGTACAAAACTATATCGACTCCTCAGCAACATAACGTTATACCATGCTTGCATCTGGGCGGTATCGATTCTTCACAAATAATTTAAAATTTTTCATGTACCTCTCAAATTGATACATCCATCGCAAGAAAACCGGCCCACAAAACTTCACTTCTCTAACAAGATGGATGATCAAATGAACAATTATGTGAAAAAAGAAGGTGGAAATTACATCTCCATCTTGCACAACACATCTACAACCATTTCTTGTAATTCATCCAATTTTCCCCTGCTGATTTCCTTCCGACAAATGCATTTGAAAAAATATCATAACCTTGAAATGCAACCTCTCACATGCGATGGTAAGCTACCTCGTACAGCAATCACGTTCAGTTCCTGCATCAAATTATGACAATCGTGCGATTTCAAACCAGACATTTTCAACTCACCCTCTTTAACACAACTTCTTATGTTAGAAGAATATCCTGTCGGCACTTTCACACTTTCAAACTATCACAGAATGACTGCTTCTCTACTGTGGACATAGTATAACACGCGGGAGGCAAGTATGTCTTTCCATCCTCTACGATGGGACCCAACGACTCCTTTACACCCATCTTCACATTGTCTAACCTAGCTTTCAACCCATATTTTCTCTTCCCAGGTGTGTTAAGCAAGGTACCAATCAAACTGTCACATATGTTCTTCTCTATATGCATCACATCTAAACAATGTCTAACGTCCAAGTGCATCCAATATGGCAATTGGAAAAATATAAAACACTTCTTCCACCTACCTTGCATTGGCGGTTTCTTCCTATTTTTGCCAAAGTCGTTGTCAATAAATTTCAGCTTCTCCCATATTGCTTTGCCTGAAATCGACTCTGGGGCTGGGGCAGTTTCAACCTTACCATTAAATAATTTCTTGCATTTCCGCCAAGGATGAGAATGACTAAGAAATCGCCTATGACCTTGGTATACAGTTTTCCTCCCATCACTACACCAAAACTGGTCTTCTGTGACAAGCCAAATCCGTCACTAAAGACTCATTTTTCGTCACTAAATGCTTTGGTGACGAAAATAAGTGTCGTCAAATTTGCGATGCAAAAACATCGGAGCTAAAGGGTGGGGCGACGATTTTGCTGTTCATCGGTCACGAAAGTGTGTCACTGGCGACGACTTTTATATCATCGCCAGCCTAGTGACGCCCGGTTTCGTCACCATTAACTCGTCACTAATGGGAGTCGATCCGTCGCCAATGGGTAATCTTTAGTGACAAAGAAATAGCGACCATATATAATAGTCACTAAATCAATCCTTTTGTGACAATAAGTGAACGTCACAAATAAGAGACGATCAACGTTTATCTAACGGTCAAACTCTTTATGGACGTTTTTTAGTGACGGACTTGGACTGTCAATATAATTAAAATAAAATAATTCAAAAATAAATTGAATTGCAGAAAATATAAATTAAATAAATATTGCAGAAAAATTATTATATAAATAATAATAATATTCATTCACAAATCTTTCTACCTATAGTTCTACATCCTAAGCACCTCTACCTCTACTTCTAAGAAAGTCCACAACTAATTTGTTCAAGATTAACTACTTCTCAATTCCTCAAGAATGTTGTGGCAGGGTAACTTCACTTGGTTTTTCACCATTATCACCTTCATGCTTGTATCCCCAAGGTAATATCCACAAACCTACACAAGAAAAGCAACAGATCAAGAACATGAAATTACTTCTCTAGATTCCTTACCGACATTGTTCAGACTCGTGCACTTCTAAGAGACACAGATTAAAGTTCTAGCAATGTACTCAGCTATTAGCATGTGTTAGTTGTACTTGTTATAGCAAATAGACAGCCATTTGTCATAGACTCATAGTATATCATTTGAATTGTACAGAATGTTTAGAATGCCATTGTGAAGTTGTTTCTTTCAAGTTATATGTTCATTGCTTTCAAGAGTAATGTCTTTTGGGCTCAAGGAGAATAATCTAATCTATACTTGACACCAAAAACTTTAAATAAACAAACATAGTTGATTATCTATTTCAACGCCATAAATCTGAAATGAGAGAGAACTAAATACATATAAAGTAAGAAGGGAATGTGATGTTTATACCAGGCAGGCTGCTATATCGCGATTTACTTGAGCACTGATACTCGTATCTTTAGCATGAAATCCACCATGTCCTTCTGTGTATCCATGAAATCCACCATGTCCTGTTGTGTATCAGGAGACATTTCCATTCAGTTTTGTGGTTAATTGGAAGTAAACAAGGAAAATAGGTTATATATCAGCGGATCACATATATACTCACAGCCGACACTAGAAGTCCATTTCTCTCTTCAAGCCCATAAAATCTTAACTCACGAATCAATGTCAACAGTCAAGCTCTAAACCCAACACAACATCAACAATTCAAATTTTGAACCATGATAATGCTAAATAACCAATGAAAAGTAACATGCTAGTTCATTCAAGTTCTAATTAGTACACACAAAAATGTGATGCAAAATCAATACATACAATTCAATAACAACCTGAACCCGTAAAGTAAACCCACAATATCAACAGCCCAGAAAGTCCTGAAAAGAACACAACAAAATGCCCTAGGAACTACATTTCCCTCATCAAAACCAAAACTTTTCCATAAACAAATACAACTTCCAGCAAATTATCCAGCATAATATATATCAACAAGGTCAAATTTTGAACCTCACGAGAAAAAATATACTAACTTTTTCTACAGAAAATGACACCAATCCAAAATCAAAATGTTGCTCAAAATCAAGCAAATTTACACACCCCACAGGTAAAAAATGCAGCATAGACCCACAGAATCAACAAACTCAAATTTTGAACCACAACAAACATAAATGTACTAACTTTTCCATGGAGAAAGACCCCATCTCAAACAGCTCCAAACCCAAAGCAGCAAATTCGACATACACACTCATAAACCTGCAAACCTGCAATTTTCTACATACACACTCATAAACAAATATTCCTCAAATTCCCTGAGAGTTAATATGTTCAAAGAACTCACCTAGACCTCATTTTGGCAATCACAAATTCAATTGCTCGAGCTTCAGTATCAATTTCCAGCGTGCTCGTCGCTTCGAGCTCCTTCTGAAGACGAAGGACTTGCCTCTGCAAAATCAAAATCCCGCGACAAAGCCGTAGAAGGGGTCTCTCAGGCGAGCGAGGGAATTCACGGCGTCTTCTCTCTAGTGAGGTTCGATCTCCTCTGCCGACGCCCTCGCCCTCGCCGACGCCCTTGTCCTCGCCGCCCTCGCCGACGCCCTTGTCCCCGCCGACTCCCTCGTTCTCGCCGCCCTCGTCCCCTCCGACGCCCTCATCCTCGCGATCTGAACCCCTTCCCTCATCCCCGCCGACTTGCCTCTGCAGAATCGAAATCGCCGGCCCGAGCACTTTTGATTTGGAGGTTGAACGATGGCTTGTTCTGCTTTGGAAGGATAAGGTTCGAGTTATTTTCAGATTTGGGGTCCGTATGAAGTTATATACTCAACTCATATACGGCTCAGATTCAGTTAATCAAGTGATTAACGGTTCAGATCAATACAATCCCATGTTATCTGTCCTTTTTTTAAAATTAATCATTATTATTATTGACATAAATGTTTTTAATTTTTTTCAACATTAATTTTCTTTCATAAGTAATTATTAGTTTAAACTAACTATTGAAAATATTAACATATGATATTAATAAATATCAATACGATTTTAAGTATTTAACATTAATAGATATAATTTTACCATTTTAATATTTTTAAATAATAATAATAGATCGTATAGTAATTAATGATTATTGGTAATAAGTGAAGTAAAAATTTGACACTCGGTATAATTAGTGTTTATAGGAGATAAAGTAAATTTTTGAAAATTAATTTATATGCACTTTAGTTATTGGTATTTATGAAAATTCACACGAGATTAGATATTTTGTTAGTAGTACACTGTTTCATTGTTTGTAGGAATCTAAGAAGGTTTGATTTCTAATAGTGAGAATTGACAATTGTTTAATAGTTTATACAGAGTCTAGTAATATTCAACATTTGGTTAGTTATGCTAAATTTAGTTAGAATTTATAGAACGCCAAATAAAATATTATGTTTAATTAGTTGTTAGTTTAGTTTGGCTGGTGGTATATGTTTATTGATATTTGTACTGAAATATTGGATTGAATGTGATCTGCTAATCTTAGTTTTCTGACGGACCCTTTTACTCAATTAAACTTTAATTAGCTTCCGATCAAGTTAGTACAGTTAGGAGAAATCCGAGTCACATTAGTAGTTTGAATACTATTGTTGGCAATACTGCTACTAGATTTGTAGGCCGGTTAGGCATTAAGCTTATATCGTGTTAGATTGCATTTGCTATATCTATTGCATACTATTGCATTTGCATTTGCTACTAGATTTGATTAGTTATACTCAGTTTAGTTAGTGTTTATAGATAGTCGAATAAGATTTGATCTCTTATTAGTTATAGTTAGTGTTTATAATGAGTTTCACTTTTGATTAGTTATACTCAGTTTAGTTAGTGTTTATAGAGTGACAGGTAAGATTTTATATTTTGTTAGTTATATACAATTTAGCCAGTGTTTATAGAAAGTGAAATATATGATCGTCGAGTAGTGTAATACTCAGTATAGTAAGTATTTTTAGAAAGTCAAGTAAGATTTGACATTTGGTTAGTTATATTTAGTTTAGTTGTTTATAGAAAGTCAAATAAGATATGTTTGTTGACTAGTATAATACTATGCTTAGTAAGTATTTATAGAAAGTCAAGTAAATTTTGATATTTGGTTAGTTGTATTTAGTTTAGTTAGAGTTTATAGAACGTTAATAATATCGTTATTAGTTATAGCTAGTTGTTTATAATAAATCAACTTTGACGTTTGATTAGTCATACACTAGTTTAGCGGTGTTTGTATAAAATAAAGTAAAGTATGCCATTTGATTAGTTAAACTAAGTTGAGTATAACATTCATCCGGATGATCCTGATATAACCCTTATCAGACACCAATAAGATAATGACACGTGTACAATTGTAATGTTTTAATTGGTTAAAATAATTTTAACCAATTTCTAAAACCCTAACCTAGAATGTCTAAACTCGTATGGGTAATGATTGAATACGTGGCTCAATCATAAATTAGTTAAAAATGACGTGTCGCTATTTAATTGGTGACTGATATTGCTTATATTAGAATGATCCTGATATATATTAAACTGAATTAAGTTTTTAGTTAAGTGATATGCATTTCAACATCTGTTAGTATAATGAGTGTCTATTGTATTCCCAATTAATTGGAGTAATTTTTTCAGTACAATTCAAGATTGATGATATATATTTGAATATAATCCTCTTAGTTTGTAATATTATAATTTCCTAATGTATTCTTTTTGTTTTAGTTCAATTCTATTCAGTTTTGTATAAATAGAGTTGAAAAGTAACTATATTAATGTTATCTAAATTTTTTGAAAGCTGACTTTCTTAAAGCGCTATAGATTACCGGTATTCTATAAGCTCAAACACTATATTTCTTATTAAAACATTATTCATTTTAAGATAAATATATGATAAAATATATTTAATATAAATGCAAGATATTTCATAAAAATTAATAGTTTTTAACTTACAAAATATACCGTTCAAATGTACAGGTACATCGTTTAAGTTAAAATGAATAAAAACTTTCTTAAAAGATCAGGAAAGTTAGATTTTGGAGACCAACTCTAGTGTAACATATATATTATAATTAAAAATCAATTTGAGAAAGATAAAAGATATTAAACCTATAAAAACACAGAGCTTGAATTAATACTGAAAGAGGGGAAATGGTCATGTATTTGGCGGGAAAATATTTATTTGGATAGACTATGGTTGGCGGGAAATATTAATGAAGGGCGGGAGCACAAAGGCGGGAATAATTTGAATATAAATTATTTTGACATAACTTCTAACATTATGTTATTTTAAAAATTCAAATACACATTTTTCAGATTATGTTCTAATATTTTATTAATTGTCAATTACATTTTTGCTAAATTTTGGGCCCCAAACTATAACCTACTAGGCGCGGTCTTTATTATACTTCTTTGCCGTCCGTATTTTGTTATATACTTATATATACAATAACTTTGATATAAAACTGTTATGCAAATTGTAGGTAATAGAAGTAATAGATATGATGTATATGTCTGATATAAATAAATATGAATCATAGCATATATATATTGAAAATGTAGTATTTATTTTGGACTGCAAATACGGATTGCATTTCGCATGCCCCTATTTTAAAGTCTCAATGGCTCATTTTTGTCCCTTCTTATTTTTTTCGTCACAGTAGCTTTTAATGACGAAAACATTTCCGTTACTGATTATTTAGTGACAATACCATTTTCGTCACTAAGGAAACAGTGACAAAAATATTAGGGTCGGTAATTTTTTGTCACAAACTTCCGTCAATTATAATTTTCTCGTCACTAAAGTCGTCACTAAATGTCAATAATTTGACGAGAAATGGTTTTCATCACTATTATCGTCACTAAATAGGTCTTTAGCGACGAGATGACTTTTCGTCACCATGCATTATACAATTGACGAAAACTTGGTGACGATATGCTATTGTCGTCACAAATGACCCTCATTAGTGACGACCCTTTGTGACAGTTTGTCGCTGAATGCCAGTTTTGGTGTAGTGCATTCTCCAACTGTTCAAATTAAGTATTATCCTCACATGCTGGACACGCATAGTGCCCTTTCACTGAATACCCTGCGAGGTTACCAATATCTGGAAAATCATTTATAGTGCAAAACAACATACCCTTTAGTGGAAAGCTCTCCCCATGATAGGCATCATAAACCCAATTTTCCTCGAACCATAACTTCTTCAAATCTTCGATCAGAGGAGCAAGGTAGACATCAATATCATTCCCAGGTTGCTTAGGGCCTGATATCATCAAAGATAGCAAAACATATTTCCTTTTCATCATTAACCATGAAGGTAGGTTGTAGATGACCACCATTACAGGCCAAGAACTGTGTGTGCTGCTCATATTCCCAAAAGGATTCATACCATCGGTAGACAAGCCTAATCGTAAGTGACGTGGCTCATTCTTGAATTTTGGGTACTTGTCATCAAATTTTTTCCATTGCTCCCCATCCGAAGTGTGCCTTATTACATCATCTACCGGTCTCTCCCTATCATTGTGCCATGTCATATTTTTTGCATCCTTCTTGTTTGCAAACAAGCGTCTAATCCTAGGTATAATGGGAAGATAGAATAACACTTTCGCGGGACTAGGTTTCCTTGGTCTATGAATGTTCTCCGCACCTACATCTAGGTCTTGTCTTTGGCTTCCATCTAGAAGCACCACAAACTCTACAATTGTCCAAATCCTTATCATCATCACCCCTAAACAACATGCAATCATTAGGACTAACCTTCTTTTGTCTAACTCCTTCAAAAGCAAAAGTTATAAAATTCTCAATTAACTCGCGGTAATTTGTTGATGTTGTATTCCCTGAATTAACAATTTGAGATCGCTCAGTGTTCATTTTACCTACATTAGAGTTAGCTTAATCATCACGCTCTATAATAAACTCAAATCAATGATTCAAACACAACCTCAATAAGTTTCACAATCAACTAAAAACACAAACAACCAATGTTGGGGAAGACATTCAACAAAACAAAATTCACAATTGGTATGAGCTACTATGAATTGAAAACATACCTCACGTTGCAGGAAAATCGACCCTTAATGAACCGGTTCTATGGATCTCTTGCCTTGTGTTTCAAACTTGTTTAATGAAAAACTGAACTTGAAATGCACTTGTATTTCATATATCCCGTAGACTTCATCCATCGGAAGTCTCTATTCAGTCTTTCTCAACAGCTGGTTTCATACCATGTTCCAATACCTGAACAAAATTAACATCTTCAACCCTACATGTCAATTATAAGTCAGAGGCAACACCTGAAACACCATTCAATTAAGGAAATGACTTTTTTGGCGCGTTCCTCTTCGGAACACAATGCATTATAAATATTTTCTTTTTTACCGCGTTCCTTATTCGGAACACATTGCATTATTCATACATATTGTTTTATATTATAATTTCTAAACAAAATGGACCACATCTATATCATTGTACTGGCTAACTTCCGCTATCGAAACAAATAAAATACCACAATTGTGACCACTGATGACGTGCTTCGTAGGTTCCAACATCGGAACCTGTAATTCATTTTCCTTCACATCACTAGATTCCTTATGCGGAACACGTAATACTTACTCTCTTTTTTTAGTTTAATTAATCGTAACCCATCTATTTTATAATTCTCCATACTTTCCTCTACCGGAAGCATTAAAATACCATAACTATAATTCAAAAACCACCTCAGGAGGTTGTTACGACCACAGAGCCCTGTCTCATTGATCACTTAAATCACTGTATATTACTTCCACCAGCGGAACGTATACTGTACACGGCGTTTGACGTAACTGCCGTCAACTTACCGCCGTAAATGTAACTACATATTACATTCCAGTATCATAACTTAAACAGTACACGGTGTTTTATCTAACCACCGTCATCTTACCACCGTAAATCCATTTCCGCCGTATACTTACCGCTGTTATTGCGTCAAACGCCGTCCTAGGTATTCACCCTAGCCACTTATCCACGCTTCCTCTATCGGAACATGAACTCACAACACGGTTTTTGAAAACCGCCGTGTATGCCAGCCGTGGTAGCCTTCCCGTCCAGTAGTGGTTGTACTAAACAGGCCCTTATTGTTGAATTTGTTAATTTCGAGTATAAATTATAACTATTAAAAGTAACTTTATTTGATAAATCAAAACAAAATATATATTGAAGAAACATTTGTTCACAAGTAACTTAATTTGATAAATCAAAACAAAAGTATTTCATTGACGTTTTCAAATTGTAGGATATATTATTAATTAAAAACAATTTAGTGAAAACAAAGAATTTTTTCAAGTTAGATAAAATCAGCTGAAGTCTGTTGAAGTCCACTGAAGCCAACTGAAGTCTGCTGAACCCTGTTGAAGTCCGCTGAAGTCTGCTGAAGTCCGTTGAAGTCTGCTGAAATCCGCTGAAGTCAGATTAACGTAACTGAAATGTGCAGAATTTAAACTGAACTTGACAGGGCCTACATCAACTATACAATATTACTATATTTATGTCTAGAAGTGTTTTAAAAAAAATATCTACTTTACATTCAATAAGTGCAACAACTAATACACCTTAATTTCAGACAAAGTGGGCCAGATAGGTGTATTTATCAAATAGGTAGGTGTAAATAGAATAACCCATATTTAAACGCAAGTGATACAATTTTGTGTTAAAAATTGATCATATTAAAATAAACATATAGTTAAACATATTTTAATGTGAAAATTCAAAAAAAAATTATGTAAAAATTAAAAAAAATTCAAGTAACAAAATATACAGTTCAAATTAAAAGGTACACTGTATAAAGTAAAACAAAATATATATTGAAGAAACATTTGTTCACAAGTAACTTAATTTGATAAATCAAAACAAAAGTATTTCATTGACGTTTTCAAATTGTAGGATATATTATTAATTAAAAACAATTTAGTGAAAACAGAGAATTTTTTCAAGTTAGATGAAATCAGCTGAAGTCTGTTGAAGTCCACTGAAACCAACTGAAGTCTGCTGAACCCTGTTGAAGTCCGCTGAAGTCTGCTGAAATCCGTTGAAGTCTGCTGAAATCCGCTGAAATCCGCTGAAGTCAGATTAACGTAACTGAAATGTGCAGAATTTAAACTGAACTTGACAGGGCCTACATCAACTATACAATATTACTATATTTATGTCTAGAAGTGTTTTAAAAAAATATCTACTTTACATTCAATAAGTGCAGCAACTAATACACCTTAATTTCAGATAAAGTGGGCTAGATAGGTGTATTTACCAAATAGGTGGGTGTAAATAGAATAACGCATATTTAAACGCAAGTGATACAATTTTGTGTTAAACATTGATCATATTAAAATAAATATATAGTTAAAAATATTTTAATGTGAAAATTCAAAAAAATTATGTAAAAATTAAAAAAATTCAAGTAACAAAATATACAGTTCAAATTAAAAGGTACACTGTATAAAATAAAACGTATAAAGACTTTCATGGAAAGTCAGGATAGTTGGGAATTCAGGATATCTTCTCTTATGTTTTTACTGAGTATATATTAAAAAGTAGAAAGTGGCGGCATGAATAAAAATAAAAAAGAAACACTGCCGCCATAATGCATAGGTTAAATTATAAAACAACTTCATATTATGCGTTTTGTTATTCAAACAAAACGCCGGCGCCGTATTAATTCCATATGAGATATTAGGTATATTAGGTATACGATTTGGAAAACCAACCAGTTGAGACAAAGAATTAAATAACCAGATAAAACTATGCACAATAATTTCTTTAATAAACTTGGGACAAAAAAACGTTTAAATATTGCAACTAAACGTTTACATAATTTCTTTAAGAAAGTTTCTCGGTGATTTCTTTAACATTATTCAGGTTATCAACTAAATAGTTTAAATAATTATTTGATTGATAATTATTAGCGATTTCAATAATTGCGGCCGTTTCAATAATTTACATTAATCTATTTTAGGTATATATTTCAACGCCTGATGTACCCATTGTTGTATTGTCTTGCAATTATTAAACCAGATGAAATCAAATTAAATATATTAATATTAAAAAGTAGAGAGTATCGGCGTAAATATATTAAAAAAAACACCGCCGCCAAAAATAATTTCTTAAACCTAAAACGATTATATATTGTGCGTTTTGTTTGAACGCGGCCGTCCGTAAATATTAATTCCATATGTGTGCTTATTCTATATATGTGTTTGCATGCAATATTCCTTCTATATATATAAAAAGTTTGCTGCTAATTCCATATATATGTGTTTGCATGCAATATTCCTTCTACATACATTTATATATAATATAAAATTGAAATATTAAACTAAACTTATGTATACATATTATGGAAAGTTTGCTGCGTATTCCATATATGTGTTTGCATACAATGTTCCTTCTACATATATAATATAAAATGGAATATTAAAATAAACGACGTCCTTCTATACATTATAAACATGGAATTGATAGATATACCCTTCCGCTTTGTTTTCTTACTAATACACACCGGTAACCTAAGAAACCAATCATTCCGCTTTAAACCTTGAGCTTCTATATTATTCTGCAGCCACCTTTTATATGCCACGCCTACAGGAAGAGCGAGAAAAATTAGGTTTTGTGAGTCACGAAAACGGCAAGAATAGGGAGACAATGGCCACTGCATACGCCCGGCCGATCTAAACGAGCTATAACATGTTGGTGTAGGTGCGGATTGACGAGTTTGAAGAGTATGTAGTGAACAATAATGAACAATAATTATTAAGAGGTTTGATGTTATGCCAGTGTTCATAATTACTTTTAGTGAAGGATATGACACTCACCCTCTCACAAATAATATACACCATCTCGATCGGGTTAGTATCGTTACGATTTTTTTTGTTGATTTTGTAGGGTTTACATGGATTAAGGTAAGTCTAATATTATCACCATTATTTTGTTTGTGAATTTTTGCATGATTTTTAAGGTTTACGTGATAATTCACATGGATTATGTATTAGTTGATATCATCGTGAATTTCTTTTGCATGTTTCTTTTTGTAGGAATTTACGTGGGTTTACATGGATTAAGGTAAGTCTAATATTCTCACCATTATTTTGTTTATGAATTTTTGCATGATTTATAAGGATTAGGTGATAATTCACGTGTATTATGTATTAATTGATATCATCGTGAATTTCTTTTGTTTGTTTGTTTTTGTAGGAATTTATGTGGGTTTACACCTTTTTTTTTATGTGTGTTTACATGGATTAAGGTAAGCCTAATATTATCACCATTTTTTTGTTTATGAATTTTTGCATGGTTTTTAAGGTTTACGTGATAATTCACGTGGATTATGTATTAGTTGATATCATCGTGAATTTCTTTTGTTTGTTTTTTTTTTGTAGGAATTTATGTGTGTTTACATGGATTAAGGTAAGCCTAATATTATCATTATTATTTTGTTTATGAATTTTTGCATGATTTTTAAGGTTTACGTGATAATTCACGTGGATTATGTATAAGTTGATATCATCGTGAATTTCTTTTGTTTGTTTCTTTTCGTAGGAATTTATGTGGGTTTACATGGATTAAGGTTTGTCTAATATTCTCACCATTATTTTGTTGATTTTTGCATGATTTTTTAGGTTTACGTGATAACTCACGTGGATTATGTATTAGTTGATATCATCATGAATTTTTTTTTCCGTAGGAATTTATGTGTATTAAGGTAATCACATTTTTTCTGATTTATAAATTCATGTGAATTATCGTTATGGTTGTTTTGTTTGTTTGACTTTTACAGGAATTTAGAGGTTTACGTAAATTAAGGTAAATATGATATTGTCACAGTTTTTTGTTCATGGATTTTTAGGATATATGTGAATGGTGACCGTATAGTTGATTTGATATAGATTTTGTAAAAATTTATGTGGATTAAGCTAATTGTTATGATGTTTTGTTTTTTTATATTTACGGTTTATATATATTAATTCAGGCTATTCTTATTAGGGTTTATCGTTTCGATAGATTATTTGTACATTTTTGTTTGTTTATGTATATTCACAGATCAAAGTTTTATTATCTTTCTTGATCTTGGGTGTTAGGAAGTGTAGCAGAAGTTGCTCGCCGAAATAATTTTAATTTATCATTGTTGTTGCAGCTTGGAATCAGGCTATGGTGGAGAATCCAATCAATTCTAATTGAGTAGTCTTCGTGATCATTAAGATCAACCCATGTAATTGAGTCAGTATCAAGGTGATAAACTTTCTTTCCTAATTATAACTCCTGATGGTTAATCACTAAATTGTGAATTGAAATACTTTTATGTAGATCAAACATGAGATTGAACTTAGTGAAATCGACAGGATTGCTCGGCACTGGAACTTCAAATACCTTTAGATCAATGCCGAGATCATGATCACCAAGAAGAGAATGAGAAGCGATATTTTGTCTAAACTAATTTCATAAAACCGCGCAAAGCGCGGTCCGGTTAGCCTAGTTTTAAAAAACAGATGATAAAAAACAAAGAGTCCTTTAATTTTGTCCTCCTGAATTCCCGTGGCGTTGCATGGCCTTTCCAAATTCTCTCCAGTTGGTACCAACTTCAACTACTGTCTCTCATCTTTTAGTTGCCGTCAAATCTCCTTTTCCCCCTTTCCGGTTACTCCTCTCTAAATCCCATCACACTCAAGTACCTATATGATTTCGAAATCTCGTTACCAGTATATTATCCGCCAAGATTTCACGTTTTAGTATCAGTGTACTAGTTCCCGGATCTACACAACCACCTTTCAGCTTTTTTGCTCAACATGACCTTCAATAATAAAGCTTCCTGAGCCATGGCGGGAACCCATTTTTCTTCTGGTTTTGTTTGGTAAGTTTGCGAAAACCCTTTTGCTTTGGTTAGTTTGATGAGTTTTTTTAGAGCCGTCAAAGGTTTGGTTTTTTTTTTGAAAGGTTAGGCATGATTTTAGTGTTTTTTTTTTTGTGCTCACGCTGATGGTTCTTTTTTTATGCTTCATTAATTAATCCTCTGAAGGGCTAGTTTTTAAAAACCCATTTTTCTTCTGGTTTTGTATGTACATTGTACATTTATTTTGATGAAATCCTTTTTAGAGGTATGAAAGGTTTAGGCTCTGCTTTTGATTAATTGTGATTTATAAGCTTCATTAATGGGTTTTTTTGTGTTTTTCGCAATGGCTTTTTACTGAACTCTCTGAAGTTCTAATTTTTTTTTTCCTTTTGCAGTCGTAAGGATCTGTGCTTTTAATTTGTGATTTGGACAGAAAAATTGGTCTCATTATCTATCTGCAACAAAGGTATGGTTTTAGGTAGCCATATTTATCATAGACCAGTGAAAGAATGTGGCATGTACTTTTTTCCAGTTGTGTCATAAACTTGCACTAATCGCTCCCAACCGATTCATTCAAATCTTTGAAAGAAGATTTCTTACTTTTGTAGCATGTTCTTGTGTTCTGGTTTAGGTCCTTTCCTTGTCATTACCTGAATAATAAATTCCAAGTTTTTATTGCTTGTTATGTAATCCATCCCAAGAACTTTGACTGGAATAAGGTTCTGCTTTAATTTTAGATGCATGTTGTGCTCTGTTAATGTCTTTTAATTAAAAGTAGGCTGTTTCTTTGGGCTGACTTTAGTTAATTGTGAAAATAATTCACATTTTCTCACTGTTGCTGGCTGAATATCAGGTAATATGGAACCGATAGCTAGGAGGACTAGGGCTGGACGTGAGGCGAGTATGTGGGCTAAGCACCGTGAATGGAAGGAAAATGAGAAGAAGGAGAAGGAGAAAAAGAAGAAGGAGGAGAAGAGTGTAGTTATGGAGGTGGATGATGAGGGAAGTGATCACAGCCTTGAGATAGTCGGGAAAAAGAGGGGTAGAAGTGATGAGGAATCAGGCAAAAGGAAGTTCATCAATTGTAGATCCTCCGACTCGGATTTTGTAGAGGTCAGAAGAAATGCTGATAGTGATGATATTCAGAGGGATAGAAGCAATAAATATAATAAATCAGGCAAAAAGAAGTCTTCAGAGGAATTCAGTATAAAAGGTACAAGATATGAGGTAAGTGACGATGAAGATAGGATTTTGTGGCGTTGTACAAGGCCTAATCCATGTCCTCCAACAAAGCCCAGAAAGAACTGGAAAAGATACACACATTCAGAGCGCGCAAGAATCGAAGGAGATGGCATGGAAGCGGTTGAAGAGGGATATCACACAGGTGATAATGAGTCTTCTAGCTCAGAATTCTTCCCGTATTCTGAGGAGGATCTTGATGATTCAGCTGAATCTCTCAGCTCTGATAATGATTCAGGTACCGATTCTAGTACAGATTCTAGTATTGCTGGTAAAGGGAAGATGGTGGATAATGATTACTCAGCTGAGTCTACAAGCTCTTCTACCTATTCAGGCTCATATTCTCATGATGCTGCTAAAGAGAATATAGTGGAAGATGCTATCATGCGCATATTCTACGTGGGAAGCGAGGAGGCTTTTAGACAAGGGAAAGGGAGTGTTATGATGGTTAACCCTTATGATGCTATGGATATGGATGGTTTTATTTCAGTAGACAAATTGTATGAGAAAGAGGAGAAGGGTTTTGAGAAGAAGAGATTTGGAAGCAGTTGGTCCAAGCATGTTCTTTTGCAATCAGATTCCCAACCTAAAAAAAAGCATAAGCAGGTGATTTATTCATTATCAGATGAGGATGGAAATGGTTCTGATCAAGTGTTGAAAAAGAGTGAGAAAATGTGGAATAAGAAGGCTGAGAAGAAGAATCTCTCTAAGAAGAAGCCAACTGTTGCAAACATTAAGAATACAATAAATCTACTTTTGGCTAAAACATTGTCAGAGGAGGATGGGGTATCAGGTGACTTAGGAGCACCTAGTTTTGATAATATTCGGATGCAGACAAGGCTGCCCTTGAAATTCAGGTTTAAGGATCCAGCTCCACCACCAGAGAAGGAGCCATGGGAGATAGAAACAGATAACCTATTTGCTGAACTGAACATGTGTCTTACTGCAATTGATACTGCTGATGATAATGTGCCATCAACCGCATCCAAGGTTGGCTTATCTTACTCTTTCAATTTTGACAAGTTTTCATTTTGCTCCCTTATTGTTTTACATAAATTACCTAACTTGTATCAATGATTAGTAAATACTAATTAGTTTTCCTAATTAGGGCGTTGGACAGAAAATTGGTCTCAATATCCGTAGTGTGATTATTGCTTCCGTTTCAGGTGTTTTGTTGTTTACTGCACATGTTTTCTTTTTAGTTCGATTTCAGCAAGAAAATAATGGTTTCTCCTCGTGCGACATGTACTTTTTCCATAAACTTGCACTAATCATTTAATCCATTCATTTCAATAAGGCTCTCTTACTGTGCTTGTATACTGGTTTGCTCCTTTTCTTGTCATTAGCTGAATTATAATATAACCATCCATGCCAAGAACTTTGACTGGGAATGCTTTCTGTTTTATGTTTTTGCCTTCTGGGAAACTTATACCTTCTATAAACTGTTCTTTAGAATATACGCATTTAACCTTAATATCTTTAAATATGTTCTGTTTGAAGTATCATATAATTTTATGTTTCTTGATCAGGAGGTTACTGAGGAAACTGAAGAGACTTTGAGGACGAAAAGTCCCATGGAGCGTTGTAGATTAGGCTATCACGAGGAAGTTCTTGAAGAACCGATTGGAATCATTTGTAAATGCTGCCAGTTTGTACTCACTGAGATGAAGCACATTTTTCCAGATCTGGTAAGAACATCATTAATATTCAATGCATGTATCCCTTTTTATGACTTCTCTAGATTTTTTTCCAACAAGTATAATTCTTCAATTTCTTGCAGATGACGCCATATCCTAAAAGGAGCAATTCATTCTACTTTGGCAAGGATGATTTCTCCGAGAATAATCATGATTATATTCCAGTGGGTGATTCAGTCAGTGAAAACTATATATCAACGATCCAAACTAAAGGCTCCGTATTGGAACTTATTCATCCCAACACGAGGACATCTATGTACCAGCATCAACTAGATGGATTCGTGTTCTTATGGAAGAATGTGGTGGGAGAAACGAGTCTTGAGAAGCTGAAAGAAATGCATCATGTACAAGGAAGTGGATGCATTATTTCACATGCTCCTGGAACTGGAAAAACATGCCTGAGCATTGTGTTCATAATGACTCTGATGCGAACCTTTCCATATCCAGAATGCAGGCCAGTGGTCGTGGCACCAAAGAGCATGCTTCTTACATGGCAGCACGAGTTTGAGAAGTGGGATTTTGGGTTTCCTTTCCACAACCTTAACAATGGCGATCTGTCAGGGAAGGAAATCGAGGTCTCAGGCTTGAGTAAGATGGTTTCCAGGCAGAATGGAAGGAAACTTGGGACGAAATATATCAGAAAGCTGAAGCTTTGCTCTTGGATGAAGCAGAGAAGCATATTGGGAGTGAGTTACAATCTGTTTGAGAAGATTGTCAATGGACCTGAGAAGAATTTCCTCCTAGAAAAGTCTGGTTTGGTGGTTCTCGATGAAGGACACACGCCACGCAATGAAAACAGCTGCATGTGGAAGGCCTTAAAGGAGGTGAAGACACGCAAGCGAATCATTCTTTCTGGAACTCCATTTCAGAATTCCTTCAAAGAACTGCAGACTACTCTTCACCTCATGAATCCTGATTTCAGCTCAAAATCTGATCTGAATTGGAAAAATCTCAAGTCAGGTAAGGAAAATGAAGATAACATTGCCAAGCTCAAGGAGATGATCAAACCATTAGTGCATGTACACACGGGAAAGATCCTTGAAGAAAGGCTCCCTGGCCTGAAAGACATGCTAGTTATTCTCCGTCCAACCATTCAGCAAAAGCGTGCTTTTGAGGCAATATCCAATGCTCCCAACCCGTTTTTTGAGAAGATGCATTTACTTTCCCTTGCCTCAGTTCATCCTTCACTGGCGAGGACGAAAGAGTTGTATTCTGACGTTGAGTTTCTTGACGACACTAATTCAGACTTGGGAGTGAAAACCAAGTTTGTGATTCAGCTTCTCAGGCTGTGTGATGCACTGGGAGAAAAGGTGCTGATCTTCTGTGCATTCATCGATCCTCTGAATTTCCTCAAGGGAAAACTCAAAGAAGAGCTTTCTTGGATTGAAGGGAGGGAAATTCTTTACATGGATGGAAAACAAGAAGCAAAAATGAGGCAATCATCCATCAGCTCTCTGAATGATCCTAAGAGTGAGGTGAAAGTCCTCCTTGCTTTTACTAGGGCTTGTTCTGAGGGGATCCATCTTATAGGTGCTTCGCGTGTTGTTCTTCTTGATGTTGTTTGGAACCCTTCTGTTGAAAGACATGTTATAAGCCGGGCTTTCAGGCTTGGTCAGAAAAAGATTGTTTATGTGTACCATTTGATCACTTTGGGAATTCTTGAGGTGCACAAGTACGAGATGCAGACAAGGAAGCATCGGCTGGCTGAGCTTGTATTCTCTAGCCAGGATATGGTGAGCAAGAAGAACAACATCAATGCTGCTGTTGCTGAAGATATTGTCCTTGGACAGATGATGGACGATAAGAGCCTTAAGGGTATTTTTGAAGAGATTGTTCACAACCCTAAACCATAAAATATCCTCAGATGTTTTTGCCTTTTTTGTTGTTGCTGTTGCTGCTTTTGTAAATTTTGCAGTGTCCTTTCTGTTTAGAACTTGAACCCGGATGAACTCGGGATTGTTGTATGTCTTAGCGGCACATGATCACCCTTTTGTGGTTTGGAACTTGAGGTGTAATTGCGTGGTTAAACCTACCACCATAAGTGTAGGCTTTGGAAGGTTTTTCTTTCGTTTCGTTGTGTTGGTGCACTTGATTGCGTGTGTGTGTTTTTATTTTTATTTTAACCACCATTTGGTGAGGGTATTCATAAAAAGGATCCCCAGGTCCTATCAGAAAAGGGCTATAAAGCCAAGTATGTTACAACCATGTGAATGGTACAACAAACTTGTTGTCAAAAGAATGTAGAATAGGTCTATTCTATGCTCTACATATTCATATACATGGGGAGATTTGAATGGTAAAAAAATACAATGAAATCACAGGAACTTGGCGAGCAGATTAGTGATTATCAAAACGAAGCACAACTTTGCCAACTAAGCCCATGATTTACCATTATATGTACCACAGATCAATCCTCTAAGTTAAAATCAGTCCAGCTATCTTGAGCCAAAAAAGTAGCCCTACAGTTACTGTGGAAGTGTGCTCTGAGTAGAGTGGACACAACATTTTTGGATGCTATCCAGGTGTAGGATGATGTAGATCCTGAGTGATACAGTCCCGTTTCCTCTCATCTCCAGAAAGGTGATGCATTCCAGAAGTTTAGTCATTTATGGCTAGAGAGAGCACAATGATGGCCCTGTCAAGGCACTGTACTTGAAATGAAAAAAAAAAGGAGAAACACGGTAGTTGCTGTCTAACCAATTTTCAAGTTAGGTATGTGTAAACAGTCCAGAGAGAAGACCTCTAAGAAGGGTAGGAGCTTCTTGTATAAGCATATTTCCAAAGAGTTTGAATTTAGAGCTGTGTTTTGCTAAGCAATCAGCAGCTCCATTTCCTTCTCCAAAAATATGTTTTACACAATGTCCTAATCCCAAACTGTTGAGGTCATCACATATGCTAAAGCACTCCAGTTGACAGAAGAATGCAAAAGTATCCCTTTGACTGCTATTAAACTATCAGTTTCAAGAATGAAGCTTTCATTCATAGTTATACCAATTGAGAGACCTAGCTCGATAGCAAGTAATTCAGCATGTAAGAGTGAGGAGGCATAGTCTGTCTTCGTTATCATATTTATCACAGTTCCATGACAATTTCTGACTATAACTCCCAAGCCAACTTTATCAGTAGATAGGAAGGAAGTATCAACATTAATTTTTACTCCTATCACTGGGTGGCTCCACTTGACTACTCTCACATGTTTTGGTCTTTTCCTCTTAAGTTATGGTATAAGACCAATATTGATTGGTTGTTGGTATTTTATAGCATTTCCAACCAGTGGAATAACTCTAAAAACCAATTTAACCTGTTTGACTATGTTCTGAAAAATAAAAGACGTGTCTTGTCTTGCATTATTATAGAGGTGGTTATACCTGGCCACCCATATACACCATAGAGAAATCACAAAAGTGTTAATTGCTACTCTGGTTATGGTTTTTGTTGCTCCCTACAATTGAAGTAGTAAGAAAGCCTGTGCTTGAAGGATAGAAAATGAGGGACATGCATAGCAAAAATATGGTGAACATAGGTAAGAATCAACATGTTTTTGGGGTTAACATTGAAGGCTGATGAAATTCAAATTTAGTCATAATATCATAAAAAGGGAGCAGTTTGTTATGCATTCTCCAAATAAAAATACAAAGCTTTGTAGGTACTTTGTGTAACCAAACCTGCTTTATGGTGTGATCATTGCCAACAGCCCTCAGCTTCTGATATGTGGATTTTATTGTGAAGCTTCTTTGTATTGAGGGGCACCAAATCAGCATATCTTCATGTCCATGTCTGAGCTCCAGGACCTGCAAACAATTCAAAAAATTGGTAGCTAATAAAGACTCCATAGTTGGCATATAGAGTTGCTTGTTTCCACGGAACTCAGGCCAATGTTAGATTTGGAAAAGGTAAAGTTTGCATTTCAACCTGATGCTCTAAGAACCCTAGACTTGACCAGTTAGAGTACCAGAATGGGGATGAACATGTTCCTACTAAGAGCAAGTCCAATAGTTTCTCCATTCACATTCTCCATAATAGGGAAGCAAACCTCATATTCCCCATATTTTTTCAACTCAAACCGAACAGTTTCTCCATTTTTCATTCCTTAAAATTTATTACTAACATTTAATACTACATATTTATCCAATTTTCTTCTATTTTTAAAGTCATATATTTAATAAGTCCAAGTAATAATGAACAAACAAATAATGAAATTATAATAAAAGTTACAATAACATTTCATATTTGACATTACTTACTCCATAATATAAAATTATAAAAATATATTTTACAAAAATAACACATTACGACTTACAGTAGTATTATTTTTGTAACGTATTATGAATAATTAGACTCTTTTTAATTATTTATTACAAATATTTTTTCAACCATTAAAAATAAAATGTTTGCCAAAAAAAGATTTAGTTTAGACCTTATGACTTATAAACAAACGTCAAAATAAATAAATATATATATATATGAACTTAAAATTTAGTAAATTTACATTGAAAAATAGATTATATTTGATTATTAAATATCAATAGATATGTACCTGTAAAAATAGTCATATGAGATCTTATTACAATCGTTTTCATGCATATTTTTAGAATATGTATTTTTTATATATTGTAATTATTTTAAGATATTATCATTTAAAATTATTGAAGAGAAACAATTAATGAATTAAATAATTAAAAACTTTCAACAAGCATTAAATGTTGGGTTCTCCAAAAAAATTTTCTCATTCTCCAAATTTGGGGAATCAAATCTTTTCTCTCTTCAATTTCCCCATTTATGGAAATGCCTAAATTCTCTATATTTGAGCAAATTTGCTATTATAACAAATCTGTTGGACTTGCTCTAATACCCTAGAGTTAGAATTAGCAAACTCCGTGATTGAGCAAATATTTTTCCATGTATGGGATGTTCTATAAGTGGCAGGAAGGGACCACATGAATGAAGCCCAAATTGTGTCATTAGTTTGAACATTCCACCACAGTTTGCATGAAAAAAGCTTGAATTATGGCCCTAATGTCTCTTAGCCAATCTCATTCTCATATGTGGGAAATGTCATCTTACCCCATTCTCTCCAGACCATTTTTTGTGAAGACTCATTTTCTCCACAAAAATTTTTTGATGCCATAACCTCCATTTTCTTGATGACAGCTAAGGGGGGTTGGAGGACTGCAAAGACATGGTAGGGATGGAGAGAAAGACATGATTCAATAGCACCAGTCTCCCAGCTGGGGTGAGCCATTTGTTCTTCCAGTTGTTCAGTGAGTGTTCCATCCTCTCCAAAAGAGGCTGATAATAGATTATTTTATTTCTACCAGTAACCACTGGCACACCCATGTATTTAAAGGGCATCTTGCCTAATTTCATACTTGAGATTCTTTTGATCAACGTCACTAAATTGGAGTTTGCTTTTAGGTTTACATAGAAATCTGTCTTAGAGTAATTTACTCTTTGTCCTGAGCACTGCTCATAAGATCTGAGGACTCTTAAAAATCTCTTCAAATGTGGCTTTGTTGCTGCTAAAAATATAGCAGTATCATTTGCATACATTATATGAGACAATTGTTGTACTCCTCTTGGCATTTTAAAACCTTTTATGTACTGGGTAGCCAGTAGATGTTTTAGTCCTCTTGTCAGTTTTTCTTAAACAAGATTGTATAAAAAAGGTGAGAGAGGGTCACCTTGTTTTATACCTCTATTGGTTGTGAAAAAAGCCAGTAGTTACACCATTTATTAGTACGGATAAGCATGTTGCAGAGATGTTTTGAACAATTAATGACTTTAACTAAATGACCATGGAAACCAAAGTGTGATAAAACTGAATTCAGAAATGGTCTTGACACCATGTCGAAGGCATTTTGCATATTCAGTTGAATTATCACATTCTTATGGTGAGGATTTTTGTTGAGTAATCTGACCATTTCCTACATTTGAATGGTGTTATCAGATATGTCTCTTCCTTTCAAGAAGGCTGACTGTTCAACAGAGGCCAGTTTAGTCATTAATGGCTTCATCATTTTCATTATAATTTTTGAATACAATTTATTCACAAAATTAGAAAGGTTTATTGGTCTGAACTGAGAAAAGGAATTGGGATTTGGAACTTTAGGGATTAGAGTGAGCCATGTACTACTGGACATGGCTCTTGGCAGCTGAGTTCCCTCTAGGAACTCATTTGCTGACTCAAGTAGATCCTCTTTTATTAATCCCAACAATGTGTGAAGAAAGTGCTCGAGAAGCCATCAGAACCAGGATCTCCTTCCTTATTGAGATCAAATACTTAGAACTTATGCTCCTCCTAGTCTACAGGCTTTATCAGGTTGTGATTATCTTCCCCAGTTACCAATTTAGGGATGATGTTCATATAATGTTCAAGAAATTGACCAGAGGTATCTGATTCAGATTCATTTAAGAGGTTCTCAAAAAACATTTGCACCTTCTAATTGAATCTGAGTGGGATCTATATATTATCCACTTCCCTCTGTCATTCTTGATCTTATTTAGCTGATTTCTAGACCTTTTCTATTTAACAGAGTTGGGGAAAAAGATTGTATTATCATCTCCATCTTTCAGCCACCTCAAGTTGGATTTCTACTTCCAAAAGGTTGTCACTTCACTCTTTGCTCTCATAAGGATTGCAGTCTGCCTATTTAGCTCAATCAGGTCAGTATCACTTCTTGTGAACTCAAATAGAATCTCACATTGTGCTACTCTTTCTTCGGCCTGTTTGAGGTTGTGATGTACATCCCCAAAGAAGTCTTTGTTTCACCGTCTGAGTGCTAGTTTAAGTCTTTTTAGCTTTGAGACAACTTTTCTCATACCAGACTCAGGACAGGGTAGGTCCAGGATTGTTCCACTACTGTATTGAAGTTCTCTCTCTGTATCCACATCTGCTGAAACCTAAACGGTTTTGGAGATTGTGTTTCAGAGGTCTGAATTGACAACAATATTGGATTATGGTCGGAGGTAGTTCTACTTAGAACTTGTATAGAGCTGTGTGGGAATAGTTGAATCCACTCTAAATTTCCTAGAGCTCTATAAAGCCTCTGTAGTAAAAGGTCCTCTTTGGACCTTTTGTTTGACCATGTGAATTGATTTCCAAAAGTAGGGACTTCACTTAATCCTAGGGTGTTGATCATTGAATTAAATTCCCTGATGTTGACTAATGGAGGTGATTTGTTGCCTCTTCTCTCAGACACTGAAGTAACAGTGTTGAAGTCCCCAACATAAACTGTTGGTGCTATGGGGAGACCTAGCAGATCATTCCAAAGATCTCTTCTAAGTGAACAAGTTACTTTCGCATAAATAAAGGCACAATTCCAAAAGACTAAGGAGAAGATGTCAGTAATTTGGCACAGAACATAGACTGGGATAATACAGAAAAATTGAACCTATGATTCCAAAAAATCCATATTTTAGCTCTGTCTGCATGCATATAGTTAGAAAAATGCAGTTTGAATTTAGGAGAAATGATGTCTGAGTTAGGATGCCATGGTTCACAAAGGCAGAGGATATTAATTTTTTGCAAAATAATAAGGGTTTTAAGTCTTTTAATGGACTTATAATATCCCCTAATATTCCACACAAGCATGTTACCTAGTACCTTATGTGTATTCATGATTAAACAATTTTTTATTTTTGTGAGGATCGCATCCACTTTTCACAGTGCTGCTTCCTGTGTTGTGCAACTTATCTAGTAGATTCCTAGCCTCTCTATGTAGTCTTTGGGAGGGAGTACCTGCATCCTGAGATGGCTCACTAGGAGTCTCTTTATAAGCTGAACTCATATCATCTTCTTGTTCATGTAACGCCTGGAAAACATTTGATGTTTGTATTTGCTTGTAAGGAATCAATGCTAAAGAATGAGTAGGTTTGTGTATATTTCCTATATACGCGTCATCCAAAGAGTACAAAGTTGAGTCTTTAGTATTACTTAATGTGTTGAAAACATGTGATGCAGCATGTGTAGAGTTGGGGATCAAAGTAGATTCCCAACATCTGACAGAGGAATAAGGATATTCTTATCAACTGTGATGGAAGCAGCTTGCAAATTATGGTCCTTCTGGTTTTGGATAAGCCGCCATTTTCAAGTTTCTTGGCACATATGAGACCTGTTGTGCCTCAGCATCCTTGGTCTTTTCTGATATGGTGAGGCCTGAGGATTCTGCAACTTGGACTGGCTTCCATATCTATGAGTGATCAACCTTCCTTGATCTTCTTTTGGATTGCCTAGCTTTTTTTTTAATTGAAACCACACAAGGTGGGGTGAAATTTATTAGGTTCACCAAACCTGGAAAACCCCTTGGGGAAAAGTGTGATACAATTTTGTCTGAATACAAATTCATAATGTGTAATTATAAATAAAGTATGTATACCCATGTCAACTCCCACAAGCAAGTTCAAGATCGCTATGCGAAGCTCAATTCTGCCGATGGGAGGACTCGCTACTTGCAAGCATGTTAGGGATCGCTATGCGAAGCCCAAATCTTCCGACAAGTACGGGGATAAATAAGTTATTTTCTATGCTTTAAGTATGTCTCAGCATCATATTTGAAAGTTTCCTTGACATTTTTATCTCAGTAAGCTCCATGTGGTGCATTCTTTGGTTGCGGCTTGTGTTATCTCAGTAAGCTCCATGTGGTGCCACCTTTGGTTGCAACTTGTGATTTGTACCATTACTCAGGCATGTCGCCTGCAATACACATACAAAAAGCATCAGCAGTACATGAAAGTTAAGAAATCAAGCCCTAATGTAAGGTAATTCTCTATTGTCTAATAAATCCAAGCCTTTTATGTTACTAGGTAAGTTCTGGGCTGTAAATATTGTGTTTCTTCTCTCTTTACTAGCAAGATTATCTAAGGTATCAACAACTGAATTAGCCTCTCTATATATGTGAATAAAGGTTTTAAGGAAGAAAACTCACTTGTTATTTCCAGAATGGCTCTGATGTAGGGTTCAATCTTCCAAGGAATTTTGAAGTCCTTCCTTATCACTTTAAGTAGTACTTGAGAGTCTATCTCCACTTGTAAATGCTCAATATGCCACCTGAAATCCTTCAACCAAAGCTAAAGTTTCTGCTTCAAGGATGTTTTTTTGTTGCAGATAAACTGATTTTGCCTTGATTACTTGACCTGTGGTAGATCTTATCACCATACCTGCACCAGCATTTGGATTCCCTAGTGATGAGCCATCAGTATTCAATATGAAAGGAGTTGTTGGTAGCCTCCATTTCACTAATTGAATATGTTTGCTCACAATGGGAGCTACAGGTGCTAGCTGGAGTAAATCAGATTGTATGTTCCTTGCCTCTGAGACTTTCCACTGCAATTTGTTTATCCTGATGATACTTTGTAACAGTGTGAGAACCTTTTGTTTCATCCTTTGCATACTGGTTTGTATATTGTCATAGTAATATGTTGTTCTACTACACCAATTACCCAGTTAATGTAAAAAGGTAATACTCTGACAAGTATTTTATGGAGTTCATATTTCACACTTATGGCCCAATAGTGTAGACACCTATCCCATAGACTATTAAAAGTCTCAGGTGTTAGGTCTAACATATCATGAAAATATTTCCATAATTCCTGAATCACTGGGAAATCATGAAACACATGCTCTAATTCATCAAAAGAATTTTTACAAAAGAAGCATATAGATAATATACATAAATGATGTTCCTGCAAAATATCAGATCCTGGCAACAATTTGTTCAGTAGTTTCCAATTGAACACATATATCTTTTTTGGTACATATTTCCACCACATATATTTATATGACTTCATATGCAATCTTTTTGGTCTGAGCAGTTCATAAACAGAAGATGTAGTAAACTCACCATGAGGTTAAAGTCTCTATATCATTTTGTCCTTATAATCCTCATATATAGCAAAATTCTTTGCTAACAAATCAATTATATGCTGAGAAAATCCATGGATCATATCTGTGAGTAGCTCACGTTGGTTAAAGAAGAAATCTTCACATTTAACTCAGGATTAAGGATAACTATATCCTTATTCCAGAAATTTAAAAGATTACCAACCTGAAGCCAGTTGGCTTCCCAGAAAGATACTTCCCCTGCACCAATTTGAATAAATATGTTCTTTTGTGCAATATCATCAATTTCCTTGTATCTTTTCCATGTCTTGGATTTCATTTTACTTTCTGGCAGTGACCACATAAAGGAGTACCAGAGTGATCCTTCTTTTTGCAGCTTCCACCAGATTTTTAGTGAAAAAGCATCAACCAGTAGATGTAGATTCTTAAAACCAAGACCATTATATTTGTCCAAGACTTCCATACTCTGTTTTGACCATATTCAGAATTTTCCCAAAAATATTTTGCAAACAAAACATGTAACATATCCAAAACCCCATCAGTTGGCTAAATTACGGTGAGAATACGTAATGGGATGGCAGATAGAACATACTTTGCTAATATGAGTCTACCAGCTTGATTTAACCATTTGTTTTGCCAGGAAAATAGTTTTTATTAAATAATGTCAAAAATTGACTGAAAAAAGAATGTTTCTTACTTCCTGTAAAGATGGGACACCCTAAGTATTTAAATAGAAAAACACCTTTAGGTAGTAACATCAGAAACCATTTTATGATTAGCCCGTGGAGCTTTATTGGACAGAAAATATGAAGATTTATCTATATTGATAGACACTATTTCATTTTTACTCAAGAATTCCATCATATTTTCTAGGCTATGTTTATTAGCTTTAAGAAAAACCATGGTATCATCAGCAAAACTCAAACTTGTTGTTTTCCTAGCTATGTGTGGCAGTTTATAGTAATCGATTTTAGCAGTATGGTATAGAAAACCCAGGGATCTTGTAAATGCTTCAGTTAGGATGATAAACAGGAATGGAGACAATGGGTCTCCCTGTTTTATCCCTCTTGATGCTTTAAAAAATCCATAGGGTTTTCCATTCACTAAAATCGAGAATGTTACTGCTTTTATATTGCCCATAATGTTTGAAACTAAGTGTGTGTTGAATCCCAGTTTTAGAAGTAGTTTAGTTAAAAAACTCCATGAGACTCTATCAAATGTTTTCAACATGTCAAGTTTTAGGAAAATATTAAAGCCCCCTGTTTTATTATGCAGATAATCAGTTAAATCATACATCAAAAGTATATTATCTGCCAATTCTCTTTCCTGAACAAATGCAGAGAGTTCAGGAGAGATCAGTAAAGGCATTATGGGCTTCATTCTATTAGTGTAGACTCTTGAAAAGTTTTTATTGTGGAAGTTTGACTATCTTATAGGTCTAAAATCAGAAAATGAGGTATTCACTTGTCTTTTTGGTATAAGGGTAATAAAAGTAGCAGATATTGCTCCAAGATTGGTACCCCTATAAGAAACTCATACACTGCATTAATCAGATCAGTTTCTATAATATCCCAGAAGTGTTTATGTACCTGAGTATCCATCAGATCCTGGAGCCGAGTCTCCATCCAAGGAAAAGATAAATTTCTTCAGTTCCTTTGCATCCACCTGCTTCATCAGATCCTTATTGATTTCATCAACTTTTAGCTCTGGAATGTGTTGCAATAGTTCATCTGTAACATTCTCATCAACACTCAAGCCATCATTAGATAATAAATCATGGTAGAATTGAACAACTTCAGATCCAATATCATCTGGATTAGTTATCCAGTCATCATTAGAGTTTTTGATCAAAGTTATTTTCTGTCTAGAATGTTTACCTTTAATAGTAGAGTGAAAACATTTAGTGTTCAAATCTCCCTCAGCTAACCACTTTAATCTAAAATTCGGTTTCCAATAAGTCTATTCTCTCAGTAGTGCTATGGCCATCTCAGCTTGAGCTAAATGGAGTTGTGCTCTACTAGTGCCTGAATTTTCTCTCTGATGATCTAGTTTTTCTGTAATACCTTTTCTTCTGAAATTCTCACATTATCCTAAATATTACCAAAGGCTTCTGTATTCCAGTTTTTGAGCCCAGCCTTTAGCCTTCTGAGTTTAACAGAAAAATTCATCATCCCATATACCCCAGTACTTTCTACCCAGTTACTCTTTATGACATCTAGAAAATCAGCATGTGATATCCAACAATTTTGAAATTTGAAGGATTTTGGGATATTTTGTATTCCATGATTTTCTAGTCTGATTAAAAGAGGAGAATGATCAGAGTTCAGTCTAGACTTTACTCTAATACTAGTATTTGGGAGTAGATTTTGAAAAGTTTGAGATATTAAGCCCATGTCTAATCTTTCCCATACAGTACATATATTCCCTGATCTCATTCTTCTATTTCCAGTCCAAGTAAAAAGGTTCCCAGATGTTGGAATTTCTATCAAATTATTTTCATTTATGAAGTCATTGAATTCCAACACTGAGTCAAGGTTTGGAGTAGATTGACCAATATATTCATGACTTGCATATCTCACAGTATTGAAGTCACCCACAAATAAGGTTGGCAGATTACTATGTGCGTGTAATTCATCCCACAGCTCTCTTATGTATTATGTTTAGCATAAATGAAACATGCATGCCATATAGTAGCTAATGATGTATGATGTATATCTGCTTTTCTTACACATTGATCATGAGTAGCAGCAATGGTAATGCTGAAATCATCATCCCATAAGATCCGGATTTTGTTCCTAGGATGTGCATAAAAATGGTTGTACTTATATGCAACTAATGAAAGGTGATTGCTGTCTAAGAAAGGTTCAAGTATAACAAATAATTCAATTTTATTTTTTCCTTTTTATATTTAAAACCCTCACTTGTGTTCTAAAGTTCCTAATACCTCTAGCATTCCATACACATAAATTGATGCTTGACATAATTAAACTAATGCATGAGGATCAATCTGAGATCTAGTAGTCATTGTCTTCTATATACTAGAATAATCTTTCTTAACTCTTTTTTTTTGATAGTTTGATCTGGTTGACTACTCATATCAGTTAAAGTAGAAGATAGCAGTTTATCAAACCTATTTTTGTCCTCTAACAGTGGTTCCAATAAGAAATCTCCTTCTATATCTTTAGCTTCTTTTTTCTTGTGACCACTGTTAATTTGGTAATGCTGCCATACTGTTTATCATAGTTATTTCATCGAAGGAGAGAGAAACATTCATACCTGTACTTACCATCTGACTTGTTGTCTCAGTTTCAGTGATTTACAATCCCATATTTGTTACTTGGTCTGCATTCTCTTCAACTTGATCTGCAACCCCTTTCAAAGCTGTGTCATTAGCTGCTTCAGTACTTCCTTTTGAAAGGTTCTTGTTCATTTGTAAATCCTTCTCTTCAGTGTTCTTTTCCATTGTAGTTCCCTGGCTATGTTGTGAATCTTTAACTCCTGTACATATTGCTTTACCTGAAGAGAACTCAAGGACAATATTAGCTTCAATGAAGCCAGTGATTGAATCACTGGCATCCTTCCCCAACAGAGTAACATTATCTGTTGTTGTATCATGATCATCTATTAAAATATGATTACTTTGAATCTGAATAAGAGTAGGTGCTTGTGAATAATATTTTTGTGTAACTATTTTTTGAACTATATTATCTTCTTTAGCAATATTGGGATTTGAAGCAGTCTGAGAAGGTAAAGTAGTAACATGTTGTGCTTGTAGCTCGGTACTCTTAATTTGACCGTTGTTGGTTCTCCATGGTCCTTGCTATAGTCCTCTTCTCTCTCCAGACCTTTTAACCTGGACCTGCATCCAAGAAACCTCTCTTGTCCAATGAGATATGCTCAACATTTGATATATTAGTAGTAATCAAATCAGTTGGAGTTTCATTTTTTTTCCTTATTAGATAACCAAGAGGAAGCATTATTATCAAAATTATCCATCAGTGTAGGTTTCCAAGGATCAGAAAGCCTAGGTCTAGTTTCACTTTGACAAGTATCGATGTGATGACCCAATTTCAGACATTTTAGACAATGAGAGAGGAGGCTTTCATATTCAATTTTCTGCCAATATCCCATATTTTTGAAACTGAGCCAAATCCTATCAATTAGAGGTTAGGCAATTAGGGGATTGCCTAGCTTGTGCCTCCTGCTTCTTCAGAATGTGGTTCTCTTATAACTCCGGTGCAGTATACCACAAATATCATCTTGGTGGCCAGTTCTCTTACAATGAGAGCAGTACTGTGGCAAATTGTCATACTCTATCTCATATTCCACCAAAGAATTAGGGTTGCCGATGGTGATGGACTTGTGGCGTTCTTGGAGTAGATCCACCTCAACACACACTTTAATTGTCGAGGGCCTGTTCAATGCACTCGTAGCTGCATCCATCCAAAGGTAGACCCCTATCGAGTTGCCAAAATCTTCAATTGACGATCGATTATAAAACTGGATTGGGCCTTTGTGGATGGTGGCCCAAACCTAGCACCACCGATGACTCTTTGTGCAGCGAGAAGTCCGGGCTCCACTTGAGTATCCTCATGGTGTTGCCCAAAATTGTGCAGATTGATCGGATTCAAAAGCTTTGGTAATCCTCTTTCAATTGGAACCAGATCAAGATATGTGTAAAGTCAATCAAACCAAGCTGAAACTTACCCCCAAATCCCAGACCTTGGAAGTGTTTGTTGAGCTCCGCCATGGGTGGTTTGCCTATGGTGAATTTCCCGATCAGACTGTTTTGATAGTGGGAGGTGAAGGTTTGCATAGCCTCATCGGAGTATATGCATGCTATCTTACCGTTGACCCATCGGGAAATCAGCTTGATCTCAGGGTTATATGGGAGAGTAGTGAAAAATGGTTGGGGTTTTGGTTCCAGAACATCGGCCAAGGTCTTTCCGGCGGTGGCGCCGCCCGTGATGGGCGGTGGATCCACCATGGAAATGGTCGTTACTGACCGTTGTCCCCGTAACAGTAACTAATAACGGGCAGATGTTTTAGAGAGAAGACAAAGAAAATGTTGAGAGAGAAAGTCTCGGTGCATTTGATTATGTTGTATCTACTGTATTTTTGTATTTCTGTTGATATTGATCATTGTCTATTTAAATTTAAAGGGTTTATACATGCAGGTCTAATTACTAATGCAGGTCCGGAAAAGACTAGATTACCCTTTTAATTTCATTGTGGCCTAGACCTACATTAGTAATTCTAGGGGTGGGAGGTCGCCGTTGTACCTCTCCAAAAATATAATTTATATTTCACTCACAAGCTCTACACACAACTAAGCATATGGTGGCAAGCAAGGTTCGTTTCCACAGAGAAGAAGAGATTTTCAAGTATCTCAAATAGATTTACTACTCTAACTACTATAACAACTATAATATAATATATATATATATAAGCGATGTAAAAAGGGGGAGGGGGGGGGGGGAATTTGGAGTTTGGTTGTAGAAAACACTACAATGTTATGCTAAGTTATAGCTAAAGATCACAATTAAATTATAGAGAAGATGGATTAACTATGAGATTACTAGACCTGGTGGCATTCGACTTCAACTTTCGACTCGAGATTAATCCTTGAACTACAACACATTGCATTTTAGGGTTTACGATTACTTATCGAGATTAACTACTTTTGAAAGCGAATATAGATAATCATTCTCTCGTTTATAACCAAGAAACAATGTAGCATTATTTCAAAGTTCTCGCCTCTAGATATAACAAGTGAAAGCACTATGTTCAATCTAGTGATGGCATTGGATATGAGAAATGATAAACATGTAAGCAAGGCAATTGAACACTAGATAGGGAACAATGGATGAAAGCATACAAAGCACTATTCCTCTTAGCTCTAATGATCCATTAGGCAAAATGGAAGCATTCTACCCATTGATTTAGCAAGTATTCAACACATACTACAATTAGGAAGAAAGCCAATCAATTCATGCATCAAATTCATATGAAATCATCACATTCAATTGCTAATCACAATACCCATAAACAATGCATAAAGAGTTCTCGTAATCAAAGATTGAAAGTCTACATCGAATGCTCCCAAAAGTTATTTAGCCTACTACAATCATCATAATCATCATAAACATGTCCATGGAACCAAATTGAAAGAAAAACTAGAAGGAAAATGGAAAGAAGGAGTTCTTTGGGTGAAAAACTGATCCCTCTCCTTTGGGATAAGAGGGGCTTTTATAGCCACAAAAGTCAACCCGCGGGAGGGGTCAACAAGCTGGAATTTTAGTGACACTTGTTTAGCGACGCTTGTTTTGGTTGCTGTTTTTTGGCTCCACTTCTTCATAAAGAGCAACGCTTTTCTGAGGTTAAGCAACACTTCCTTCAAGCATGAGTGACGCTTCCTTCAAACTTCAATGACACTTCCTTCAAGTCTGAGTGACACTTCCTTCAAGCTTGAGTGACACTTCTCTAGGAAAGGGTGACACTTTTCTGGGCAAGGTCGACACTTTTCTGGGCAGCTTCTATCACTTCTATCCCTTCCATTAAGAGCTTCCAAAACATGTACTTTACATAGGATTTTACAAGTCTTACCCATAGAGCATTAAACTAGTAATCGACTTCAATATCCTACATTAAGTGTCAAATAGAGTTCGATATAGAGCTTAAATGTGCTAAAGATTAGAGTATATTCATGGCACATCAAACTCCCCCACACTTAGTCTTTTACTCGTCCTCGAGTAAATCACCCTATGCACTCCCTCATAATATGAATCTCACAAAATACCCCCACTCTACGTTCTACATCTCCTCTTCTAAATCACTCAAGGTCCCCCACACTTATTGTTAAACATCTCTAAATCGAGAATCAACGATTAAGCTTTAAAGTTGGGGAACCTTCCCTCCTAAGGACTACCCATGTGATCGACTCCAACGATCCACATCCCCCTAAAATTTCATCTCCAATCACAATTCTAACCCCGTGTAGTGGACTTATAACGATCCCCATCCGATAAAATCGGATAGTCCACCACATATCCTAAGGGTGCCTCTCTACATCACCAATGCTCGAAAGCATTATGTAGGCACTATCTAGCCATGCCAATCTACTAATAAAACAATTACATCATGGCATCAAAACCTCCACTAGTCATAGCAAAATGATATGGCTACATCAACGTCCATAACTATCCTAGTACACATTCATTTTCAAGAGTTCTAAGCACTTAAAATCATAAAATCATATCAAGAGTGCTTAAACTCTACTCCAAAACACAATCATCTCCCCCAACAAGTTTACCTCAAACTGGATTCATTAAAATAATAAACAAGAAACCTCTCCTTTTGCCTATGTGCCTCTCGATTTTCACATAGCCTCTCTCTAAGCCTCTCACTTTTGCCTAGGCCTTGTTAATTTTATTTAGACCTATCCGGGCTTTTAACACTCTTTTTTTATTTTTTATTTTTTTTATTTTTTTTTCTTTTACAATGAACTAAGCAAAACAGAACACTACACCTCCCCACACTTAAACTAAACATTGTCCTCAATGTTAAAAGAACAAAGATAGGCAAGAACAAAACCAGGGAAGGGATAAAATAAACTAGAAAGAGAACAAGCAGAATGCTTCACAAGAGATAAACTAACCAGAGACTACACCACAGAAATAGTGTCAAGGAAGAGGTGGTGATAGCCTGGCCGGTCGAGTGGTGTGACGACATGGTGGAGATTGCGTCGGGGATCAGGACTCCAGCTGTAGCAGTGGGAGGACTCCCCGTGGGATGAGAGTGGCGACGCCGGCGTTAATGGGAGAATGTATATGGCAGTGGGGCGGGAATGATTGGAGATCAGCTCCGGTGGAGATAGGCCGGGAGTTGATCGGAATAGACGATCGCCCACAGTGCCCAGGGCAGCGAAGGTGCCCGGCGATGTAGCAGCCGGTGATAACTGGCGATTGGAGCCTTGGAGGTGCTAGTGAGAAGACAGCAATGTCGATGATGGACGATCTGTATGATGGATCAGGGGCGCCACGCGCAATGGTGGAGACGCGGCGGGGTGAGGGTGGAGATTGCCGAGTGATGAGTCGTGGTGGCGATGGGCTTCGACCACGCGGCGAGGATGAAGGAGATGCGGTTGGCTCGCCGGTGGTAAGTGTCCGTCGACCGAGAGATGGTGGTGCTATGGTGGGCGCCGATCGGAGATAGGCAGTGGGTTTTGGTCGGTGGAGTTGAGGTGGAGAATGGCCGGCGATGTGATGGTGGTCGGAGATGGTGGTTGAGAGGTGATATGGTGAGGGGTGGTTACGGGAATAAGTTTGGGAAAAGTAGGATTTATAGTGAAGGATGGAGGATAGAAATATGGCTAAGTATGGGAAGGGGGATTTTCAGCCCAAAACGCTCGGGGGAGCATTCTTGACTGAGCTTGGCTGTGATTTCTCATGCCAAAACGCTTGGGGCGAGCTATTTCGGCTGAGTTTTTTCCTTTTTTTTTTTTTTTAACAATTCATAATGAATTCTCGAGATTACTCCGGTCTAATTCCTGCACAATCAAATACATATTGAGCGTAAAATCTCCTCAAAATAAATATGCACCACACTAAACTACAAATCAGCAAAATCAACTAAATGGAAAATAGAAAAAAAAAGTTATCATTCGATTGAATTTGAAAACCAAGAACGATCAAAACCGTTTATTTAACGTCGTCGGCACGACTTACCTCATTACTCATAAATCGGGTCAGCGAGTGTGACCTCGTCGATTATTTCCGACTTAAAAGTTTCATAATATGGTTTCAACCGTTGGCCATTCACTTTCAAAATCTTGGAGGTCTCTTCACTCTTGATATATTTTCACTACCACAAACGGTCCCATCCATCGAAAACGCAATTTCCCGGGAAATAGACGAAGGCGAGATAGAAATAGGAGAACTTTTTGACCAACTTCAAAGTTCTTCCTAATAATCATGTTATCATGCCAAACCTTCGTTTTCTCCTTATAAATGGCGGCGTTCTCGTAGGACTCGTTCCTTAACTCCTCTATCTGTTGTAGTTGCAACTTCCTTTCCTTCCCCGCTTCATCTAGATTGAGATTGAACTCCTTAATCGCCCAATAAGCCTTGTGCTCCAGCTCCACCGGAAGATGGCACGGCTTCCCAAAAACTAATCGATATGGAGACATGCCAATTGGTGTTTTAAAAGCCGTCCTATACGCCCACAATCCGTCATCTAACCGAGTACTCCAATCCTTTCTAGTCAACTTAACCGTCTTTTCAAGGATGGACTTGATTTCCCGATTGGAAACTTCGGCTTGTCCATTAGTTTGTGGGTGATAGGTGGTTGAGGTCTTGTGAGTGACACCATATTTCTTCAATAATGCGGCGATGGTTCGATTGCAAAAGTGAGATCCTCTATCACTAATCAATGCTCGGGGAATCCCAAACCTAGAGAAGATGTTGGCTTTGATGAACGCTGCAACCACTTTAGAATCATCAGTTTTAGTGGGGATTGCCTCAACCCACTTTGAAACATAATCAACCGCAAGCAAGATATATTTGAAACCAAAAGAGTTTGGAAAAGGACCCATAAAATCAATGCCCCATACATCAAATAATTCACAGTATAAAGGAGCACTTTGGGGCATTTCATGACGAGAAGAGATATTTCCTACTCTTTGACATTTATCACAAGACTTGCAAAAACTATATGCATGCTTATTCAAACTAGGCCAATAAAAACCACAATCTAGCACTTTTCGGGCGGTCCTCCTAGCACCGAAATGACCACCAAATGCATAAGAATGGCAAAATGGGAGAATAGAATTAACCTCACTATCAGGAATGCATCTCCTCACAACTTGGTCGGAACAATGTTTCCAAAGATATGGATCATCCCACACATAGAACTTTGCATCATGCCTCAATTTGTTCTTTTGAGTTGTGGTGAAACGAGGAGGAAACTTGTGAGTGACAAGATAATTTACAATATCAGCATACCATAGAAGAGAAACGCTAATGGCATATAAATGCTCATCGGGGAACTCTTCTTGAATATTTTCTTGTCACCCATTTGTTTCGCCACCTATCCATGGCACCAACCTACTCAAGTGGTCGGCCACAAGGTTTTCGGCACCCTTCTTGTCCTTCACTTCCAGGTTGAATTCACTCAAGAGTAAAATCCATCGAAGCAACCTTGGTTTTGCGTCTTTCTTCGTCATTAAATAACGAAGTGCTGCATGGTCAGTGTAAACAATCCTTGGTACCAAGCAAATAAGACCGAAATTTTTCAAGTGAGAAAACTACCGCAAACAATTCTTTCTCTGTGGTAGAATAATTTCTCTGAGCCTCATTAAGAGTCATAGATGCATAATAGATGGCATGGGGCACTTTTCCTACCCTTTGACCTAATACCGTGCCAACGACATAGTCACTTGCATCACACATAATCTCAAAGGGAAGAGACCAATTAGGAGGTTGTATGATGGGGGCGGACACAAGCATAAGCTTTAAACAATCAAATGCCCTCTTACAACTCTCATCCATCACAAATTCCACATCCTTTTGTAACAACTTGCACAAAGGAGAAGCAATTTTTGAGAAATATTTGATAAAACAGCGGTAGAAACCCGCATGACCAAGAAAAGATCGAACTTCACGCACACAAGTAGGGTAAGGCAAAGTTTGAATTGTATCAATGTTAGCTTTATCTACCTCAATACCCTTAGAAGAAACCACATGACCTAGCACAATGCCCCTTTCAACCATAAAGTGACATTTCTCAGAATTAAGCACAAGATCAAAATTAATGCATCTTTGAAGGACTAATGACAAGTGTTTCAAACAATCATCAAAAGAATTTCCATGGACGGTGAAATCGTCCATAAAAACTTCAACAAACTTTTCCACATATTCTGAGAACATACACCTTTGGAAAGTAGATGGGGAATTGCATAGTCCAAAAGGGATACGTCGTTAAGCAAACATACCATAGGGGCATGTGAATGTGGTCTTCTCTTGATCCTCTGGCGTGATGGGCACTTGGAAATAACTTGAATAACCATCAAGAAAACAATAGAAAGAATGGCCTGCAAGTCTTTAAAGCATTTGGTCAATAAATGGCAAAGGAAAATGATCTTTCCTAGTTACCGCATTCAACCTACGGTAATCTATGCAAACTCGCCATCCATTCTGAACACGGGTAGGTACCAACTCTCCCTTTTGATTCTCCACCACCGTGACACCGGTTTTCTTAGGGACCACATGTGTTGGGCTCACCCACTTGCTATCAGAGATTGGATAGATTATCCCCGCATCTAACAATTTGATTACCTCGGCTTTTACCACCTCCATCGTAGGTGGATTTAACCGCCGTTGAGGTTGTGCACTGGTTTGGCCTCATCCTCCAACAAGATCTGATGCATGCATGTGCTTGGACTAATACCCTTTATGTCGGATATAGTCCACCCTATTGCCTCCTTATGATCACGTAGCACTTTCATCAACCTCACTTCTTGCTCTTCAGTAAGTTTACTAGATATGATCACATGAAGTTTCTTACTTTCATCGAGATAAGCATATTTGAGGTCTTGGGGTAGTGGTTTCAATTCCACCACCGGAGACGTCTCGAGAGAAGATCGGTCTCCCGATGCTCTCGAGTCGGAAAGACCTAAGATAGGCGTATCTAGGGAAAGTTCTTCATATGAATCTAGTGCACTCACACTTTCTCTCACTCTAGCACTAACACTACGAAAGGTTGAGTCATCACTACACAAGCTCCTTTCAATAGCATTCAACAAAGGATCATGAGCACCATCTTTAAGAACATCTTGCACACAAACTTCAACCACATCAATAGAATTGCAAGAATGATCATCAATTGGGGATTCCATATCATCATGATTGTGAAATTCTATTTTATCCCCATCAAATTCCATGGTGAGTTTACCATTAAACACATCAATCACGGCTCTTGACGTTTTCAAAAATGGGCGCCTCAATAGAATTGGTGCGGCATAGTTATCATGTTCCATGTCAAGAATGTAAAAATCCGCGGGGAAAATCAACTTGTCGACCTTGACCAACACGTCCTCTACAATACCCTTAGGGTATGCACTAGAACGATCGGCAAGTTGAATCACCACCCCGGTTTTAAGCAAAGGCCCAATATTCAAAGATTTATACACAGATAAGGGAATCAAGTTAATTGATGCACATAAATCTAGCATGACCTTTTGAAAAAATATCCCTCCTATGGTGCAAGGAATGGTAAACATCCCGGGGTCACCACATTTAGGAGGGAGTTTAACTTGAAATAGAGCCAAAACATTAACATTCATCCCCTCCTTAGTGGCATCTTTTAAACGTTGTTTACGATTATTAGCACATAGTTCCTTCAAGCATATCTAGGAACTTGACTAATAGCATCGAGCAAAGGAATGTTTACCTCACATTTACGAAAGACTTCGTAAACGTCCTTGTCAACCTCCTTCTTTCGAGTATCTTTCAACGCCTCGCGGTACGGAGGCTCCACATCAAATAGTTGAGTTTCCTTCTTCTTCTTGTGAGGGTGAGAAAATGGAGGAGAAGGTGGCTCGCCATTAGGTGATGTCCCTTGAACAAGTATCTCCGTTTCAACCCCTTTTCCCTTAAGGATCTTCTCTACACCCCGTTTCTCGGCTCTTTCTTCGGTCTCCTTCACCAATACAACATCATCCTTTGCTAATGTTTCTTCAACCACCTCATTAGTCAAGTGTTTCACAACAAACCCCTTCTTGGCCTCTTCTTCAACTACGACCTCGGGTTTTTGGACCTCTTTACCACTCCTCAAAGTTATGGCACTCGCGTTGGCTCTTGGATTCACTTGCGTTTGAGAGGGTAACTTCCCAGAGTTTCGGGACGCCAATTTTCCCATAGTGGTAGACATTTGACTCATTTGCACCTCCAAAGTCTTCATGAGGGGATCTTGTGTGGCTTGCCCCGAGCTTTCCCCTTGGTCATGTGATTTTCCTTCAAACCTTTGGAAGTTTTGAGGTCCCCTATTGTAGGATCTCTCTTGGCCTTGATTCCTAGGGTATGGTTGAGGTGGAGGTTGATAGTATTGGTTGTGATTATCTTGGTATCCTCGATACCCTTCACCTTGGTATCCTTCTCCTTGGTAGTCTTGGTAGTCTTGATACCCTTGATCTTGGTAGCTTTGATACCCCCCATAACCTTGATTGCCTTGGTTTCTAGGATAGTTTTTTTGGGGAGGTGCTCTATCATAGGATTGACTACCTTGACCTTAGTAGGATTGGTCATTGGAGGAGGTTTGTTGGCCTTGTTGCTCCCTTGGTTCATCTCTCCACCGAAAGTTAGGATGATCCCTAGATCCGGGGTTATATTGTTGAGCGTAAGGGTCATACCTTCTTTGAAAGCCGCTATCACTCCCTTGGCCTTGACCACCTTGATACCCTCTAGGTCTATCACCTTGAAAACTCCTACCTCCTTGGAATCCTCTACCACCTTGATTTCCCCCATAAAATCCTACGGCATTCACTTTTTCTTCGTAGTCATCTTGAGTTTGGGGACAAGAATCGGTGGAATGGTTAAGAGAACATGTGTCGCACGTCAAGACTTGTTGCCTTCTATTTTTTCCCATGTTTCCACCACTTTGTGCCACAACTAAACTCTTTACCGCGGCCGTGAGCTCTCTTATCTCCGCTTGAGTGGTGTCATCTCTAGCCAACATGGAGACAATTGGTCTTGCCCTCCTACTTCTTCTAGGCCATTCTTCTCGTGCTAGGCGCTCAAACAACTCCATAGCATCGGTGGATTCAATCAAAGAAATGGAACCAAGACAAGCACTCTTCACTAACCGAGAGTCTTGTTCATTAACACCATTGTAGAAGAAGGCAACCAACTGAGGCTCGGTGTAGCCATGACAGGGTCAACTTGCTACAAGCATTTGAAATCTCTCCCAATAGTCTTGGAAGCTACATTCTTCCTCCTGAAGAATGTTGCTAATGGCTTTAACTATCACCGAGGATTCAGAGGGGGGAAAGAACTTGTCAAGAAACCTTTCCTTCAATTCCGACCATGAGGTGATGGAGTTGGACGGAAGACGACTCAACCAAACCTCGGTTTTGTCTTTCAAAGTAAAAGGGAAGGTTTTCATTTTGAAATGATCCTCATTAACTCCAGGGGGTTTCATTCTACTAGTAACTCGAAGGAAGGAATCGAGATGGTAGTTGGGATCGTCGGTATCTCGACCATAGAAGGATAGAAGTGCATGTATAACCCCCGACTTGATCTCACATTCGGTACCTGTCGGAAAAATGATACTCGATTGTTCTTGATCATAGGCTTGACGCATATACCCCCTCATAGGAATGTTGGTGGGAGGATTGTTGGCACGGTGGAATGGGTTGAAAAAGGTATCACGGGGTGCTTCTTCTCCCGCCATATTGGAATTGGATGCTTCACTTTCCAAAAGATTGTTGGAAGGAACACTTTCTTGTGTACTCCTTCTGAGTTGTCGAAGAGTCCTAGTTAATTCGGAGTCGTAGTGCAAAGGGTCTTGGTTCGAGGAACGAGTACGAACCATGCACCAAGAGCTAGAGCAATACGTCTCCAAGAAAAAGAAACAAAAACAAAGAAAATAGAGTTAGAGAAAAACTACAATCAATACCTAAAAATACGCCTCTTCCCCGGCAGCGGCGCCAAAATTTGGGAGGTCGCCGTTGTACCTCTCCAAAAATACAATTTATATTTCACTCACAAGCTCTACACACAACTAAGCATATAGTGGCAAGCAAGGTTCGTTTCCACAGAGAAGAGGAGATTTTCAAGTATCTCAAATAGATTTACTACTCTAACTACTATAATAACTATAATATAATATATATAAAACCGATGTAAATAGGGGGAAAATTTGGAGTTTGGTTGTAGAAAACACTACAATGTTATGCTAAGCTATAGCTAAAGATCACAATTAAACTATAGAGAAGATGGATTAACTATAAGATTACTAGACCTGGGGGCATTCGACTTCAACTTTCGACTCGAGATTAATCCTTGAACTACAACACATCGCATTTTAGGGTTTACGATTACTTATCGAGATTAACTACTTTCGAAAGCGAATATAGATAATCATTCTCTCGTTTATAACCAAGAAACAATGTAGCATTATTTCAAAGTTCTCGCCTCTAGATATAACAAGTGAAAGCACTATGTTCAATCTAGTGATGGCATTGAATATGAGAATTGATAAACATGTAAGCAAGGCAATTGAACACTAGATAAGGAACAATGGATGAAAGCATACAAAGCACTATTCCTCTTAGCTCTAATGATCAATTAGGCAAAATGGAAGCATTCTACCCATGGATTTAGCAAGTATTCAACACATACTACAATTAGGAAGAAAGCCAATCAATTCATGCATCAAATTCATATGAAATCATCACATTCAATTGCTAATCACAATACCCATAAACAATGCATAAAGAGTTCTCGTAATCAAAGATTGAAAGTCTACATCGAATGCTCCCAAAAGTTATTTAGCCTACTACAATCATCATAATCATCATAAACATGTCCATGGAACCAAATTGAAAGAAAAACTAGAAGGAAAATGGAAAGAAGGAGTTCTTGGGGTGAAAAACTGATCCCTCTCCTTTGGGATAAGAGGGGCTTTTATAGCCACAAAAGTCAACCCGCGGGAGGGGTCAACAAGCTGGAATTTTAGTGACACTTGTTTAGCGACGCTTGTTTTGGTTGCTGTTTTTTGGCTCCACTTCTTCATAAAGAGCGACGCTTTTCTGGGGTTAAGCAACACTTCCTTCAAGCATGAGTGACGCTTCCTTCAAACTTCAATGACACTTCCTTCAAGTCTGAGTGACACTTCCTTCAAGCTTGAGTGACACTTCTCTGGGAAAGGGTGACACTTTTCTGGGCAAGGTCGACACTTTTCTGGGCAGCTTCTATCACTTCTATCCCTTCCATCAAGAGCTTCCAAAACATGTACTTTACATAGGATTTTACAAGTCTTGCCCATAGAGCATTAAACTAGTAATCGACTTCAATATCCTACATTAAGTGTCAAATAGAGTTCGATATAGAGCTTAAATGTGCTAAAGATTAGAGTATATTCATGGCACATCAAGGGGCATTTCAAGTCAAAATCAGACCTGCATTAGCAAATCATACCTGCATGTATAATTCCTGTAAATTTATGATGGTGGGGAAAGTGACAATGATAGGGAGACATTCATAAAAAACAACATGTTAATTTAGACTATCAGTTTTGGAATAGACCATTTATATTTATAGATTGGGCCTAGTTACAGTAATAATTAGGAAGGAAGGGTTAAACTATAAAATATATTGGGTAGGAGTTCCTTATGTTGCCGTTTATCAAAATTTACTCCTATTAATTATTTCAAGAGCCTTCCTTTATATCTTCTTACTGAGGCGCCTAGGCACAACGAAAGGAACAAAATGGTGGATCCCATCAATAAATAATCCACCCATTTCCATAATTCATTTTTAATATCAAATAATCGTAATTAAAAATAAGAATTATAGATTAAAATATGTACATTTTAATATGAAATACTGATGAATAAAAAATAAGGATTATAAATTAAAATATGTCCATTATAAATATGAAATACTCATGGTTAAAAAATAAAGATTTTAAATTAAAATATGTACATTTTAATATGAAATAGTTATCATTTAAAAATAAAACTTTTAAGTTAAAATACGTACATTATAATACGAGATACTCATGGTTAAAAGATAAGGATTTTATGATAAAAATATGTACATTTGATATGAATTACTCATGGTTAAAAAATAAGGATTTTAAGTTAAAATATGCACATTATAATATGAAATACTCATGGTTAAAAATTAAGGATTTTAAGATAAAAATATGTACATTTGATATGAATTACTCATGATTGAAATTAAGGATTTTAAGTTAAAAATATGTACATTTGATATAAAACATTCATTGTTATAAAATAAGGATTATAGATTAAAATATGTACATTTTAATATGAAATACTAATGAATAAAAATCAAGGATTTTAATTAAAAATATGTATATTTTAATATGTTTACGCATGGTTTAAAAATAATCATTTTAAGTTAAAATATGTACATTTTAATATGAAATACTCATGGTTAAAAAATAAGGATTTTAAATTAAAATATGTACAATTTAACATAAAATACTCATGATTAAAATATAAAAATTTTAAGTTCAAATATGTACATTTTAATTTTAAAATTTTTTAAGTCAAAACCATCCAAGTGGACGGGAGGATTCTTCACCGCTCCTCGAACCTTCATAAAAGCAATAAAAATACATGATCGGGTTTGGATAAATCCAATAATACACATAAAACCCTTTTGGAGTTTTTGTGGCAATTCAATTGAGGTGCAGAGTGATTCCAAGATAGTCGTACTACTACTCCGCCTCGGTATGACTACACGTACTACTAAAAACAGGGATATATCGTAAGAAAACTTAGGTCTAATACCCGAAAGTATCTAAACTACATGACAAGTATAATGTCCTTAATTCGCAATATAATACACAAAGTCTACATCATCTACGCATAACATGCATAGACCGAAAAGGGTCTTTCCTCCCGCCAAATACACAGGTTAGGAGGGACATGAAAAACAAATAGACAATGATACTCCATAAATTAGTCAGGACATTTTGCAAAAAGACCCATTCCAAATCATATCACTCTAAAAACATATATATGTAAATTAATGTCAGTACTAGAGCAATTCCAACTAATCATGGTCTGATTGATTAGTGGCCAAATATTGTACAAAAACAAATGCAATCTAACACGATATAAGCCAAGGTTTAACCGATCTACAAATCTAGTAACGGTATTGCCAACAGTACGTATTCAAACTATTGTGACTCGGATTTCTCCTAATTGTACAAATCAGATCCGAAACTAAATAAAGTTTAACTGAATAAAGGGACCCGTCAGAAAACTAGGATAAGCAAATCACATTCAGTCCCATATTTTATTACCAACATCAAAACACATATACCCACACATATAGAGAGCTACACCGCGAGAAATGAGATTGTCCTACTATAGGCTATTACCGGCCTGATCATAGCGAGGAATGAGACAGTCTTGTACAGGCAGAGCAAGGACGATAGTTTATAGCGAGCAATGAGACTTTTTTGGGGACTGGCCATATTGTTTGGGATGCCGACCCAGTACTGTAATCCGTATGAACTCGGCAAGTCAGACTGGGACTTTCCGAAAGCGCTGCTGTTTACAACCATGACCCTTTAGACCCCTCTTGTAGTAGTATGTTTTGATAGGCTGTTACCGGCCTTTTGATATGGTGTTACCGCCATTGATGCAGAGAATGTCTAGTCAGTTCACATTCTCAGGAAATTCTCTGTAATCATACACATAGGGTATGGAGGAGGTTCATAGATAGATATATTTTTAGATTCTCCTCCTAATCCCACAAACTGCCTACATTTTTGGAAATGATTGTACTACATAGTTGCTTTCAGGGTGTGGTGAGTTTATATATTTCACTCCACCATCGTGTGGTTTAAATGAAAAAAAATCAAAACACATATACCCTAAAAAGACTGAAAATAATTTTTAAAAGGAAAAAAAGAAGTAAAACCACTTTCTCAGTCTAATTGTACCAGCTCCAGTAGAAACATGTCCAAATCTGCCCGACCCGGCCCGACAAGACCGAGCCAACCTGCATGTTGACATGGCCAAAACCCCCTAAACAAACGGATCCGGGGAAGATCTGAGCACCCCCGGATCGATGGGCATTGAAGTCTCGGATCGAGCGCAGGACTCACGTTCGGGTGGACCACTGACCTTCGGGCCGTCCGGGTTCGCCGGGGCCGTCCGAGTCAGTGGGTGAACGGGTGCGGTGGCGACCCGCATCGCCGACCACTGACCAGAGATCATAGTTTATATAGAGAAAAGAAACTGTAAAGTTTCGACGGAGAAATATGGTTTCGGGTTATGGGGTTGGGATGGGGTGGTAAAGGATTAAACTATGGTAGGGGTGGGTAGGGTGACCGGCGAGGCGCCGACGGTCACCCCGCTGAGGTAGATCTGGTCTGGAAGAGCGGGTGGGGAGTGGAAGACGAAAGGAAAAATTTACAATAACTGTTATCACTTATATTGCGTAAAAATATGAGATACTGATGGTTAAAAAAAATAAGAATTTTAAGTTAAAATATGTATAATTTAACATAAAATACTCATGATTAAAAAATAAGGATTTTAAGTTTAAATATGTACATTATAGTATGAAATACTCATGGTTAAAAAAATAACCATTTTAAGTAAAATATGTACGATTTAACATAAAATACTCATTATTAAAAAAAATAAGAAGTTTAATTTAAAATATGTACATTATAGTATGAAATACTAAAAATAAGGATTTTGAAACCATACAATTCCCAATGATCAGATATTTGGAGGCTTTGCTTTATTGAATTATCAACGAATGCCGCAGAATTTGAGCATTGTGAACAAACTCCTCACTGCTGAGGTCGTGGCCGCATCGTGGATTGTTCGTCGCCCACCTGAGATGATCACTGCCAACAGTTTTTCCCGGTTGATCGGAGTGTTGCTACCTTTGTCGGAATCATCAGAAAATGTGGAAATTGCTAACTCAATTAGTGTGAATTGGAGGAAAAAGAAGAATGGAGGATTGCAGAGAAAGTGGGAGAAAGAGGGCGCGTGGGAGATGAAGGGAGAAGAAGTGAATTGCGTGAGAATTGAAGCGGGTCTCTCATAACCCGATTCCTGCCTAAATTTTGATCTCGAAATTTACCAGTTTTTACTGTGTATGCAATGTAATCCCTAGTGTATTGACACCAAAAATGAGGGTTGCATAAGATGCTCTTAGCTGTAATATAAACGGTCACTTCAGAAATTGATTCATTATTTATAATAAATAACTTAAAATTTCGTGTTACACGGGTAGTATATACTAAACTCAATTCTTATACTATATCACGGGTGCATGTACACCCACTTTCAGTGTGTATTTTATCTTACTAATTATGCATTCTATTAATAGTAATTTACATATACTATTTATAGAAATTATAAATAAAAAGATTGACAATGCACAATTATATATATCAAAATGCACATATATAAATATTAGAATGCACCTGGGGATACATACCCAGATGTATGGTATAATTTGTGTACTAGACTAGTGTATGTATATGCATATTAAAATGAACATGGTACGTATAGACTGGGAAGGTGAAAAGTGATTTTTCAGTCTCCTAGTAGTACAGTTCTGATCTTCCACTCGAAATTTTTTTCCCTCCACACTGCTCTAACATAGTACCTTTTAAAGTAGCCCTAGAAATTGGTTGGTGATTTTGGTCTGGGTTCAGCGATCTCCGGTCCGGAGATGGGGGCGGAAGCGAACACGGTGGCTTCATTACTGAGTAAGCTTAAGGTGGATGAACCCTGGGTCCCACCTGTGCCATGGGAATCAATAGGACGCTCCGCCCACCATTCCTTAAATTCGCCCTCACCACCGGCTTTCTACAACATCTCCAATCTCTCTGTAAGCATACGCATTTTGTGATCATGCTGAAAATTATGGAATTTTTTGTTTCATTTTTGCTGCTCATATGTTCCTGTTAGGTATGATTGTTCCTGTGTTTTTTATATGATGTGTTTCTGATCATTTCTCTGTCCTTCCTTATGCAAATGTGGTTTAATAATTGATAGCTGATGCAACTAACCAACAACCCATTTTGAATTAGCGTAGGGGAGGTCAATAGTTTTTTTAAATTTTGCTAGCAGCAGTCAAAGGTTTTTTTTTGTGGCCATTTCCTTCAAAAACGTTGTCTTTTGTGGTCTCAGTGCCAATGATGCTAATCACGTGGCATGTTGTACTTAAAAATGGATTTTGACACACTTAATGTGGAAGTTAGCTCCATTATCTGTCTTGGATATTGGAGACTTCATGTTAATTGCATGTGGAAATCAAATAATCACTTGCATTTTTTGCTTCTTCCTTCTGTTGGAACATGTTTGATGCTTTCAAGTGAAACAAGAATTATATGGAACTGACAGTTCAGACATTTGATGACAGTCTTTCTCTCCTTGTCTGTTGGTTCTAGATGTCGATTAATGTTATTTAAGAAGCTTGAGAGTAGCAAACTTAAGTATTACATTGTGGTTAAAAATTCTGTTGGACATTGATCTTCTGATAGTTTCTTCAACTTGAAATAAAGTATTTATCTGCACCCACAGATGTTAAGAGTCCATTTTCTAATATAATAGCTAGTTGATAGTTGATACAATTTGAAGTGCGCGACTTTAGCAGGGAAGTCGAATGGTGCTAGATGCTGACCAATCTTACTTAAACAGCTTAGAAGTAGAAGACTTCAATCATTACTTTGTGGTTACAAAATTATGTCAATTGATCTTTTTATAGTCTCTGCTACATGAAATAACATATTGGGAAGCCACTAGTTGGTTCCGCAATGAAGGTTGTTTGCTGGGTTTTATAAAAAAACATAATTCTGGGAGTGGCTAGGGCTTTTACTCATTTGACTTTGATGAATATTTCATTTTACCAACCTATGCAACAAATAATTTCTCCTTCACAATGTTCACATCCTCTCCTCGTCTTTTATGCGTAAAAATTGTGACTCACTAAAGTCAACTTAGTTATCCCTGACCCTATATTATGCATGTCTATCAAGTGTTTCATGTTCCTCAATGATTATGACTGCTACCATGGTGTAAAGGGTGTTTGGCAGGTTTACAAGTCACTTTACTTTCATGCATCTAAGTTTTTGGTGATTGTTTAACTCTTATCCAATGACTTCATAAAAGTTGAACGCATTTTTTTGATGGAAAAGCAGAAGTTGTTGTCCCCCTTCCCCGCCCCCTTTTAAAATGAGTCAACTTTTCCTATGAGCACAACTCCACCAAACAGTGTAATACTCTCTTGTTTTTGGTATATTTATTTTCCTTCAAATGGTTTCAGGAATCTAGCTTGGTGAGATTGGTTATGCATGCTTTACAAGGGGCAGAATCGTCTGTGAATGCTATCTACAAAATCTCAGCAAAGTTTTGTTCAGAATCAGCAGATAAAACTTTCCAACAAAACTCAAACTCGTGGGCCCGGTCTTCAAGCACCCATTCTCTGGGAAATCTTCTCAAATCCATTGGTCAGTTTGGTTGCATCGTCTTCCTGCTCCGGAAATTTGTTCTACATTTTAGTCATCTGAATTCTAGCGAAGATTCAGAATCTGAGAGAATCTCAGAGGAAAATAGTAAAAGAGGCAAAAAACAACCGGAAGATAGGTCTGGTGTTATTAATCAGGCATTTGCAGTGGCTGTGAAAAAGATCCTAGAGAGTTACATTTCTGCACTTAATACACTATATGCGTCCATAGCTTTGAGGCGAGTTTTAAAAAATAGTGATCTTGGCTGCCTCACTAATGTTGGGAATTCTGAAATAACAGTGTTGGAAGTTTATCTACATACGAAAGGATTGAGAACTCACATAGAAGCCCTTGGATACGTGTGTCAGATATGTGATACTGCCCGTAGTTTCTCAGGATCATCCTTAGAAGATTTAAATGTTACTGCTGAATCTGAATTCATTAAATTCCCACGAGGTGCTGCTCTGCTGACATTTCTTTACATGCAACTAAAGGTTAGCACACGTCTGAAACATTCATCATTATTTTCAAGATTATTCATTCTTATGTGCTCCGATGCCACATTGTGCCTTTTGCTACTTTGCCTTTTGCGGTACTAGAATAACACACATTCATCCTTTAAAGCTTGATGAATCTGTATCTTTCTGTGCTCACATCAGATGCTTTCAAGGAAGCAGCATATTATTTTACTGAGGCTACCGTGATAACTGAAGTTCTTATAATCAACAACAGTGTCATTTTAACTCTAATGTTTATTTGTGCTTTCATGTTTTTGTAGGTTGTTGATCCACTTCATTCTTCTCTCCTCAAGTTCCTCTTTCTTCAGTCATTTGAACCATATTATCGATTTGTCAGATCATGGATTTATGAAGGCAGAATGAGTGATCCTTATGAAGAGTTTGTGATGGAATATGTTGATCATATGCCCGCAGATGGAATTTCTGTTGAGTTATCGTTAAGCACTGTCAGGGTAATTGTCTTTTTTGCATTCATAAGCTCAAGATCCCCGACTTCTTTATTGAGCCTCAAATACATTGCTGACTCTAAAATTGTTTTATCAGGTCCGAGAAGGAGTTTCCCTTCCTTGTTTCCTTGAAGATTTCTGGAGTCCATTACTAAGAGTTGGCCAGCAACTTCAAGTATTAGTGAAGTTGCTAGAATTGTGTTTCAATATTGGTGGCTGCCGTAATGCACAAGAAGAGATTCTTCCTTTCTTAGATAATCCTTCACATGATTATCCATTTTTCTCTTCCCCGTTGACATTCCAGAAAGAGGCTATCGAAACATTAGTTCTTGCAAGAAACAATTATTATGAGAAGATGCTAGAGAAAGTGGACAACATGTTTACTAAAGTAGAATTGAGACCACCGCAGGTAAATACAGTGATATTATTGCCTCCCTACGAAGTTATTTAACAATGTGCTACTTTTTGTCTATGATATTTTGACCTGTAAATATGCACTTCCCTTTTTCGAATCATGGGTAATTTTTTTCGTGTTTGTTGGCCAAGGATAATTGAACTATGTATACAATATTGGATTTGGATTGCTACAACGATCCAAAGCTACCAGGTTGTTTTGAAGTTACTCCTTGCTTACTAGGAAACAACCAATGATGAGTCTGAAGTTCTTTTTTTTTAGACTAGTATATGGAAACTTATCTAAATTGATATAATTTTTACTGATGCAAATGTGTTCTGTTGTCTAAAGCTCTATTTGTTATCTTAATGTGCTATTTATGTTTGTTTTGTAATTTGTAAATGTATAGGAAACTTATCTTTGGATTGGACATCTATCTTTCCCTTGGCATTCTAGATAGTGTGACCTCTCTTACTTTTCATTCTCTTTATGATCTGCCCTACGTTAGATTTACGGCTCATCTCTAAACAAACTTTTATGTACGATAACAATTGGATTATGTGGCATATTGATTTTGTTGTTGTTGTCCTTTTATTTTTTCCTTTTCCTTTTTAAGAATGATAATCATCCATGTTTTGCCTTCCTCTAGGTACCACCATATGCTATTCAACATCCATTTGTACCAAATCATGGGACAAAATGGAAGCACACACAGCCCATTTTGGATGATGGCATGGTTTCTGATTTGGGGAATGGCACAGACAATACATTGTTAGTTTCTTTCCTAATCTTCCTACATGCACAGTATCTACTACTTATGTTCGTTTTACACCTCCTACTAAATTCCTGGACGACTTTAGTGACTGGGATACTTTTCTTGTATATAATCATTCTTTACACAATCATTTTCTTGGATCTGAATGATCTTTGGGAAAATATTGATTAAGGGCGGTATAAGTTTCATAATTTAAAAGTGGGGTGTAATTTTTGCATAATTTCTAAAAAGGGCGGTGATTTATTAGCATGAATTCTTTTAATTTAATTCTTGTATGAAAGACATTTATACCCCTATTTTATAGTCTAAGTTTTATTATAAATTTAACCCATTTTTGTAGATTCTAAACTTGATTAAAAAGTAATTCAGCCCTGGCTATAACTTATAATATTTGTTGAATTCCAATTTAGTTGAATTTCAATTTAGTTCACATTGAAAGAATTCAATTCAGTTTAATTTTTCTAAATTCCATGAAGTTCATTTTATTAAGATGTTGGTTAACTTAAATCAAATTGAGTGTGTCATCTCAATTTTAATAATTTTGTTCAGTTTTATTAAGTTTGCAAAATTCTGATTTAAATTCACTTAAATAATATTTGAATTTTTAAAATTGAATTTGAAAAAACTTAACGAAACTAAAATTATACAAAATAAATTTAATTTTATTTAACTTTACAAAATTCAATGAAATTGAACTGAACTGAATTTAATCTAAAATATTTAGATGTTGCTGAAAATAATCTTAATTGAATTAGAGTAAGTTAGTGAGATAAAATCAAACTGAATTGAATAGAATTAAATAAAAATGAAATGAATTGTAACTTCAAAACAGGGGCAAAAGTGTCTTTAATAAAACTTAGACTGCAAAACAGGGGTATACATGTCTTTCATACAAGAATTAAATTAAAAGAATATATGCTAATAAATCACCGCCCTTTTTAGAAATTTTGTAAAAGTTACACCCCACTTTCAAATTATGAAACTTATACCGCCCTTAATCAATATTATGACTGTGTCTTACAAAGAAACTGTCATTCATACTCAGGCCTGATAACATTCTAGCAATTGACGCATGCAGTACGATCGACATGTTCTCAGATGAAGATGATATGATTGGAGCATCTGACTCTTCATCTTCTAACTGCTTTGAAGAGCAAAGTGATGCTGAACACATGCCTGATGATAGCATGTTTTTCCAGCCCAGTTATTTGTCATCTTTAAGCATCTCGTGTTCTGCTGAGATTGCAGTCAAAACACTTTCGGAAAAGGACCATCCATATTCTGAAATGAATATTGCATCTGATGTCTATCAGAAAATTCAACAGCCTTTACAAGGTGTGGGAGATGGCGAATTTGTAAAATCTCCGTGTCTTCAATTTGGAGGGCACACGTCACCTAATGCTGATACTAAATGTTGCAGTGATGAATATGATCTTTGGTTACAACCTGTCCATAAACCAGATGGTCTGAATATTGGCTTTGAAAACATCACAGGGTTCAACATGTCTCCTTCCGGACTGAATGCAGCAGGCAACAGAAATTCTGGAGATGTGAACAGAAGCTCTTTTCATTTTGGTGACACACTCTTCTCCAAAGATGCCTCATCGCAGATAACCATTAATCAACCACATGATTCAGATATTAGTGTTTTATCAAGCTCATTCTATATGCAGTCATGCGATGCCATGCGTGGTTCAAAATTTCTAAGTATGAACCCATCATTGTCAAAAGCCTGTTGGATAAATTCTGATAAGAAGCATATAAAGAAGTCTCCAAACTACAGAGAGGCTTTTTCTTACTTTGATTTCTCTTCTGTTAGAGATCCTCACAAAGTTTGTGAAGAAAAACTAGCTTCTTCTTTTGGAAGTCAACTTGGATTTGAGCACCCGATTGAATCTGATGCTAAAGCAGTTGCAAGTGATGAAAATTTTGGACAGATCTGCAATTATGAGAATTTAGCACAAGAAGTTGCATCAGATTCAAAGGCATACCGAGGGAAAGAGGCTTTATTTTCCAACATTACTGGTGGAAGTAAGTGGGAGAGCCTGCTTGCATGTTTTGGTAGCCATTCCCACTCTACCATTGGGTGTCACAGTACAAGTTCAATGGCTTTTTTTGATGTCCCATTGGATTATGTTATCAAGAAATGCCTGTTGGAAGAAATATCACTTCAGTATCCCCATATCTTTGATTATGTGTGTGTTCAATATTGTTCAATATTGTTGGGGTTACCATTCATTTGTTCTTTCTAACATCTAGCTGCAATACAATTGCAGCCACCTTTTGTTTGATTCACAGAAACAAAAAGGCTTTGTCCCCATTGCATTGTTAAATTGCATTTATTCCTTGACATTTTAAGATACCAGTATGTGAGCAAGCTGACACTCAAGATACTTGAAGAAGGATTTAATTTGCAAGAGCACCTATTAGCGCTGAGGCGCTTTCACTTCATGGAACTTGCAGATTGGGCGGACTTGTTTATCTATTCTCTGTGGCATCATGTATGAGGTGTCTTATTTAGTTTACTTTTTTCCATAGTTTTTTGTTATTACTTTCTCATTGTTCTTCCCTTTCACAATACAGAAATGGCATGTGGTGGAGCTGGATAAGAGAATTATGGAAATCCAGGGGGCTCTTGAGTTATCAATTCAGAGGTCTTCGTGTGAAGGAGACAATAACAAAGATCGGCTGTATGTATATGCGAAAGGAGATACTCTGGTGCCTTTTTCAGCCTCTACCAGTGTTAGAGGTGGCTTAAATAATACTTTACTTCACACCTTTCTTTGATATGTATCTTCAGTGATAACCTTGGAACTGTGGGAACATTGTCATTCTTCGCAGGGATCTGTTCATTTGATTTCTTAGGCTTGGGTTATCGAGTGGATTGGCCGGTCAGCATCATTCTGACACCTGGAGCTTTGAAGATTTACTCTGACATATTTAATTTTCTAATACAAGTGAAGCTTGCAATTTTTTCCTTAAGTGATATATGGTGCTTGCTAAAGGTATGGTTTTGTTGATTGATATATAATTAATTGTATTTTTGCATATATTTTCTAAACTCTTATCATTTGTAGACTTCGGTGTGAGCACTTCTGCTGTAATGAAGTAGTTAAAACTGAAGTGCACACCTTCTGTTTTTGTTAACTAATTTTTTTCAGTTTTCTCTTAATACAGTGTTCCCTTTGTCTCACGCTTTACTTCACAGTATCTGTTTCACAGTTTTCAAGAAACATGTCTGACTATTTATATTTTGAACTGTAAAATGATTTTATGGTCAACATTTACAAATCTTGTTTGGGAAAAGGTTGTATGAAGTAAAACTCCAGGATGGACAGGGAGCATTTACTAGAATAAGTTAAGAAACATATTGCCTTACCTCATCAAAGTAGGTTTGCAAGTACATGCTGCCATTTAAGGGCATTGGTTTAGCTATCCTTATAGTGGGATATTCCTCTAGCTGAACATTTGTATAAACGAATTGAATGAATTACTTTTCTGTTAAATAAATCTTGACTGGAGAGAGTCCTTCAACCTTTAACCCTCAGCTACTTGGTTTTTGTGTGAATTACATACCCCAAATTATAAAAAACCAAAATGCTCCAAGCCATTGCACCAATTTATTTCAAAGCCAATTCCTTTTGCAGCTAGCGTTTATAAGCGATGGCTTGTTAAATTAGAATGGATTCTTTGCTCTAATTGATGCATTGCATGTCAATAGCGTGATAAAATTCCATTAACAGGAATTCAGAATCTGCAGCATTCTGAGTGTCTATATTCTATATGTATTGGACTCTGCAAAATTACATAGATATTAGTAAATGGATGTATACTGCTGTTAACATCTTCATCCGGAAAATTTGATTCAGTTGTTTTGACCTGTTGTGGATATTTTTTATGTAGGGTTTAATGCAGGAAACTTGGAAGGGTTTTCCTTCAAACTGTCCCAATCTCAAACTACGACATATTTCTGTGATGATTGAAACAAGGTGGTTATACTGATTTTTCTTCTCTTATCATCAATTGTTCTTTATAACACCAGAAACTAATTTTTCATTAAGTGAGGGCAAAAACTATATCATGTAAAGTAACTTCAGCCAAGTATACAAGGTTGCGAATCTATTGTACATTTTAGTTTATCACTGTATGGACTCATTGGTCTCTGAGTCCCTATCTGAAGAATTTCACTCCACAGTTAAACTTGCGGCTTATAGTTTTCATCAGTTTTGTGTTGAGAGGACATCCTTGGAACTTATACAGACT